>LPNX010130331.1:112667-270164 GCA_001517045.1 Pseudotsuga menziesii
AATTTTAATAGTAGAGAGTATTATTAATATATTTGTTATTAGAATTTGTTTGCAATTGCTTAAAATGCATATAGTTTATTAGCGTTGTTTTAAATGTATGTATGTGGAATAAACAAATTGTTTAAAATGCATGTTGTTTAAAACTATACAAAGGCTTTCATGTTTTAGAATATTTTCATGTTGTTAATTATATGTATATATTAAGACATGTAATTTTAAAAATAGAAAAAAAATTCAAATCCTTAGAAAAATTAGAATTTTTTTTTTTTTTTTAATTCTGAAATTGATAAATCTTTTATTTTTAATTATTATAAACTTAAAAAATTACTTATTTTTTTCATTTTTTGATGCTGCTTTGAATATTATTGATCACTATGCATATTCTTGACATTGTTTTTGTTTTATATAGGATTATATATTGTAAATTATTCAAATTTGATCTTCAAGATGTCAATTACTAATGGGGAACTAAACAACAATAATGTTGAAGATGTATGAAACCAACAAGATAATGAGTTGGATGTCAAGCTTTCAATCAAATGCAACAACTCATTGAAATTGAAAGAGAAGAAATGAGGAAATAAAAAAGTGAGAGACAAAGATTGCGGTGAGAGCAAATGACTGAAATACAAGAACAACGAAGAAAAGACCGTGAAGGGAAAATATTGCAATTACAAAGACAAAATGAGGATCATAGGGAGGATCATCGAAGTCAAAATTGAGATAGAGTATTATCACACAGGCACATTCTACAGCCCAGTATGACGTAGAAGTCTATTTTTGTGCTCAATGTTGAGGTTGAAACGTGTCACTTAAAAAAGTCAGCTTAAAGATTAAGCTGAACTTAATATTTATATATACAAGTCGGCTTAATATTTTCTCACAAGTGGACATATATATATATATATATATATATATATATATATATGAAACAACACAACTCTTCACACTTCAAAAACACAGAGCAATTTCAGATTATGTCTAAGATATGGGAATACATGTAGTTTCAGTTTCTGTCTGAAATATGCAGATGTATATTTAATAAATTTTATAAATTTTATCAATTACTAGGCTGTAGAAATTACTTTCGATGGTATGTTGAACTACTCGTAACCTGGTCCTCACCAATCCGTTGACATTCGTTAAGACACTTGGAACATTGGATTATTTTGATGTCTCCAGACATGCGTTGGATTCTTGATTATTTCAAAGTCTCTAGAAAAAATGATTCAGGAAGAAGGATGAAGATGGGAGAAGAATAATTGAATCTATTCAACGTGATGAATTTGGGCTAGATGTAGAGCGAGTCATTGAATCTCTTGAAGAAACAACATGCATGTTTGAATCGTTCATTGTTTTCTTTCACAAGATATATATTCCCAAGATTCTCATGTCCTCCCTAAATTGATCCAAAATGCAGATGATAGTGCTTATCCTACTCATGTGGAGCCGACTTTCGCATTTATCCTACAAAGAATGAATCATGAATTGGCCTTCACCATTGAAAACATTAGAGCTCTTTGTGACATTGGAAATTCAACAAAAAAAGGCTCCAATGCCTAGATATATTAGACAGAAAAACACTGCTTTTATGTCAATAATTTGGGTAACAGTTTCACCAAAAACTCATTCAAATGGTTTTCATATGAAATTTGATATCACTGAGGAGGAACTTGGCTTCATTTTACCTATACCTTCCCTTTGCAATCTTGATTTGTTTAGTATATATCTAGCCATTGGAAATGAGAAATTAGGGAACTGTTTGGAATACATGCATGGTTATTCATTTTAAATGATCACTCATTGAAAAGACACTGTTGACATCATGGGTGTCAAAATTTGCAGATTTTCATCCATCATAATTATTATTTCTTTTCCATTTTAATCTTGAATTGTTTAGTAGAGATCTAGCCATTGGAAATGAGAAGTTAGAAGGAACTGTTTTGAATTCATGCATAGTTCTCCCGTTCAATTGAGCTCACTTGCAGTGATTATTATTAAATCTTATGTAATAAAATATAAAAATTACAAACTCTCTGAGAAGTTTCAATATCTTTATTTGAGGCAATAAAAATTCCCTTATTAGACACGGTGACTAATAATTTCATTATGCCTCCAATGAGAAGATTCCAAAGTCTATTTGCATGAACTCTAAAGTCTTTTTTAAATGTCCATCTCTTTGATATATGACTTCAAGTATGGAGTGTGTTGAGCTTAAGAGGATGTCAGATTTTTGGCACATGAGATAATTCAAACATATTTCATTTTCTTAACCATTCGATAAACTAAATAGATGTACAATCCAGTGCATAACGAGAATTTCAAGTTTGTCTTTAAAATTTGTACATTATATGTACAACTTTTAGAGAGTGAAAGAGTAAAGTTGGATGTAGGCTGAAAAATCTACCCCAAAAGTTAGATTTCATGAGCTAACTCTTGATTTCCACTTCATTTTGACCAATGCCAAACAATAGATGGTCATCATCCCCACCACCATCACCCACAACTGCAACTAGCTTAGATCCAGCTTTACCCGGCTCTATCATGCGCTGAGAGGGATCAAATATTTCGAGGTGCAAACCCTTCTTCAACAATTGCACTCCAAAAAAGGGTTTGCACCTCGAAATATTTGATCCCTCTCGGCGCATGATAGAGCCGGGTAAAGATGGATCTAAGCTGTTATATTAACAACATCAAACGAAATTCATAATGAAATCAATGTATTCACATTTTACCCATGTATGCATATGACTTCCACAACCATTTAGATCTAAGCATCCATGTTTGCAAGTAATCAATTCACTGCTAAATCATGCTCATTACAAGGTTAAGTATACATAATCATATGAATCAGTTATCATTAATCATACCATAATTCATCATTAAATGCGCTAAATAATGAGCAACCCTAGGTCCATTTGTCACAACCATAGCTCATCATCCATCTTATACACCTTGGTCATAAGTCATATGCAAAAAGAGAAACATCCATATAACATGTACATAAGAAAAATCAGTCTAATACACAATGAAAGATACAACCACATATATATAATCACTCGCTAGTCATATGATCCAAACTAGCTTTGCAACATATATGCCTATACACAACTCTGACACATATAACTCATACATTGATTCATCAAAAGCACCCCTTTTGGGTATCATAGGAAAGACCATCCAACACGAGACACTACATATGTGTGCATTTTGTGCTTGTACCAAGGAAACTCATTTTCTCATACACTTACATCATTAGATGTGTGCATTCAGTAATACAACCTTTTAGTCATTTCTCCTAGTTAGAATAAATTTCATTTTTGGGTCTACATTTAGAATAGAATCATATTGCATCCTACGTATAATCCCAATCTAAAAAAATACAACAACACTTATCAGGCAATAATCTTGATGGGTTCCCTGTTCCAAATAGTGTGTGGTCTAATTGGGTCCTTACATTGGGGTGAATCCCTTGCTGTTGACACCAAGGCATTTTGTCCTATCAACATCTGGTTATTGGCAAATGGAGACAACAACATGAAAAGTCTATGTAGTATAAAAATATGTGTGGAGAATGAGTGATAGAATCTAAAGGAGATGAGAATATGGGTGAAAATAAAACTAACATCACTTCTGACCATAGAAGGGAGGACTCTCATAATTGTCATAGAAGTGTATTTATCCCATGCTTCCATAACTGCATGGGAAGACTTTTCCCACCAACCTCACATGTACATCCAATGATTGGGCTTAATAAGTCTAAAGGAAGTAATTGGATCATTAAGACATGTGACAACAAATGGATGAGTTCTAAGGCTGACACTTGGAAAAACAGGATTTAATCTCCCATATACCTCTTTTCATCTTCCCTTTTAGTAGAAACATATCCCTCTAGTGCTATTTACACAACCATCTTGGACCATTTTATTATTTTCCAACATAATATTTGCATAGATTTTGAGTCGTAATAATAAGCCAACCACATGGCTCATATAGAAATATTTAAATTATACATAGCTAGTCATTCACTAGTTAGGCCTTGGCCTCGAGCACCACACTAGGAATCCATACTGTCATATTTACATCATTTGATTTTAATACATTATATGGGTGAAAACCGGGGTTATTACCAAATAAGGCATCAAGTCATCGATTTATTATCATACCAAACAGTCCAATTCAAAATGTAACTCAATTTTGAACTAACCATTCGTTACAAAACCTACTTGTATCAATTATATAGTTCAACTATTTTATCCAAAAACTAGAAAGTCTAGCTATGATTGAAAATAATAATTTTTGAACCAAGTACATGTTCTGCAGGTTTCGGTCCTCGAACATGTGGGTTATGGGTCCATGCTTTGGACAATTTCTTTCTTCTTCTAAATGTGGGTATTACAGGAACTATGTTTTCCTATAAGTGCTATCAAAATATATTAGACGTAATACCAAATCCAACAACCATAGTTTATTCTCATCCCTTATCATCAACAAACATATTTTACCTCTAGAACATATGCACAATCAACATACAAATCAGTTGTACCATCAACCATTTCAATGATTTCACAATTAAACCAGGTGGATGACTTTTTTAACAAACCCGAGACATTAAATGATGGATCTTACTCTCTTTCAGGCTGTGATCCCTTTTGGTGGTGGAGATTATCGTAATGGTTGGTAATTTCACAAAACTGGGATTTGAATCTCTATTGCACCTTCAATTGATTACATAGAACAACAACTATTCATTGGCACTACAACCATTTTGCATAACCCTTTTAGTACCACGGTCGTGCAATACAAAAATATCATGCATGATGGTTTTCTCAATCAACCAACAAATATAGATCCCACACTAGATCTTACTCAAGCGCTATCTTGTATTCTCCTACGTTTTGATTTATGAACATAATAACAAAGGCCCTTTTGAATTATACTCACACATTCAAAATTGAAAACAAATAATAATACAAGCATACAAGTGATTTCAAACATAATATTTCATTCTAAATCTCAAATACAAAGACAAATGAAAACAATATCTTCCGTGAAAGAGGATATTGAATGATACTCCCAATTACCTTATTACAATGTCTAGTCTACGTTTAAATACACAATGAGAAGGTTAATCTAGATTCACTAAAGATGGATAAGAATATCACATCAGATCTCAAATCCCTAATATATCTCTAAATATTGATCTATACTAGCTAATTAAGCATACTCTTTCTCATTGCATGGAAATTTAAATAATTTAAATACTCCCTAAGTGGACTAATCCATAACTTTCTAGATGCTTCATTGCATTTACATGAGTATCTTGTCCTCTTACAAAGATGTCGCTTATGCTCCCGCATCAGTTCAAAAGAGAAAGTATGTATTTATATCCCCATCAATTTTTTTGATTGGACTAAGTTTAAATGATCCCAATCAAATGGGTGTTATTTTCCCCACTTATTAATTTCACCAACTTGGGTCAATACATTTCAGATGGGAAAAATAAGCGATTGAAGGACCTGATTTAATGAATGAGACCAATAAACAAATTAAGACTTGTCTACATTATATTATGTTTTGGAGCCCCCCACAAGCGATAGATCGAGGCAGGTCACTCAATTAGGTTGGATCCTTCCTTTTGTGAATTGAGAATGATGATAGAACCGAGATAGAAGTTAAAAAACATGAGAGGATTGGAGGCTCAATTTACAAGTCAGGTTGATTAATAAATCAAGACATGATAAAATAACTCTGAGGTCATTTCAACAATTGAATCTTTGAAAGCAAATTAACAACCATCTAACAAGGTGGTGATGTTTGGAATATCAAGAGATATTTTGATAATAATAAAAAGTAGATGATGTATCTCTCAATCAACATATTTGGGTCAATCATCAAAGAAGTTAATTGGTTTACCAAACTCGTTACAAAGACTTAATTTTTTTAACAAAGTTTTTAATCATTTATCAGGTGGGTTTTTTCTCAATAGAAATAGAAGACTCCAAATCACAAATGGACACATTTCTTGATCGATGGGGAGGATTCTTTGTAAGTTAGTGAAAAGAGGCTTGTTATGTAAATTGGGGCCGAATGATAAATCGAGATGGAATTTCAACTAAGAAAGACTAAAAGGGCTTAATTTGTAAATAATGCCCAATTCAAAAATCAAAATCCATGGACTATAAATAACAAAATCAACTAACCAAGTTCAAAATCCATCAAGACTTTATCACTGAATAAGAACAAGGTAAAGGATAAATAAATCAAAGAAAACTAATTTCCTTTATAATTCAAATCTAACTAAAGACTAAAAATAAAAGGGTAAGGGGAAAAGTCCCTTAACAAAATTATGGTAATTATCAAGCGCTCAACAAGTTGTCATAAGTGAAATCACTCCATGAAGGATTGAAACTTCATTTGGTGGAATAGGCATAAAAATAGTTGGAATTATTAACATACTAGACTTGGTAGAATGCCCTAAGTATCTAACAAAGTTAGGGAACAAAATTTTAGTAATCATAATGAGATAAAATATTCAAGATGTAGTTTGTATTCATCATATTTAAAGATCAAATGTTAAGAAATATTTGAACTGGCCATCAAGTAAAAGTTTGGAAATGAGTAGGAAGTCGCCAGAGGGGACTCATGACTTCAGATGTAGCGAGGCCCACACGAACGTCTCCATGATATTTGTCTTGCTAATATTGAATAGAGTGATGATGACATGCAAGGATGCAATGCCAAGTTTATGAGAACTATACAACTTATAGCCACATTCTCCTCAACACACACAAAAGATGTGAGTACACAAATATGAATACACCAAGAGGTCTCACGATTCCAATGTCTAATAGCATATAACCCGCACTAGAAAATAGAATGCAACAACCAACCATGTAGTATTACAATCACTGCACCAAAAATATGATCTAAGCATCAACAATATGATACACCAATACTCCAACACAATATCATGAACAAATAATGAAAATTCCAATAATAAAATGATACATATAACCACGGTATCACCCAACTTAACACTCAAAAGATGGGATTTTGGTACCTAGATCAACGTGCAACTCCTTCATGAGTTTATTCTTCGGTGTGGAGGCAACATTGAACCAGTATTCAATGCAGAGAGGTGGCCCGATGTTCATTCAACAATGGAATTCAACACATAGAGGTTTTTTTGGCATGCTCCAGTATTCAACGTAGAGATATTGATCAAAATTTATTCAACTATGGCATTCAATACAGAGAGGTATTTATGGAATGCTCCAGTCTTCATATCAAGCACGCTTGTCGATTACACATCAAGTCACTTTTTGATGTTGGGGATGTGCTTGTAATTTGAGTGCTTTGGGCTATTAAAGACATATATCTTGCAAATATTCACAATTCAATAGTAGATATGCTTCCCCCATGCTCAAAATTTGATTGTAGTCATGCTTTGAGTCTCTAAATGCAATTAAAATTAAAATATATTTACCAAGGGTAGTTGTCAATCCTTCTATGCAGTGATGAATATAGTTCCAGCAAAAACACCATGTAGGTTCATATTCAACAAGTTCTTCACGTGTGTGGTCAGTTTCAAATCTCTAATAGATACCAATCTCAAGTGGCCAAGCCAACAATCGGAGAGGATATGAATAATTTTGGGTCTATTTGTTATTTGAGGACTCCACATATGCAATGAGTGAACATGTATATATAGATGGACATCATATAGACTTTATTGAGAAGATGTGATTGGATTTATAAATATATTAGGGTATTTAAAGGAGGTTTTCCTGATTCAAGGATTTATTGTGTAAATCATCTTTCTTATCTACTTTGGTGTTATGCTCCACATTCACATATTTGTGTATTGTGGTTTATTATTCATTTTTAACTATTTCATACATAACATTCAAATATTTTGGAATGAGGGTACTATATGATATGAGCCAAGGGGGTATATATGGAGGGAAATCTATGTAATGGTATATGTAATAGGGTCATCTTTATAAAGGGGCCACATGTGCAATGAGTTGGAATATGTATATATAGAAGATATGTTTTGATTATTGACAGGAACATGTGAGTTGGATATATGAAGGTATTGGAGTATTTGAAGGAGGTTATTCTATTATTTAAGAAGTTATCATGTAACTCATATCTCTTAGATTATTTTCGCAAGGAAAAAATATTTATACTCAACGATGAGAGAATATACATATGCCGTGTTCACATGGGACTATTCAAAACTAGAGCTAACTAAAACAAAATTAAATCGTGTGATTGAAACATGGACCAAATTGAAATGACTTATTATTACAATCATCCAAATCTAATAATGATTTCCCCCAAACTCATTAATATCCCAAAGCCTTGCTAAAGGACTAACATATCTTCCATACTCAAATCTATTACCAATCCATAACAAGGTGTCGACAAGATTACCATTGTTCATAGATAAGTAATTACAAAAGTTAAAAGTGGATCTCCATTGCCTCTCTTTCTTGTCCTTCAAAGAACTTGTAAAGGAAAAAGATCCATCAACAAGAATTAGATCTTCTTTCAACAATTGATTGGTTGTTTGGTTTAATTCCCTATATATGTGAGTAAACAACGTCTACTCAAAATCTTGTATGGAGTTTCATATATGTTGTAGAATATATTGAAGACACATGATCTCCACATTGTTTCTACCATTATCCCATTCGATTACTACCCGAGTCACCCAAGACATGCAACTTCTTTAGTCCATGAGAATTGGAAAAGTACAAAAACGTTCATAAAGTCAAGAATTATGCTTTTGTAGTTGATCTGTGCCCTACAACATATATCTTGTTAGCCCTGGAAAGTTCTGGTATATTTTGGGAAGCATTTTTGGTGTGAACGAGGAGAAGATGAAGTGGTCTATGGAAGCAGGATCGATTCCGACATAGTGACCAAGAAATAAGTAAAATAGGAATTTGACGAAGTCAAATCTAGAGTTAGTGGTTAGTGGTTACAATTTTTGTCCACTTGCATTAATGAGTCTAAGTAGTGGGAACATGAGGGATGTGAATAAGTCCTATATAAATGTAACAGGTTGGGATGTTTAGGGTTGGCTAGTTTTTGGTAGAATGATTAGTTTTGGGTTTGTGTATCAAAGAAAGTTAATTTTTGGGTATGAAAAGACATTCTCATGATGATTTTTGTATGAGAAAGTCGCAAGAAGTTGCAGGGATGTTGACACAACCTCAGTTGATAGGGGTTCACTCTCTGTCGACACCCAAAACACAACAATCTACCTGAGCACCGGCCTAGACAGGTTTTACCTCGTCCAGCAACACCTATAGAGTAGATAAAGTCTCACCCAAGGCGTTCGAGGGATAACTGTTGGAACCAAGTTTCCGCAGTATGAAGGAGGACTCAACACATATATTGTTAACTCAACGCAACATTTCTTGACAGTTTCAGATCATACATTCATCAATTCATACCATCATTCAGTGGATCAGATCGACATACTTAGATCGTGACAGATACTTTGAAGCATAAAAAGATCTACTAAGACAACATCATTCAGAACAGAGAAGCATCATATCATTCACAAATATACAGTACAAATGCATTCACATCGCCGAAAACAGGAAAACAGAAATATAGAGAATGACACAATGTTTTTGTCCAATCTCCGCCAGGTCATATTAACCTTCACAACAAAACACAGATTCTCAAAATAGTTCTTTAGTACACATATCAACAGATCTCAGTTCATACCAACTTCATAGATGCTCCAAAGATATATAAACAATAAAAAGATTATTAAGGATGTCTCAACATTCACAATCCTAGATCTACTTATAGGCTTGTGACTTTACATCGGTGATCCACTTAAGCCAAATTCCTAACCACTTGGACCAAAATCTACAAAATAATGACCACAATACACATAATGTGGTTAAAATATATAAAATATGAACAAAACACATAAAATATAGTTATTCTGCCTTATGCGCCAACTTTCACCTTGTGCACCATATTTGACCTTGCACAACATCCACGATGCTGCGCGGCTAACTACTCTCAAAACTGCCTGCCAACAGGCCCTCAACACCATCTTGTGGCTTGCCCTTGAGCCATGTCAGCTGGAAATGGTGTAACTACTGATATTCACCTTAAAGTCCTCATAATGTTGGGTGATCTTGTTGACCTACTCCTTGACATTCTCAGTAGTTTCCTGACTTTCTGTTACTTCACGCTCCAATGGGTGCTCGACGATCTTAGCATTGACATCCTTTTTTCCCTTCTGAACTGCCCACATCGCAAAAAATTCCTTGACTGAAAGCTACACTCCAATGTCTTGGAACTCGTCCAACTATGTGGTGTGCCTCTGTTGACGCTCCCTCTCCTTAGCAACGCAATGTTGTAGCTCCTTCAGTTTTGCTAACTTTGTGATATGTACAACTAGTGGCATCACTATGAGCGATGTCTTCAATGTAGCCAATTGTCCTTCAACTTCTTGCAACTACGTTGTAAGTTGCTCCAGTTGCGCATCCTATACTACACTACCCAAAAATTGTGTAGTCGCATGTAACTTTCTTTGCTTCTTGCTCCATTTCCTCTAGCTGCATTACGAAGTCCTCAATGGTGCTCTTCCTTTCTGCAGCTTCCTCCGGTGGTGTGCCTAGATCCACTATTGCATGTATATCATCATTATCATGCTTCAACTATGTAATTATGGCCCCAAGTCGCTCTGCTTTTTCCTTTGCGTCTAATTCCTTAGTGTTTTCTGGCACTTGTTGACAAGCAACCGAAACTGCGTTCTCTAAGCAGACTTTGCTATCCCAAAGTTGTGATTTCTCCATTTTCAAGTGATCTTGCTCCTTTTTAAGCACCTAAATTCCCTTTACGTTCTCCTCAATCAACTGCTCTTACTCCTTCTTCAATGCCTCAATATCCTTCCATGCTTCAGCCTCTTTCTCCCATGACCTCAAAAGGTGGTTGCCAATTATTTGCTCTCTATACACCAACTCCTGATTGGAAACCTTCTGCAACTGCACCAATGTCTAGGTCGACAACGCATTGATGTCAACTAAAAAATCCTACAATTGTTGAAGTGAGGTGTTGAGGTCCTCACTGCTGGTCTCAATCGCATGTGGCAGAATTTGGAAATTCCTAATCTGCATCCCAGTGCTGATACAACCACCCTGCTACAACTTGGTTTCCTCTAGTCCCATGGTTACTACTACATCAATCAATGAATCAAGGCGAGTTTTTACCTCACTAAATCTGTCGATCATCTGCTTCTTCATCTGTTCTCCTGCCGCATCAGTTGCTGTTGTAATGGTCATGATAAGACAACTCAACTTCTCCTCAGTCACTAGTGCTTTGCTGCTGGTCACACCCTGGTCCTATGTCTTCTTCGTTCATGATTATACAAAATCCTTCTCTACCTTTGACTTCGTTGGGGTCCGCATCGCCGCTTAATCCGAGTCGTGGACGCTTGGCGAGTATGGTACATGATTTACTGGTGCATCTGCTGGTGGACCCGTCAACACTTCCTCGAGGCTAACCAGTTCTCACTAGGCCATAGGCCAATAATCAATAATGGCCTCCAGATAGACATCAGACAAATTATATGTTGTAGGCAACCACTGCTTATCCGGGTCTCTCTGCACCTAGACATGAATGGCATGTGACCCTATCGCAAATCAAACCACGTGTTGAAATTTTGTCACTGCTTCCTCTGAGAGTCACGAAACCTTCAAGGCTGCAACCTACATCACCTCCCAATATATCCAGAAATTAATTGCACAATCTTTCATTTACTCTTCTTCTTTCACATACCATAGGTTCTGGTATCGAGCACCCTTACAAAACTTTGCGACTTCCACGTCCATCCCCTGATAATCCTTCGGCCCCATCCAAGCCACGAGCGCAATCAAAATAAGCAGCCAGCTATAGGTGAACCATCGTTGCCCCGTCCGTACTTCTAGTGCATCATCCGTCAGCTGGTTCATTAAGAACAACGACCAGTTCATCTACACCCCTTATGCACATTGCTCTGTGCATGCGATGACCCTCGAATTACACTGGTTGGGTCGATTTTTCCTAATGATCTTCCTAGCCAAAATGGGTGCATCGATGTGGACAACGTGGTCATTTATGCTATCAACAACATATGCCCATCCGTCACGCAGCAAGTTATACAGTCTCTTCAACTTTTTCACTAGTTTCTTGTCGTTGTCTTTTCCTCGAAAATACTGTGAGGGGTCGGGCCTGACCTTGGGAAACCCTGTGATCTATGAAATGAACGCAACAGTGACTGCGACTAACCAGTCCAGCCATAAAATCCTATCATGGAAGCATGCCAAGAGATGCTTCGTGCATGCATTAGCTTCTATCAACCATCCAAAGTGTGGCATGTTGATAAGTCCCAACAACCCTGATCTTTCCAAACCGTTCGCCCAGTCATGTGGAATGCGCTCTACTGGGTCACCGCTCGTGTTCACTGCGGGTACATATGGAGCTGTAGTGATCCTCGTCAACGCAAGAATATCATGATCCTCATACCTCATTCTCATGACCGAGGGCATGATGTCCATGGTGCATACCATGACCTGTGTTATCGTCGACATCCTTACTGGGTACCTTTGATTCTTTGTGATCTTCCTGGGCTTTCCATTTGGTCATCATGGAGGCACATAGTTAGGGATGTCCGCCATGGATACCCCTATCTGAGTTGAGGAGACCTCAGCCCTGGATGTCAATGGACCCATCTGAGCAGGTGCCTCCTCTTGTGCACATGCAAAAGTCCTAGTTTGTCGCTTCTTCTACATTGGGGAGTTGGGTCGCTACACCCCCCTCTTCTTCTTTGGAACCAATGATGAACCCACCGGAATGCTTGCAACCTCTTCTTCGATGGTTACTATGATAATTGGTGAATCCCTCACGCTTGAAATATCTATTGTAACCAGCTCACTTGACATGCCACACAAGTGCCCCCAAGTCCTCTATGGGCACCTCAACCTTACGTTTCTCAACAACTCAAAGGCTCAATGCAACACTGCTGCTCAACGCAACTCAACTTACTGCAAAAAATTTGTAACATTGTCAACAACTCAAGCTTTCACAATGGTGGATTTCGACTGCGTTCTACCTCTTATTATAGCGCCGAGTCAATCACTTGATCATCATGACCAAATCATTACAATCCCTTTTAATCATTTTAACTAAATCGTACATTAATCACCCGAATCCATCGTTGGTCCTGTCAATCTAACCGTCGGATCTGTCATTAAAGTGCGTCCTGTCCAAAAAGTGCCACCGACTAACTGCTTTAACTATCTACATTTATTGCTTATTTGATTTTGTCGCAGCCCTGTGGCCGTCGCGGCGTGACTTCGTAACCACGATACTAAATCCTCTACTTGCACCGTCCTCTTAACTTCCATCCTATGCAAAACAAAGAGATTTTTTTTGATTGCGCAGTGCCTCAAGCATCGCGTAGTTCCGGGCCCGTCCTGTAGGGATTCATCTTGCTGTCGTTTACCAACTTAGGAAACATCGCACCATCTAACTGTTGCAGTTGTATTGTGCCTCCCGGAGTAATGGAATTTATGACATATGGACCTAGCCAATGCATCTGTAACTTACTCGGATGTTTGGAGAACTTGCTTTCATACAGCAGCACCAAATCTCCTTGCAAAAAATGTTTATTCTTGATATGTCGATCATGCCAAGATTTATATCGGTCCTTCTCAACGCGCTGGTGAAAACCTGCAATAAAGCGATCTTCCTCTAACTGCACGAACTGCGCCAGGCATTCTTCTAATTCTCCTTCATCATCCATTTTGGTCGCTACTGCAATGCACAAACTCAAAACGATGTACTCCATTGGCATGACTGCCTCGTGCCCATACACCAACTTGAATGGTGTCTGTTCGGTCAATCTTTTACAAGTGGTGTGATATACCCACAATATTGTTGGAATATTCAAATCCCAGTCATCGTGGTTGACATTGCACACCTTTGTCAGTGCGTGTTCCAACACCTTGCTGAATGCCTCAACCGTCCCATCTTCCTGAGGGTGATAAGGGGTACTCTTCTTATTTTATACCTCAATCTATTCTATCAACGCGCGGATAGTGCAATTGATAAAGTGACTCCCTTGATCGCTCATCAATATACTTGGGCACCCAAATCGAGTAACAACTTTATCAAACAAGAACCTCGATGTTGTCTTCACAGTGCAATCTACCACAGGTGTTCATCTTGCCAGATAATCCATTGCTGTAATAATATACCATGCATCGGTCCTCTTTCTAGGTGGGTTGATTGGTCCCACAAAGTCCACTTCCCATTTATCAAATGGCTACAGTGGTACCTGAGGTACTAATGGCATTTCATCCCTCCTTGAAGGTTTTCCAGTCCTTTAACAGACATTGCAAGTCCATGCATAGTCCATCGCATCACTATTGAGAGTCCACCACCAAAGCCCTGTGCATAGCACCTTCCTAGAAGTAGTGCGACCTCCATAGTGTCCACCTACAACTCCTGCATGTGCCTCTACCAATATATTCCCCTGTTCATGTGGTAGGACATAGCACTGTAAGATCTCATCTTGTCCTAGCTTATAGAGTTGTCCAGCAATCAACTGGAAATCCGCGGCTTTAACAACCAATTGCTTCTTCTAACTTGTAGTAAGATCTACTGGTGCTATTCCCGTTGCCAAAAACTGAACTATTTTCTCATAGTAGTCATCAACCATCTTGACTCTGAATAAATGGTCATCCGACAACCCATCTTCAATGTTCGTCGGTTCTTCACATGTCTCAATTCTCAATAAGTGATCCGGGCCTACGGTCAAGCGACCCGGCTTCACAATTATCTCAAAATCAAACTCTTGAAAGAGAAGTAGCCAATGACATATCTTCCCCCCCAACACATGCTTATTGAACAGGTATTTCAAGGAAGAATGGTCCGTGGACACCTTGAAATTACCTCCCAATAGGTAATGTTGAAACATTTGCAACGCATATACCATTTCCAAACCATCCCTCTCTGTTGTGGTATAATTATTCTCTGTAGACGAGAGCCTCCGACTAGTGAAAGCAATTGGGTGATCAAGATCTCCTTCTCCTGGTTTCACTTGCACCACTCTTAGCACAATTGATGATGCATCAACATGAACATGGAACTTCTTATTCCAATTAGGAAAAACTAGTATTCGTGCGAAAGCCATCTTTTCCTTTAAGGTATCAAAGCTGCCCTGACATTCCTAACTCCATACAAATGCCACATCCTTCTTCAGCAAACTCTCCGTAGGAGATGTGATCACAACATAACCTCAGATGAACTTGCGATAATACCCTGTGTGTCCCAGTTTCGTTCGAAACTGCTTCACATTCGTAGGCGATGGCAGGATCAAAACTAGGGAAATCTTTGCTGGTTCAACCAACAATCCTTGATTGCAAACAATGTGTCCCAACAACATCCCAAAAGGTGCACATAATATGCACTTCTTCGAGTTCAACATGATCTAATGCTGTCGACATCGCTCTAACATCAGTCACAGGTTTTCCAGATGGTCCCTGATTAATCCATAAACTGTCCAATCATCCATATAAACCGCTAGAAACTTCTAAATAAAATCCTTGAATGCAGCGACAAAAATCCTATAGAATATCGTAGGTGCATTCTTTAGTCCAAAGGGCATCACGATGTACTAAAAACAACCCCATTTAGTAACAAAGGTTGTCTTGTGGCGATCCTCTTTTGTGATCTTGATTTGTTGATAGCCACAAAAGCCATCCGTGAATGAGTAGATTTCTTGAACACCCACTCCTTCTAGCACTTCATTAGTGAATGATGTTGGAAATGGATCATGTAGACACGCATCATTCAATTTTCTAAGGTCACCTATCTTCTTGTCTTGCACTACCATGGGACTGATCCATTCTGATTCCTCAACTGGTTCTATTATTCCAGCATCCAACATTCTTTCAAGCTCAACCTTGACTCTTTCCTTGTATTGCAGATTCAAGTGATACAGTCGTTGCTTCACGAGTTCCACATCTGGTTTCAGTGGGATATTCATCTCTCCTAAATCTTCCAGTATCCCCTTCATTTTAGAAAACATTGTAGGAAAAAAATCCTGGAATTCATGCAAAATTCACAAAAATATTCGCCATTGTTTCTTCATCCTAGTAGTCCCCAACATTCGCAGCATTTGGATTCTCCTGTGTCCCAATGTTGACCTTCTGAATTTTTAATGGTTGATTTATTGGATTCGTCGGTACGTCGGGTGCTGTGACATCTCAATTCCCTTATGTATCTGGAATATTGATGTTTCAAGGATCATCTCCATCCTTCGGTCCTCCTGTCACATTGTAGCACTCCATCATCGATTCCATTTGTCGAATACCTTCAGAACAACGTCATGGATTTGCTGCAATGCACTATGAATCATTGTATTGGTATCCGCGAAACTGAAGGTGCAATGTTGAAGCAAATCATCAACTCTTCCCAAGTAGTGATCTCTCTGCGTAACTCGGCTGATGCATACCATGAACATCAAATCTCATCCAACATGTGGACAAAAACATGGACCCACTCATCCTTTTGTCACGATGCCCATAAGGTATAACACTCAATCAGATGATCACCAAGGTCATTCCTCCTATCATACCTTCTGACATAATACTCTTATGTGTTTCCAAATTGAACTGTCATCAATATTCGACACTACGACCACCCGTTGATCGAATTCTTATGTGTCTCCCACCAATGTACTAGAGTAGCCTTCAACACTTAATCCAATGCCAACAATCATTGCGGTTTGGACACCTTATCCTCAAATTCAACCAGAAACTTGGACAACTCAGGAAATCCTTCATATACTGGTAATTCTACGGTCTCGGTTGCAACTTGGCTCAATGAATGAGTAATCACGCCACACTTCCAAACCGATGCCTCATGCATCTAATTCTGCCATTTTTCTAAAGCATCATTAGAGTCTGAAGACGCAGAGCTAGAGCTGCACCAACCAAGTTCGTCATCGGCAGCCAGACGAATGTAATCCTCTGAAATGTTAAATGTGTGATACCACCCTCTTTTAGATTCATCCTTAACCGGTTCAACATACCTTCGTTATTTAGTTGGATCCACTGGATCTATGACTTTGATTTCATGATTTTCAAAGGTCATCACATGCTTCTTAAAATTAATCATCGCTAAGATGTCATTGGCCCATCCAATCCCCAGTAGTGCGGGATATCAGCCTCCACCATCAACAACTTCAATAACATCAAAATCGGCATAAGTCTTCATCCCTTCAACTTCAACTGCGAGAGGTAGAAATTTCCCAATAGGTGTTACTCTGGCCTGGTTAGCCAGTCACAGCTGCACAAGGGACCATACCAACTATAGGATACCCATCTTTTCCCATGTCTGCTTAATGTTAACGTCTGAGCCTAGATCCAAGATGACCGAATCTACCTCATAGTCCCCAATCTGAATATTCATTCTCATTCTTTTCTTGTGTAAAGAGTTCACCGCGGACTCCTTCCGCCCCTTTTCTAGTCGATGCAACAAATTCTCAATCTCAGTGAGAGAATCGAGATCTTGTGCCAGTGACAAACAACTTTCAAAGAAGTCCTACAAGGTACCATGCTATCGCGATGGCCCTGCTACCGAAGTTGAATCAAAAGCATGTGGCATTTTATAAACATGCAACTTACCCAGATCTCTTCTTATTGCATCTTGTGCTTCAAGAAATGTGTCTCTCTCAGTGTCAACATCAAACTGTACTTTCTTCTTTCCATCCAACTGGATTTGTGGAAAGGATTTATCCTCTACTATCGTCGCACCTCCACGAGTGATGCCAACAACAACAACATCCTGCATCCTGGGCTCTGTTGAGATCGTCGCAACCGTTGACCCTTGATTCAGGTTTGGTGGGGGATTCACTGGTTGGTTCACATTTTGATTTGTATTCTGGTTTTGATTTTGAATCTGGTTCTGGTTCTAGTTGTGCAACTAGTTCTGGTTATGCAACTATTGAACGTTTCCTACCTGCCACCTCACGATCAACTACGGATAGTCCTCAACAATGTGGTCAACAACGATACAATAAGTACAGTGTGCTTGCAATTGTAGGCAGTCTCTCTGATAATGTCCCAGCACTTCACAATTATAACATTGCATTGGTCCACAACCTCGTTCTCCTCCTTGACCAAAACCTCCACCTCATCCTCCTCAGAATCCTCCTTGCTGCTGATATTGTGCCTGATTGAATTGTTGTTGCGGGGGATTCGACTACTGCTGAACATGCTACTACAGTTGAGTATACTGTGGCTACGGCAAAGCCATCTGCATCTTATTGTACTGTAGTTGTGGTACAAAATGCGATTGCGACTGCGGTATAAACTGCATCTACAGTTGCGGTTTCGGTACAAACTGCATCTTCATTTACGGCTGTGGTGCAAACTGCAGTTGAGGTGGTGGCTGTACCACCTATGGCTACTGCTATGGTTGTTACACAGGTCAATGGTATCTCCCCTTCACATAGTACATGTCCATTGTTCTGTCCTGGAGTAAATCATATGTGTGATAATCCTTATATTCATGTCAAACAGACCGACAAAATGTGCAGTGTAAATTCATCGTCTCTGTGACCATCTTCTGGATATATACACAATCTTCATGTCGATGCCCATAAACTTGGCAGCTATGGCACCATGGCATGCTGCCATAACTCAATGGATTTGGGGCTCCTGACAACAAATATTTTTGAAAGTCTGGGAATTGATCCTTATGATGCCCCTCTGCACGACATCAAGTACACAAAACTTCTTTGCAATGCTCTTTTCCCTTCTTGATATACTGCAACTAGAGAGTCAGATTCGCTAGTTGCATTTGAATCTGGTTCATACCGACTGCATTCTCACCAATAGGTGAAGCTTCAAACTTCATTGCAATCTCTAGAGCCTCGCTCTGTGTCCCAATATTTTGCTGCATCCATGGTAGTCTGATATGAGATACTAATGCCATGATGAACCATTCTTTATGCTGAAAATCAATCATCTCAAATCTAACTCTTGCCATCAACTTCTTGAATCTCTTATCAAAATCCCAAACAGTTTCATTTGGGTACTGCTTAAACTCCTTCAGTTCTGTAATGTATTGCGCCTCAAACTTCGGTTTTCTGAACTCTTCAATTAATCCTTTTCGAACTTCAGCCAGAGTTTTCGCTAGAGTCCCAGTAGGAACTTGTATAAACTTCATGAACCAATCCAGTGTGCGACCTCGAAGGGTCGTCACCAATTGGGCCTTCTTAACCTCATCATCCAGAGTTTTTCTAACAGTCCACACTACGTCACACAAGAACCAGTATTGCTCAAGATCCTTAGTCCCATTCCCATAAAATAGGGGTAACTTCCCATCATTGTCTGCCATCCTGGGCCTTCTTCCTACAGTCGTCAATCCACTACTATTAGAGTTTTGTTGACACGTCAGACAAGTTGGTGTTGAAATCATGTTTCTTCCTGAGTGCGGTGTAGTGCACAGATGTGTGGGTACGTTGTTGCTCTAGATTAGTATTTCCTCAGGCTCAGGCTTAGCCTGGTCATATCCTTTGTTGCTGTAGGGTCACTTCATCCCGCGTGGTCTTTCTTCATAGTCTCACGTCTCGGTCGCAACAGGACTCTCTCCCTTCCTCTGCCTCTTCTCTTGCCAAAACATTGCTCCTTCTCTCATAAGACCACTTGCTTCCTCAGCTTCTCTCACAGTCTCATCGTAACTTCCATCCATCTACCCCGTATCATTCCATCCAACCCTCATCTCCATGATACCCGCAGCCTCCGCATAGCACAGTTCTACTCAGTGGAGTTCATCTTCAATTTTCCTTTTTCACAGGTGAGCATATTAATAGATAATTGCAAAGACAAAAGAAACTTACCTCGTGGTCCGTTGAAGAATTCCCTTTCCGCGTCATTGTAAGATTTAACAGTATCAATCTCAAACTTAGTGATGTATCACTCCAAGATGTTGTCGAGCCAAAATTCAACAGACCTTGATGCCTTGTTATCTACCTCCTGCAACTGCTGGATCATTTCGGGAATCCAGCCAATTGGTTCACCTCCTTGAAAATTTGTCTTCTAATATGTCAATCGTGCCAACCACTCATACAAGATGATCAGAAATTCACCAAAGAAGAATTCGTGCATATCAGAATACAAGTGTCTTTCCAGCCACTTCTACGTTGTTAATCCAGGGTTCTGATTCTTTGTCTCAGCAAATTCTCTTGCCTTATGGTCAAACCAATATTGGATTTTCAGTCTCATTGGATGCCACAACATGTCCTCCTTCCAATTCATTCTAAGGTCTCGAAAACAGAACCATTTGTTGACACAACCTCAGTTGACAGGGGTTCACTCTCTGTCAACACCCAAAACACAACGATATCCTTGAGCATCGGCCCAGACAGGTTTTAACCCGTCCAAAAACACCTGCAGAGAAGATGAAGTCTCAAATGAGGGGTTCGAGGGAGAATTGTGTGAACCAAGTTTTCGTAGTATGAAGGAGGACTCAGCGCATCTACTGTTAACTCAACACAACATTTCTTAATAGTTGCAGATCACACATTCATCAGTTCATACCATCATTCAATGGATCAAATCAACATACTTAGATCGCAACAAATACATTGAACATAAACAGATCTACTAAGACAACATCATTCAGAACATAGAAGCATCACATCATTCACAGATATATAGTGCAATTGCATTCACATCTTCGAAAACAAGAAAACAAAAAGATAGAAAATGACACAATGTTTCTGTCCAATCTCCATCATGTCATATTAACCTTCATAGCAAAACACAGATTTTCAAAACAGTTCTTCAGTACACATATAAACGGATCTCAGTTCATACCAGGTTCATAGATGCTCCAAAGATATATTAACAACAAAAAGATTATCAAGGATGTCTCAACATTCACAATCGTATATATACTTATAGGCTCGCACCTTTACATCGGTGGTCCACTTAAGCCAACTTCCTAAATACTTGGACCAAAATATACAAAATAATGACCACAATCGACATAATGCGGTCCAAATATATAAAATATGACCAAAACACATAAAATATAATTAATCTTCCTTGCGCACCAACTTTCACCTTCCGCACCATCTTTGACCTTGTGCATCATCCACGATGTTGTGCAACTAAATACCCTTAAAAGCGCCTGCCAACAAACGATATATATGCTTAGTGCACAAATCTGTTGTATAGAGAAGCAGAGAAAAATTCTGCAGGTTGTGCGCGCATACATGAAGTGCTAAATTGTTGTGACTCATGAATAAGAATAACACTTTCGTGGTTTTCTCCCATTTTGGTTTCCACTTAAAATATTGGTGTCCAATGTGTGTGACTGATGATTCTATGTGTTGTGGTATTTTATTTTGTTCTGCAATGTGGGTTAAATGTTGATATTCGTTATTCTGTATGAATGATTAAGAATACTGTGCAAGTAATGAAGATGTCTTTAATAACTTGTTTAATTGCTTTATTTGGAATATGAATGATTTGTTGAAGCTCTGTGATGTTGGATGTTATAGATTTAGGTCGCTCCCCTTCGCTAGTACATAAACTTGGTTCATGTAGTTCACATAGGTACCTCAAGTGAGACTTCACCTGCTCTACAAGTGATGCTGAAAATGTTGGTATCTTGGGATTTGTTGGTAAGTAATTAGGTGAAATTCGTTTGAAGTATAGTTGTGCCAAAAAATGGTTCTATTGTCGGGACCAGTATCTATGTCAGAGGGGGATGTGGCATCCATCTAAGCTAGAAATTGAGGCATGGACAAACTAGAAGATGATGGAATTTGATCAAGAACAGAATATGGATCCACACCTTAACTAGGAAGAGTGGATAGGTAAGTATGTTTTTTCATATATTCATGAAGTTTTATCTGTTGAGTTCCCTACTATATTAATTGAATGGTTGGCAGGGTTAACCCTCCAAAAACGTTTTTTTCAAGGAGGTGAAAACACTAACTCATCATTGTTTTTACAAGTATGTAACAATAGTGGTAGTAATCAGAATAATGCTTTGACTAGTAACAAAATTCCAAGTGTCGTAATTTTAGTATCAAGTCAGTCAATACCCCTTAGGAACATAATGGTTGGGGATGATATGAAGCTACCTATTTTTCATGGGACTATATTGAAATATCCAGAACAACATTGGTTTTTATGTGAATTTGTATGGACTGTTACGCAAGTGCAAGATGACAATGTAAAAAGAGTGCATCTAATCACGACCTTTCGAGGTTATGATTTAGACTGGTTAATGAAGTTTTCCAATGTACTGACTGGAACAACACAAAATATGTTAGCAGAGATTAAGGTTGAGTTAATAGAGGAATTCTTAAAGCAAATGTTTGAGTCACAATGTATCACTGAGCTAAAGGAAATCAAGCGTTTAAAAACTAAATCTGTGTGGGACTTCGACAAGATGTTTAAGACGTTGATGTCTCATGTCAGTTTATAGATGATAGACGTTCAACATAAGGAATGGTTCATAGTATATTTGTTACCACATATTAGGGTTCCACTAATGCAATAGAATATTATGTCACAGAGTGAGGCTCTTGAATTGGCTATCAAATTAGAAGCATCACCCATTGGAGAGACTGGCGCAGGTATGGTTCAAATCTAGTTGCACTTGCAAAAATTGTCACTACAAATTCAAGATATTAAGAAATGGAAAGAAGAAAGAGAAGAAGTTGGTGCACCAAATGTAAAACAGAGGGTCACCATCATGATCAATGCCCATCCTTTCAAGAATATATAGTTGTAGGAGATCCTAATCCTTTGAACCATGGAGATGGAGTATGGTGTGGAATCTATCAAACCAGGGAGCATCGACCATGGGAATGCTATCCTTTGAAAAAAATTTCAAGTACTCCTAAGAATCTATTATGTAAATTATGTAGATCTGTTGGTCATGATGAAAAATATTGTCGAGCGTATCAATTTCTCTCAAAACATACAACAGATGCATACCGAATGAAAGGGGAGGAGAACGCTGAAGGAAGTGGTGTGCAATTTAATCAGCAATGAGGTGTGTTTTGAGGATGAGGATGAGGAGGATTTGGTAGAGGTAGAATCTAGATAATATGTTACAATTGTGGTCAACTAGGACACTTCGCCCAAGATTGTTAGGACCCATGTTTGATATGCACATATTGTAGAGCATTAGATCATACCATTGAAGAATTTCCACAACTTATAACAAAGTGGAAAGCAAAAGGGAACCAAAACCAGAATCAAAATGTTTAGAAGATATTAGTAAAACCAAGAGAGAAGAAACCTATTGTTATTGTAGTTACATGAGTGGGAGCTACGACGGGAGATAATAAAGGGATACGTGATCAACAACATGACCCTAGAATTAGATCAATTGTGCAGCGATTATTACCATTTGATGTCCAAAAAGAAGAGACTTTTTTCAAAGCCAGGAATGAGTTTATGGTGAAGAAAAAAGAAGCATTGACAACCTCTAGCATACAATGAATTTCTTTTTTTTGTAATGTCCCCATTTTGAGTAATTGCGTAGCAGCACAATTCCATCAATCTTACTAGTTCCCTAGGTTGGATGGATACATTTGGAATTTTAATAAGGGAGCTAATAAATGATGTTCATACATTAGAATGGAATAAATATTTAATAATGGAGCTTATTAAATAAATACAAGAGAAAATTGAAGTGGCAATGGAGCATGGATACACATGGAGATTATGGCACCCACACAAGCTAGAATTTTTGTGCCACATGGCATCCTCCTCTTGCAATTTCGAATCCATGGGAAGCCTAATTTCATTGGATGAGTTAGAAGGATAATACACTTGGCCATATGCCTCATAGGACAAATTGGGAAGGAAATTTAGCTTACATGGGAGAGGAAGAAGCAAATGGGAGATTCTTGGACACTTGGGTTAGATTCCCTAACATCTATTACATCTATGACACCAATGATGAAGATGATATGACATTTATGGCATATTTCAGACCTGAAGGTTGAAATCTAACTATTCTGACATGTCAGGTCAAAATATGGCATCCAATAGGGTGCTCATGTGAGTTGGGGAAGCTAAATGGGTTCCCACTCGAATTGGGGGAAGATGGAAGGCTAGGAAAGGGAGGACACATGGAAAATCTTGAGCACACACCCTAATTCAAATTGGCTTGAGTTTGTGGATGGATTGGTAACCTTATAAGGATAATGATGTTTATAAAATACATGGATCAACCAAGAGAATAGATTTTGATCATTTGAGAAATTTGCATTTGTGAATTGAGAGAGCTAGTGGATGACTAGTTTCTTGCCTTAGCCAATTTTGAGGGTGAAAGATTCCCATCCAAGTTGGTGTTTGGAGAGGCCACTCAGGTATTTCATGGAGCTTTAATGGAGTTTTTATTTTCAGGTGTAAGCTACATGGTAGCTCCTGGTTCCTTCTAGTGTAGCACTTTTTCTCAACCATTTTCGGTTTTTATTGCATATTCTTGCTCATGGAGGGATTGTGCTTTGGGTGAGCTATTGTACTCTTTGTGAGAGATTATCCTGAACCATTTATGATTGTAATAATTTTAATATTATATTTTCTTCATTATTAGAAAGTCTCAGGTCGAAATATCAAATGGTCATATGTGAAAGTGATTTTTAATGAGCAAACAATGATCATTTCTCCACTATATTGATATTGCATGTTGGGTGAGCTATTGTACTCTTGGGGAGAGATTCTACCGATACATTTATGATTGTAATAAGTTTAATATTCTCTTTTTTCATTCTTATAAAGTATCAGGTTGAAGTATCAAATGGTTGTATGTGAAAGTGATTTTTAATGAGTAAACAATGACCATTTCCCCACTATATTGATGTATTCCATGGTAATGCTGATTGTATCGAATGGAAGAATGTATATCTGATATATTTATGATGAATGGACTGTAATGTATGATTATTACAAGTTTAATTTTCAGCACTTAATAATTTGAGGTCATTTTACTTAGATTAATTGCATTTGGAGAAGAGTTGGTGCCATTTCCCTAGGGGTCGAATTAGTGATTTTGTAGCCGTTTGGGAGAGGGTCATAACAAAATTTGTAAACTGAATAATGATGCACATGATTCCTCAAAAATTTACCTTAAACATAATATTCCTCTTTTCAGAAATTCTAGTGGGTTTGGGGAGCATTTGAGAAACCATTTCCAGCATTTACCCAGGGGGAATTGGAACCCCAATTTGCTAGTAAAGACTCCTACATTGAACTGAATATTAAATTTTTTTGTAGAAGTAATTGGAGGGTCATAAAAAATCATAAAAATAATATTCAAGTATTATTATCAGTCATATACTTTCTGAGAATATTTGGGAGCATTTGGGTCAATTTGGAGACCTAGACATCAAAACTAGTCAAAGGTCGAAATAGGGAAAAAAGTGAAAAATTGGTCATTTTCATAAAAATATAAAGAAGGGAAATTACAAGTGGTATAATAGCATGGTATTGGAACCTAATGGTATTAAATAGGAGTCAAATAAATAATACACCACCCTTAGAACATGAATTTGAAGGTTTTTTTGGTGAAATAGAAGAAGAAGAGGTACATTCTACTGAAACTATGACTAACGAGGGGAAGGGACACAGTGATCATGATAAGGAGGAATATATTAAACTCATGAAACCTCTCTTTTATGACATAACCAAGAACATGACCCAGAAACTTATGCAAGGATTCGAATTGATGGCTATCCAACTCAGGGGTAAGCTAGCATCAGGGAGTAGTAGAAGTTTCCATCATGGAGAGACACATAAGACCATTCATTTTGAAGAGTTTTATGATTGGTTGAATGAATTTAGGAAAAATAATTCAAATGTGAATTCATTAAGGGAAAATCAGCAATCCACAAGTTTGGAGGACCATGAAATGAGAAAAAACCAGCCTACTTATGAAAAGAGCCTAGATACACCATTACAGAAAGAAATAGAGAATCATAAAGTCAAGAATCAATTACCTCAAGGTGATTGAAGAAAAGAACATAAATAGGAAACATCACATGAGAATGAAGAAGATTACCTTGAAACTATTGAATATAATTCTGAAACACATTCTACTATGGACATGGACCAAAGGGCATCTACTGATGGATGATTGAACTGTGAAGGAGTACCTACTGATGGGTGCTCAGAACTCTATGTTGGTGACATAGAGATCAGAGTGGAAAATGTTTCTGCAATACAAAGTTCTCATAAGCATGAAGATGAATACCTTGTGACAGATAATGAAGAACCAAGATCAAATTCCCCATCACCACTTGAGCTTCAAGAAGTTGATCAAATCAAGCAGAAAGAAGAAGAGTAGGTTCAGTCTCATGAAACATATTTCATTGAAGGGTATTTGAAGATGAGTGAAATGGATATCCAATATTCCCTTAGCATACTCTACGACACTCAAGCATTGGTATAAAATTCTTGTTGGAAATTTTCTTCATTGGAGGAGCCATCCTTCCTTGAAGACATGGAGAAGATTCAAAGAGCAATGTGCAACATCAAAGGTAATTTCATGTCTTTGATTTTTGATAGAAAAAATGTAATTGAGCTTAGTGAATGGTTATATGAATCCTACTTGAAGAATAATGAAGATATTCATAAGCTTCAAATTCAAAATGAGCAACTTCTTGAGAGGTTGCAAGATAGTTGTTCTTCCTCCTATGTTTCAAATTTTCATATGGCAGATTGCTTGGAGGATTCTCATGACATGAGGGATCATGAGAAACATGGAAAATTGAAGGTTCTTGATTTGTTTGAATATGGGATTGATGAGATCCAATCACTAATTGTGGCGAAACATGAACCTGAGTTTCCTCCTAAAGATGGGTGCACACTTTTTGAAGAAGTGCATGATTCCACTATCTTGGAACCAACCCATGAGAAATTTTTTACTTTTTTAAGGGAGCTGCTTACTCCTACCCCTATGGATCCTTTACATGATGACAATTTTGCACTTTCTTATCATTTGGGTTAGTTGGTTCTTTCTCCTACATCCTACACTTCCAAGTTTTGCAACATTCATCCTAATGAAGTATGGGTGAAAGGTTTTTTTTTATGGTGCCACATGAAGAGTATGGACTTTATATCTCTCCTTTTGATGATGACATGATTATAGAACCATATTATTTACATTTTCAGCAGCATTCATTTTTACATTATGATGATACACATCTACATGGATGCACCTATGGTATTCACTTGAGTCACTTGGAGACTCATGATTTTCCTTGCTCATTGCCTAGTCCATTTGATGTTGGAGGAAATTCATCCCACACTTGGGTGAAGATATATATGATTGCAGAACATTATTGTTGGCAGCAATATACCCTATTATTTCATGATGATATACATATTCATGACTGTATTGATGAGGCTTCTTTGATCCACTTGAAGTCTTCATGTTTTCTTTGCTCCTTATTTGGTTCAGATTTTGCTGGAGGTTCTTCATTCACTTCTTGGATGAAAGAACACATGGCTGATATACTGTTGCACATTATATATTTTTGGAGAAGCATTATGGGACATGGGATCCTCACCTATGTCATTGGGGAAGATCTGATATAATACTTGATGCTTGTGTGTATGGGCCACATGGTGATTTACTTACCCAGATGTACAAGCACTCTCATGATTCTTTAATGAGGTACTTTCTTGATGTACATTTGTATGATGTTTCTATGTACTTTAATGATATATATTTTGTACTCATGATGTTTGGAAGGGTGAAATACCAGCAATGGGATCCTGAAATTTCTTGGTTTCATCTCAGTTGGAGTAGTAGTTTGGTTGTTGGTTTGAGAAAGCAAACCAACCTTCATTTATTTGAGTTCATCTTTGCAGAGAAGTGTTCCAGTTTTCTATGTGGGAGACCTTTTGAGAGATGGATTAAATTTTCACATTCTTGCATTTCATAGAATTCCATCATAGAAATTTCACACCATGCATGTATAGATATCATATGGGACCCTCGGATCATTTTTGGTCTCATTGGTTTCAATTTTGGGGGCAACAAGCATCATTGGAAATTTATTCACCACTTGAGAAGATGATTGTAGTTAGAGTAGTGCAGAAACAAGCATGGTGGTTCCTCTCTGAAATTTTCTCAGGATATTAAGAAACTCAAAGTTTGGTAACTCAGCACCAACTTCAAAGAATTGTACAGAATAAAAAAGGGGTGAAAGTTCAGAAAAGGTTTCCAAAATATGGAGGTAAAGATTATTTGCAGAAATTTGGTTTTTATGGATTTGATTAATCCTTTTGGTGTTAGTGGTGATGTTACAGGATATATAAATATACACAATCCACGTCTCTTTACTTTTGGGAACACAAAATTGCAGTACATGAGTGCCACTACTCAAGTTGCAGCTAAAGAAAATCAATGAACAGAACCATAACAAAGCACTTGGTGCAAAAGAAAGAGTACCAAATGTGGATGCCACTAGGGAATATGAAAAAATAATGCAGCATACAATATGAAATTTCTTGAGGACAAGCAATCTTGGTTGGGGAGGACTTTAATGTCCCCATTTTGAATAATTGCATAGCAGGACAATTCCATCAATCTTACTAGTTCCCTAGGTTGGATGGATACATTTGGAATTTTAATAAGGGAGATAATAAATGATGTTCATACATTAGAATGGAATAAATATTTAATAATGGATCTTACTAAATAAATACAAGATAAAATTGAAGTGGAAATGGAGCATGGAGACACATGGAGATTATGGGGCCCACACAAGCTAGAATTTATGTGCCACATGGCATCCTCCTCTTGCAATTTTGAATCCATGGGAAGATTAATGTTCTTGGATGAGTTAGAAGGATAATACACTTTTCCATATTTCTATAGGTTGAATTCGGAAGGAAATGTAACTTACATGGGAGAGGAAGAGTCAAATGGGAGCTTCTTGGACACTTGGGATAGATTCCTTAACATCCATGACATCTATGACACCAATGATGAAGATGCTATGAAATTTATGACATATTTCTGACCTGAATGCTAACATGTGACCATTATAACATGTCAGTTTGAAATATGGCATCCAAGAGGGCTCTCATGTGAGTTGGGGAAGCTCAATGGGTTCCCACTTGAATTGGGGGAAGATGGAAGGCTAGGAAAGGGAGTACACATGACAAATCTTGAGCACACAACCTAATTCGAATTGGATTGATTTTATGGATGGATTGGTAACCTTATAAGGTTAAGTATGTTTATAAAATACAGGGATCAACCAAGAGAAGATATTTTGATCATTTGATAAATTTGCATTTGTGAATTGAGAGAGCTAGTGGATGACTAGTTTCTTGCCTTAACCAATTTCAAGGGTGAAAGATTCCCATCCAAGTTGGTGTTTGGAGAGGACACTCAGGTATTTAATGGAGCTTTAATGAAGTTTTTATTTGTAGCTGTAATATATAGGGCAACTCATGGTTCCTTCTAGTGTAGCACTTTCTCTCAACCATTTCTAGTTTTTATTGCATATTCTTGCTCATGGAGGGATTGCGCTTTGGGTGAGCTATTGTAATATTTATGAGATATTATACTAATCCATTTATGATTGTAATAAGTTTAATATTATATTTTATTCATTCTTAGAAAGTCTCAGGTCGAAATGTCAAATGTTTGTATGTGAAAGTGATTTTTAATGAGCAAACAATGACCATTTCCCCACTATATTAATATTGCGCTTTGGGTGAGCTATTTTACTCTTGGGGAGAGATTATCCTGATACATTTATGATTGAAATAAGTTTAATGTGATATTTTATTCATTCTCATAATGTATCAGGTCTAAATATCAAATGGTTGTATGTGAAAGTGGTTTTTAATGAGAAAACAATGACCATTTCCCCACTATATTGATGTATGCCATGGTAATGCTGATTATCTCGAATGGAAGAATGTATATCTGATATATTTATGATGAATGGAATTTCATGTATGATTATTAAAAGTTTCATGTTCATCACTTATGCATTTGAGGTCATTTTACTCAGTTTAATTGCATTTGGAGAAGATTTGGTGCCATTTCCCCAAGGGTCGAATTAGTGATTTTGTAGCTGTTTGGGAGAGGGTCATAACAGCCTGTATAAAATGAATAATGATGCATATGAGACCTAAAAAATGTCCCTTAAAAATAATATGCCTCTTTTTATATATTAGAGTGGGTTTGGGGAGCATTTGAGAAGCCATTTCCAGCATTTACCCAGGGGGAATCGAAACCCCAATTTGCTAGTAAAGACTCCTACGTTGACCAAAATATTGAAAAAGTTTGCAGAAGTAATTGGAGGGTCATAAAACATCCTTGAACATCATATTCAAGTCTTATTATCATTCATATACCTTCTGAGATTATTTGGGAGCATTTGGGTCAATTTGGAGACCTAGACATCAAACCTAGTCAAAGGTCGAAATAGGGGAAAAGTGAAAAATTGGTCATTTTCATAAACATCTAAAAAAGGGACATTACATTTTTGGAATGCCACCCTGTTATGACCACTCAGTTCCAAAGATACCTCAAATAAAGGTATGTTCCTTAAAAAACTTCTTAAAGAGTTGTCTATATCTAATTAAATATGAAAATGCATTAAGGGAATTGCATAGCTTAATTGATGAATGCATGGATGAAGATTGTTCTCTAAGTATCTGAGTATCCTGTTGTGAGGTTGTTCTCTGTTGTGTCTTGTCGCAAGGTGGTGTGTCCTGTTGCGAGGTGGTTGTCATCTTCTAGGCATGTTTTCTCGGCGTATTTTCTCGACCAGTTTTTCTTAGCCTGGTTTTTCTCGGCCTATTTTATGTGCATTGGTGGAGGCTTCTACCCCTCATATGCATGTGGTGGTGGAGATTCTCGGCCCCTCCTTTGCGTGGGGTGGATCTTCTTAGCCCCTCGTCTGCGCGGAGGTTGAGGTAAGTGGATCCTCCTTGCTCTTAAAAGCATTCCTTTAAATTACAGAATGATATGGTTAATATATATGGAAAGATATTGTGTTATGCATTCGGGTCTGCATAGAACTGATAAGGACATTACAATTAATGGCTATAAATATTTTAGGTTTTTAACTTCCAGAACCATATCTTTTCTTTTGTTATGCTTTTCTATATTTTATAGAGAATTCTTAGATTCTTCACCATTTTGTATCAATTTGTGTGTGTAATTATAAGACCCACCTCCGCTTGTCAAAAACTGTAGAGGATTGTAACATATAACCCTTATTATCAAAATTGAACATTTTTTAATTATATAGAATCCTCATTTTCTTACCAAGTAATAGCTTGTAAGTTCACCTTTTAATGCTGCTAATATGCTCCAAACAATGATCATGTATGTTCACATACATGTCCACTCCATAAGCCTTCATAGAAAATAGATCAAAACAAACATCACATCCATTGAATAAGTTACACAGAAAAATATATCACAAAAACAATAACAACCTGTGTGCATGTACAAATCAAATTAATTTACTTCAATAACATGGGCAATAGATATTGAATCATTTCCTCTATGTCTCCATGTGAGCCAACGCTTCTAATTATATGATTCCCAATCACTATTTTCCATGTTGTAGTCGATGTCTCCAAATCCACTGTCAGATCCTGTAGGGTTACCACTTTAAAACCTTTTCCATCTATCCACTGTCCACCATAATTAAAAACCTAGTTTTATAAGTCAATGTTTATTGCTATCTATGGTATGCAATACCTATAATTGTTGATTTAGATTCTTTTCTCGAGGTAGAACCCCTCTCCAGTCATATGTATATTTACTTGGCCGCCAATAGTGATCAACGAAAGGGATTGTGTCCACCTGGTTGAAGTCCATGTGGGAAAATGGTGTACCTGAGAATTAAGGGTCTTTCGCATTGCCATCGATGATCTTGGATTCTCAGAGACAGAATCAATTGAGCTAACACATTCCCTCAGTAATCATGGTTTCCTAACATTGTCCATCATAGGAATTCACTAATCAACTTTCAAAACCATTCTTTCAATCCTTAGATAAATCTTTCAAAACCAACGATGTAAGGTAGAAATTAAATAGACAGATGATGCATTTATAGGTCATACCGCTATACCATGGTATCTGCAAGATTTTGGCCGTGTAGATTCTACAAAATGATTCCTCAAAACTTGGATTGTCTATGCCATTCAATCCATTCTCATAAAAATTATCACCAGTAGATATGACGAAATCGATGTCCAGTTTTTTGCCTATTATTCCCATCTAGTACAAGATTTCATCACAGAAAAAATCTTATAACTAAGCCAATCTTTTACAAACTATGTGACGATCTTATTATTATTAGTTCGTTTGATTTATTCAATCGTGGGTTACTTTGATATCAAAATAAATATAAAAACTGGAAAAATAGTAAACGTTAATTCAAACCTGAATGGCCACTTCAGATTGGTTGTAATATCCTTTTCTTCCACTTCATAATTATTTTATTTTAATATGTTAATGAAAAACTAAGCAATAACTTTTACAATGCAGTTTATTGTGCAAAATCTATTTCTTTTGCCATAGGACAGGTCCTAAATTTGAGCAAATAAAAAATGTCTATTAAAAATTCCAGAATTAAAGTACTATAAAAATGAAAGTATTGTTAATTTGTTTCAACCATTTATGTCTATTAAAAATTCCATAATGAAAGGACTAGAAAAAAATGTTGTTTAAACTACAAATCTATCAGTTGACTGCATTCTTTGGAGCCACTTAATTTTCAACTTAGGTATCTCGAGGTTACAGCTTGAACTTGGACAACTTCCTCCACTTTGGCAGGCAAGGAATCATTAGACTCCAACAGAGGAAACAACTCATTATTGTCCATTTCCAAGAGCATCCAAGTAAATTTTCCCGCAATTTCCAACTATAGAAAAATAATTCATTAGCTTAATCATCATGGTCTAGTTTCTACATGGGTTTAAAGGAATAAAAAAACCCTATGAAGTAGAAAACAACATAATTTTATAGTGCTTCCAAATGACTTGATGACGTTGACAAGAGGAAACAAGAACCTCCCAACCATGTGCTTATCTTGTTGTGGTGTTGCAGCACCCGCCACATTGCTCCATACTTCCTATGCTTGATTTGTTTCTTATACAGAACTTGCTCTGGCAATAGAGGGAGACCCATTCACTCTAGTTTGGGATGCAAAACTAGCCTTGAGGACTGAATTATGTGTCATGATGTTCATTTGCTGAGGTCTACCATTAGGTGTGTATCTTGCAGCCCCAGGATACCAATGATACCAAGGATCTTGCTTCACCACAACATTCCATAAAATAAAATAAAATAGCCACATAAACAATGTACTTATTCATCATGATCAAAACATGATCATAAATAAAGAAAATACATTACAACATAAATGAAAATTATAAATTTTAAAGAAAATACATTACACCATAAAGGAAAATTTTAAACTTAAGCTACTTGAACTTTCTATATTTAATTCAAGGCTAGAACATTCAGATTGCATTAGCAACTGATTTCGAGCCATATATTGGTATGTATTTGCCTGCATGGCCTGTTGTTGCGTTGGTGCTATACAATACTAAAACCTATTAAAAAAAATTCAGTAAAATGAAAATATCATGGATCACATTATAATATATTTGGTTGGGAAAATCTATGTTTATTTCTTTTATGGTGATTTTAAAGAAACTTGTTGGACTTCACAATATTAATAAAATATGGACACTTACTAGAAAAGTTAACAGAATATAGACACTTACTAGAAAAGTTAACAGTATAACCTTGAAACTCAATCCAAATATATCAGGCCCATGTGAAGGAGGCATTTTGATCCTTCAATCCTACTTAAAGGAGGATTGTTGTCCTTCATAGGGTTGCATATAATAATGATTTATAATTTAATGAATCCCAAAATATTTGTAATTTCTTTAATCTCTCATGGTCATAATCGATTTTATTAACCATGACTATGTCAAACATGACCACTATGGAAATGAGCTTAATAAGAGTGATACATGTTCGGGATAAATAAAGGAGGATACATGTGGGAACAACACAAATTCACATCAGAAAGTGGGGCACATAATAAATTTATTCAATTGTTTTTTCCCTGTCCTCAAAAAATTTCTATGGGCTAAACTACATTAGTTCATTGATGCTTTCTTTGATGTTTATAGGAGATATATAGTATAGATGGATCTAGACAAGGCGGTCACTCATTCCTCGAGTTGAAGATGCACACAAACATATGAGACAGGGATGCCTAATACCACACCTACATCTACTGAAAGACCTTCAAATGTTCGCTCTTAAGGATGGTCTAAATCATCTAGAGATTCTAGCGTATTATATCGAGACATAATTGGTATGTGTCTGAAATTTATGCACATGCAAAATTTTGAGTATGCATGCATATTTATATTTGTTTTATGTCTTGTTCATTGATTTTACTAAGTTTCGTTAGCATTTTTATTTTTAGAGAGACGACGTAATAGATTGTATAGTGAGAGTGGGAAATCATATGTGTCTGGTCGATTGTTTGATTCATCATCTCGTGACCGTTTTCCCTCTTTTGGTCGTCATTTTAGAGAACGACCAATAGACCAACCACATTTAATTGGTAATATGTTACATATATATAATTTATTTAAATAAATTACTAATTTGCACATGTGTATATATATGCTTATGTATTTATAAAATAATTTATAAATGATCACATGTGTAAATGTAGAGGATCATGGTTCTGTTAAGGGTTACGGTGATGCATTTAGAGAGGCTGAGGGTGGTGATGCATTTGCAGAAAAAGAGGGTGATGCATTTGGAGAAAATGAGGGTGATGATGCAAGGGGTGGAGATGTTGAGGATGTTGCAAGGGACGAAGAGCAAGGTCATGCAAATGCTCGACGAAAGGGTCAAGGTCGACGAAGGGCTACTGTCGAACAAGCACATGGTTTTCATCCCATGACCATTTATCTTTCAGGTATACTTGATGCTCTTCCTTGGGAAACTTATATTGTTTCTATCACCCTTGAACAATGCACAACCCACCATAAAAAATTGAGGGATGATCTTGCTAGATTGGAACTCCCAACTGAGAGCCAACAAAGTTTGCACATACTTTTGGAATCTCTAGGCAACTTTATTGGTGCCTATAGAACTATTGGGACAACAACATATTGTTTTATTCACTTGATGCGAATGAGGAAGGATCAGGTGATGGGTCCTGACAGCTGGGTTGATGTAGAGAAGAGGGTACCAAAAGCATATGCCATTTCAATGTTTAATTTTAAAGGACTAAAGCAGAAGATGTTAAAGGTGCAATATTTAAAGCACCCCGAGATTGCACACCATTTATATGATATATTCTTGGCTTCCTATGGTAGATTTCCATGGAATGATGAAGTGCCACATTATTTTGCAAGATTTTTTTATGCAGAGTTTTTCATTCGAGGAAATTTCAACTCAAAATGGGCCTTTCAACCCTAATTCAAATTCTATGTCATCATGTGTTATCCAATGAAATTGCTTTAAATTTGAAATACCGTATAGGTCTTAAACTATTTTTTAATATAAATTTGGGGATAGGTATCATAAAAAACTACTTTTTTGTTCGTATTTTTGACATATCTCCCTGTGTTTTTACTCAAATTTCGATCGGGAGAGCTCATTGGATGTGGAATTAAATTTTGCATCCAACGAGTACCCAATTGCATACTTTTGAGGGAGCTCGCTATCCCAAAAAAATAAATACCTGAAAAACGTGATGATGATGTCCTCATCACATTTTTTTCAAGTATTTATTGTTTTTTGGGTAGCGGAGTCCGTCAAAATTATGCAGAGTGGGTACTCATTAGATGCGGAATTTAATTGTGCATCCAACAAGCTCTCTCGATTGAAATTTGAGTAAAAAAACAAGGAGATATGTCGAAAATACGAACAAAAAAAGTAGTTTTTTTCTTTTCTTCCTCCAAAATTAATAAATATTATTTAATTATTTTAACTATTATTTTATTATTTCCTTAGGAGGCCCATTTTGAGTTGAAATTTCCTCTAATGTTTACACATGAAGGCAGATTACATAGATGTGTAAAAATTTTACTGGGTTGGAAGAGGTAGGACGTATGAATGAGAACGAGCCTTTCGCGATCCATTGTTGCCTAAGGCTACACCTCATTTGGTGCCTCATCCACAGAGACTTGTTACCTTACGATCAGAGATGGAGGCGACCTCTCAGATTGGTCTAGAGGCTAGAACCATCATAGGAGAGAACTTACCATCTACTCTAGTGGGGGTTGATGTGGGCATGAATCGACATAGAGAACACGCTTGTTCTCATGCACATTTTTCTTATAAAATAGACAGTGAGGTAGATTCAATGAACCTTGAAGATGCCAAGGCCTATGCAAAACATTGTTGAGATGGGTTGTTTGATTTACTCCATCACGAGGAAGGAGGGAGGGGGGAGGTATGTGAGAAATTCTTATTTTTTCCTCATAATTGTTAAATCATGTTTTTCTAGTTTATCTAAATTTATAATGAACTCATTTGAATTGCAGTTCACCCAAATGTTGGATGAACGTGATTTTATGGTCAACTCTAGTGTTAACCTAGGGCCATTAAAAGAGGTACATTTGCATAAATATCTATAAATTTATATGTTCTCATTATTTTCATGACACCTTTTTCCAAGATTGAAATTTTGGTTGTGTTCATGGGTTCCAATCCTTTCTCCTAGGACCATGGGTATTGGTCCCCTCTCTTCATAAATATTGGGAGACATTCCCAGTGTCTCCCAATATTTTGAGGTAAATTGCACCTATCAAATGTTTTAGCAATGATTAAAAACAATTGACATTTTGTTTAAATTTAAATTAAATTACATTTAAATTACATGTTTCAAATGTTTAAGTCTAATGATCAAGACATCTTAAATTTTAATTTATTTTATACATATGTACATGAAAAGTTTAAGTAATGGAATTAAAATTGTAGGTGGGTAAACGTATTGTACAACCTTCCATGGTTGTGGATGTGGTGACCTCTTTGGGTGTTGGGCTCACTGAGGTATATTTATTCATTTTTATTATTTTGAATTCCAAATGTAATTTTATTAAAGTTTATTTACAGTACAACATTTATATATTGATGCTTAATTATATGTTGTATGTGTTATAGGTCAATCGCCAGGATATTGTGGAGAGTGATATCCATATAATGGATATTACATAGTTAAATATATGTTTTTATACTTGTGAACTTGTTGATTTGACATATTCCATGTTAAAACTTTAAACTTGTCATTTTAACTTATATATTTTAAACATATATATAATTTTGGACCGTTCATACATACATACATATATACATATATATATTGGATGAAGTTCAAATATAATTTAATTAAATGTTTAAATGATTTAATTTGGTCGTGCGATACATAGATTAATGTCTTTGATGTTTATATACAATATGATGCACTTGTGTTTAAATGATTTTCCTAAAGAACCACTTTAGGAATGTTACGAATGTTCAATATGTTAGTTGATGTTTATATACAATATGTTGCACTTGTGTTTATATGTTGCAATATATATATATATTGGATGAAGTTCAAATATAATTTAATTAAATGTTTAAATGATTTAATTTGGTCATGCGATACATAGATTAATGTCTTTGATGTTTATATACAATATGATGCACTTGTGTTTAAATGATTTTCCTAAAGAACCACTTTAGGAATGTTACGAATGTTCAATATGTTAGTTGATGTTTATATACAATATGTTGCACTTGTGTTTAAATGATTTTCAATCATTAAAAATGTTCAATAAAATGCACTTTAGGAATGTTTCCAATCATTATGAATATTCAATCAAATGCACTTTAGCAATGCTAGTTATGAATGTTTTCAATCATTTTGGTGAAATAATATATAATACCTGTAGAATATTCATTAAAATGCACTTTAGGAATGTTTTCAACTATAAGGAATGTTCAATAGAATGCACTTTTGGAATGAACTAGTTATGAATGTTTTCAATCATTTAGGTGGAATAATATATGATATCTGTTGAATATTCATGAAAATGCACTTTAGGAATGTTTTCAATATTAAAATGCACTTTAGTTATGAATTTTTTCAATCATTTAGGTGGAATATTATATGATATATGTAGAATATTCATTAAAATTCACTTTGTGAATGTTTTCAATCATAAGGAATGTTCAATAAAATGCATTTTTGGAATGAACTAGTTAAGAATGTTTTCAATCATTTAGGTGGAATAATTTATTAAATCTGTTGAATATTCATTAAAATGCACTTTAAGAATGTTTTCAATCATAAGGAATGTTAGTTATGAATGTTTTCATTCATTTAGATGGAATAATATATTATATATGTAGAATATTCATTAAAATGCACTTTATGAATGTTTTCAATCATTTAGGTGGAATAATATATGATATCTATAGAATATTCATTAAAATGCACTTTTATAAATGTTTTCAATCATAAGGAATGTTCAATAAAATGCAATTTAGGTGGAATAATATAGCTTATATGTTGAATATTCATTAAAATGCACTTTAGAAATGTTTTCAATCATTAGGAATGTTCAATAAATTGGAGTTTAGGAATGTTAGTTAGGAATGTTTTCAATAATTTAGGTGGAACAATATATGATATCTGTAGAATATTCATTAAAATGCACTTTAGGAATGTTTTCAATCATAAGGAATGTTCAATAAAATGCACTTTAGGAATGTTAGTTAGGAATGTTTTCATACTATGAGTTTATCATTGATATCATGATTATATTTGGTTAATAAACTTAGTCTATATAATGCAATTTATAGAGTGCTTCAATTTGAATATATTGACTTTTTATGGTAATCTACCATATGTTTAAAGTCTGTTAATAAAACAATATTGTATGTTATGAATTTATACAATTGCACATATCAATTTCATTAAAATTAATTTGATGTACATATGTTGAACAATATATCATATAATTTACATCAATTTGATATACATACACTCAACAATGTAAGAACTTGATATCATATTTAAGTAAAAATTATCAATTTGGCATGTACATAAGTTCAACAATCTAATCTAACAAACTATCATATTTAAGTTTCAAAGAGACAGATCTCATGATTTGACAATTTCATAACACGTACTCAAGTGCAGAACATTATAATTTCAAGAACAATACATTTTTAAGGAATGTGCTTAAAAAATCATCAAAACAATCTAGCTTAGAACTTATCAATAATCACTCTATATTTGAGTGTCACAATTATAAAATCAATGAAGATGTCCTTCATGTAAAAAGTATGTATCATGTTCAACATGATTCAAATTAGAAATAAGATCATAAGGGAATTTCGTCTTCAATTATTCTTTCATGATCAATGTTTGACATCTTTCATATTCTAGCTTTCACTTTTTTATTTGATTTAACTTCTATCAACTTTATGCGAGCTGCACATACCAAATGACTATATTGGTAGCATATGACATTAGGTTGATAGTCTTTAAAGTGAACTTCACTTTCAATTTGATGTGTTTCTTGCAAAAAAATAACATTTTAATAGAATTGACCCTCTTTCATATATAAAACCTTTGTCATCATAGTCCTCCAATAATTTCATCTTTCTCTATGTGCATCACATCAAATAATATCTGACATTTTCATTATTGTAAATGGGTGCAACCACAACAAATACATCTCTTGCACATAAATAAGAACATTGAACTTGTCAAATTCATCTTCATTAAATCAAACAACTTTCATATATATATTTGACATTCAAGTAAAATATCTTTAAAATAAAAATTGGCAAATTTATTAAAGTGTACATAAAGTTACCTTCTCTAACAAGATCGGAAATTCTATCACCATATGTTGATATTACAATGTCCTCTGATTCCAACTCCTCAAATCTTGCGAGTGACATTTTTCCTTTTAGATTAATTTCATTGTGTTTCCAAGGTTTAACATAATTTTCATTGATGTTCTCACAATTGACTATTGATTCTGTGTCCTCCATGCAAATAGGACAAAAGCATGTTAACTTCCTACTATCAAATGAAAACACATTTTGGAAGGTTTTTGTTTTGATTGAGTGTAAATCTCGAGTTCCATGAATAGTGCTAGCATCATATGGGATTGATCTGTCTATATATTGGATTCCAATATGCCAAAAATACTTGTCCAACATAAACAATTTACATGTACATGTGAGTAAAATGTTACTAGATGTACATATTAAAGTCATTTCAAGTTGAATAATTTTGTTTTGAAAACAAAATTCATACCTGCGCACATCCTTTGATTATTGATTGCAATCATGGATGAGATTAACACGACACCATTGAACAACTTGATCAGCACAAACAAATTGATCGACAAAATGGTTCATTTGATACCTTCGAAGTGCTCATTTTACACACGCCCCTGCACCATCGTGTTCCCCTTTTCCATGACCAATTTCAAAAATATTCCAACAATGTTTAATATTTGTTTTTTTATGAAGGTAATATATCTAGAAGAATTATCGTGAAGATTTAAATTGCCCTGCACATCGATATGACCATATCTAATGTTTATTCATTACAACTCCATGTGTTTTCAATGAATCATAAATAATATCAAAATAATGTTTTACATAATGTGTATCATGCATGCGGCCATCATTGACATAGAAATGATATTCCTTGATCACATGTCGATTGGCATTCGTGCTTTCTATATCATCAACATTGTGTTGAGCATGACTATATAGAACATGGAAAAATATAGAAACTTGGTCAAAATGATAATATTCACTCTATATTTCTTTTTTTGCTTCAAATGTGTAATTCTCTGCGAAATCAACCATAGAAAAAATAGTCCCTACTGGAAAAACATCACGTGATTGTTTGAATTGAATGTCTTGCCAGCATGCTATATGTGAATGTTTTATGTATTTATAAATTTATTTTTCAAACTTCTTCAAAAACTCTGTAACACTGATTTTATCTTCTTCAAAATCTATCCTTAAGTTCGAAAGAGTGTTTGTAGAACTTGTAGATTTGTGGGAATATGTGACATATTCATATATGGTGGAATAAAGCTAGATTTCCACAATGATCACATTTCTTTCCACCGACACATATTTTGTTGTAAAATATCTCGTGACTATCCCTTTCCCATAGAATTTCAGATATAAAAGCACAAATTGTGGAAGGGGGTGAATTCGGCCAAAATGTTTTACCAAACCGAAGGAATGTATCATAATATAATTCAAACTCAACATGATAGCGGCAACAACATGTGTCACGAATAGTGATAGGTCTAAGATACCATGGCTTCTGTTGTACAAATTTATTGATTGACAAATTCAATTCTCTGTGTTCATCTTTGAATTTATTGAAAATTTGTATTTGAGGCATCTCCTGTTTTGGATGGATTTCATACTAATTTCGAGATATTCTTCGTCGCATCACATCCCTTGCATTTGGTGAATCATGAGAATTTGCCACCCAATATTCATGCATCATAGCTTTAACACTTTTAACGACCCTATCTTTATAGGGGTGTCTACAAATAATTGCCCAACAAGCAAGCCCATCATTTGTATCTATTTGTAATCGAAATTGTTATATTTGCACAATGTTTTTCGCGAAGTTTCGATAACCATTGTGATCTGCATTGTCAAACGTTTTTGTCTAGTACTAGATAAAATAATCGTTGTTTGTATTATTCTACGTGCAGCACTAGTACCTTTCTTTCTGGATTTTCCAATAGTTTTTATTGCATTGGCTATATTTTCGAACACATCTTCCTTCACTTTTGAATCTTTTGTCTTCTTTTGAATACCCAATAATGACCAATCTTCCATCAACTTCTTGGAGACTAACAAACACCTCAAAATTTGAGCTTGTGTTGCCACTGATTCTTTTTCCATAAACTGTTCATGCATATTTTCAGCATGATATCGTACAACATGGTAAGGTTTTGTGTTTCTAAATTTTTCTCTATCAACATTCTCTAACATGTCATCATCAATGATGAAGCCACCTATATATATTTCAATTTCAATTTTAATTTAGCATATTTCAAATATACTTAACTTGAAACAATAAAAATATGACTCATAAATATAATTATAATTACATGGTTTAAAATATTTTAATAACTTATATATATATATATATATANTGAATGCCTTCAATGTCTTCAATGTCTTCAACATCTTCAACATTTGTATCTGCATTTGGAAATTATTTTCAAAAATACAATCATTTACAAAAACCAGTTACTACATTTTAAACAAATTTACAATATTTGTACATACTTGGTTCAATTTCTTCTTTAGTTTGATTTTGAATATTCATATCATCAACATTTTGATCCAAGTATCTAATTACATCATCATTAGAGATGTCTTCAATATTTGTACTCTTTTGTTTCTTTTTTTCATGGTATTTGAGTCTTTGCTTTTCATTATGTAAGGCATCATCTCGAGTGCAATCACATTTCCTCTTTCGTGCTTTTTTGTTGCCCATGATTATTCAATGTATACCTTCACCTTAGAATAAATTTCCCTCGAGAGAATCTTAATCATCAAAGAAAAAAATTCACCTTAAAAGACTTGTCCATAAAATATTGCTCAAAATAATTAGAAAAAATGCACCATAGAATAAATTGGTGCAAATTTTTTAAGAAAATTTGTACCATAAAATATTTCCCAGAAACATATTCAGTAAAAAAAGAAGTCTCCACCTTAGAAGATAATTTCTAAAAACACTTTACTATAAACATTTTACCATTAAAAATAAGATTTTACCATATAAAATTTCCCAAAAGAATTTTTACTATAAAAAAAGAACCTCCATCTGAGAAGATAGTTTCTAAGAACATTTTACCATAACAAATTTTCGAAAAGAATATTTGCTATCAAAGAAAAATAGCCTTCATCTTAGAAGATAAGTTTTAAGAACAATTACCAAAAAAAGAGCCTTCGTCTGTAATTGTGTAAAATGGCGATATTTTAAAAAAATGTGAAAATATGTGTATACACGATTCTTATAAATATGAATCGAAACGGTTTTTCAGAAGAAAAAAACACTTCAAGATTTTTCCAGCCGACGAAAAAAATTCAATAGGGTTTTTCGACCGAACTATTAGTTCGGCCGAACTCTTTTTCGTTCGTTAAAACTAACTTTCAACTGAACCCTTTTTTTTCGGCCGAAAACCTGTAAATTTTCAGGAATGGAATTCCATCCCATTTCTGACTCTTCTTCCAATTTCGGAGAGATCGGATGATATAAAATACTTACAATTTCTCTTCACAAATAATATCATTACTTGCACTATAGATGCGAATTTTGTTGAATTTGGTGTGATCCACTAATTTTATTTATTATATTTCTTAGAAGTGTATGGATTGTTTCAAAATTTAATAGAATTCATTGAAATGAAAATTCAATTACTTCTTAAAGACATGATGAAAAACTTTGGAAAACTCATGGTAGAAAACATTGATGTGTTGTCTTCAAAAGGGTACTTTTAGCTTCTTCTTCTTCTTTTTTGTTTTTTTTGTTTTTTACAATTGGAAATTAGGGAAGATGTTGTGTCAAACTAAACATGTTAGTTTTTCAAAAAATTCTAAAACTTATTCCATGCGACTGTTGGATAAAAACGTATAGACAGATGTTAGTACAATTTGTCTAGATTATCATAACATATTTTGTTTTTAATGAACAATAGTTGAATACTGAATAAACTGGTGTCTAAAAACATGACTATTTATCATAATTTCATTAATTAATAGCATACTATCAAACACTTGCAAAAATGACATATCAAATGTCAATAAAAAAAATCTAAAAAATAACCGATAGAAAGCTAACACAATTCTCTATAACTTTTGTTTTTACTACAAAATGAAATTCTAAATATAAATCTAATTTTTCTTTACTCGAAGTTAACAAACTTGCAAAAAAAAACAGTGGTTTTCTCATAACCCCCAAAATAGAGACCCACATTCATGATTTCACCCTAATCTTTAAAACGTTTTAAGATATTGGTTTAATTTGTTTTTAAAATGAGATCATTGTAAACATTATGTAAAAAGCTCACATACATAAAAATAAAAAAAAATAAAAAACAAATAGGTATTATATTAGGTTGTGTTATAAATGTAATAATTAGTATTATAAATGAGATGATCGAAGGTTATATGAAAAAGTTCGAATTTTTTTATAAATTTCTCCAGTTATTTGGTGAATAAAGCATGAATTCTAGCGCAAAATTCCATAGTGAAGAAAGTAGAATTGTTGACATGGAATTCTTCGTAGTGAAAAAAGTGAGGTCACTAGCATGGCCTTTTATTTGAATCATGGAATTTGGAAAACATTCTAATTTTAATTTTATTTATTGGAGAGTTGGTTTTTTGTTTGTTTGTTTGTTTGTTTGTTTTGTCTAATATGGGTTACAAGGTGATTACATGAGTATGAGATTGTCCAAAGAAAAAGAATATTTTGTCAAATGTATGGAATAGAATCATTTAGATAGATTTTGTCAGATATATGAAATAGAATCATCTAGATAGGAGAAAATATCCAAGTTTGTTTACAATTATAACAGTGAAGACCAAATGAATAAAAAGGTGAAATTTTATAATGCAATTTGGTCTAGTGAAAGAGCCATCATGTGTCTTAAGAGATCAAGTTTAGGAAAATATTTAAACTATGATTCCAAGTAGTGAATGAATCGTCCCATTAAAATAATAAATTCAATTGAGTGAAATTTTCGAAGGTTGGTTATACTTAGTGAAGGAATCATCGTGTATAATCAAGACATCACACTTATGAAAATTGATTGAGTTAATTACATCGAGTGAAGGAATCATCTCGTCTACTAAAGAGACCAAGTTTGAGAAAAATGATCGAGTATGATTTAATGTAGTGAAGAAGGAAAGAATTTTACTATGAGTTTATAGCGAAGGAATCATTTAGTCTATTAAAGAGACTATTTTTTTTGGAAAATTTTCCAAGTGCAAATTTATCTGTCGAAGGAGTCATCATGTTTCTTAAGATTTTGAGTTGAGGAGAATTTTCAAACTATGGTTCCAACCAGTGAATAAATTATCACACCAAATGAAGATATTGATTCCTTCACAAGATAGAATCCATTATGGGTCTAGCTGATTGGATTAACCAATATGAAGATGTTGAATTGAAAGTTTGGGAACATTTTTCTAGGATCCTTCAATTGAAGAAAGAAAATTTGGTGTTGATGTACCAAAAGGAATGCATACGAAATCATTATTTTATGATCTCCTTTACTAGACGGATCCATGAATATTTCATCTATTAGATCCTAAAAACATTTTCAAAAATGTCCCAGATTCTATATTTTGACATATATCATGTAAATATAAAGACAACTTATCTTCCAGGAGAGATGTTGTTTTTTCACATACCAAAATTGATACAAGACATTTGTGTCCAAATAAGGAAAATGAAACATATGTAGAAGCTCTGTGGATTTTGAAAAAGAAAGAACTAAATCAACTGAAAAATGTCATCAATCCTAGAAGCACACCTACTAGCTATGACTCGACATTGAATAAAGATTTTATAGCTGATGTAAATATCATGGAATTTAAAACATATGATTTTCATAATTTTATGAAGGTATTAGCATCAATTAACTCTTATTGTTATCGTTTAATTACTAAAAATGTCTTGACTTAAGGGGGAATTCTTGCTTTATTGTTGACTTAAGGAAAAATGTTTTGATATATTATGTTAAAATAATGCTAATGAACTCTAATAAACTAGTTTGATAACATATCATTCCATTGGTAGTTAGGCCCGGACTCATGCCTTGTCATTGACTTAAGGAATGCCATAAGTCAATTTTAGTATTTACAAGATATGTTGTTTAATATTTAGAACGTTTGTCATATGAAATGTTCATGTGAGACAAAGATATGTTATATTGTGTTTTAATGTCACTAAAGGTTCATACTGATTTAGTATTATTATATTAGGTGGGTGATGTCTAAAGTGATCCATGAGTGTGAAGTACTGAGATGGAAGAAGAAAATTGCAAAAAAATCATATGTATTTGAGAAGGATCTCCCAACAAGTTTCATGGACCTATGGGTTGATTTACTTATACACCTTGTCGATGACATTAAAATGGCAGGTGTCATATCAATGAGGTATATGAAAACCCTAAAAATATATGTCTAACAAAAGGCAAAAGGAACATCCAGAGAGTTGCATGGATGAAAGGTATATATTAAATCAAACATTTTCTTCCTATGTGAATTCCTTGGTAATGATTTGAAGATGGTCCACAATTGTGAAATGAATAATGTGCATAATATATCAAGAAAGTGCATGAGATATTATAGATGGAGAAAAACCTCAATGTAATGGTGTTCATGTAGAAGTTGGTAAGTAAAATCATGATAACTATGGTTATTTTTAAAATCATTAACTCTATAAATTGATTTTTCTCAAATTAAAAGGATGGCATTTAGAGTTTGAAATATACATGTTGATTTTTTATGTGTGTCAATGAAAGTGTTGTGCTTGGCAAATTTGTTCTATAACACATGGATTGTATGAGTCAATGGGTTGAATAGTACGATATAAAAATAAAATAAATATTGGAAGCAAGGAGATAGATTAAGAGATCGAACCTAAAGATACTCCACTTCCCACTTATTTATAAACAATGGGTTAGTGAACACATTCAATGACAAATATATGAGCAAGGTAAAGATGCAAACATAACATAAGTTGAGATCAACATATCTAAAGGATGTGAAAGAAATTACATTTGGAATTCTCACAAAATATTATTTCAATACATTGTTGACACTATTAACTATTTAATATTCATAATAGTATTTATTTGCACTTAAATAAATTGTCTATCATAAGTGAGGAAATACCTTGCAATGTGGGAATATGGTCACCATTATCATGTAGAAAGAGTATATGTAAAGAGACGATCCTTGATTGTGGTGTCATGGTTGATTTCAAGCAATCAAGTCGAGCAAGTTCAAAAGATAAAAATATTATCAAGGGGAATCTTCAATATATTGGAAAAATCCAAGAAAAGATTGAGTTGGATTACCAATATTTCAAATGTTATATTTTAAATATTGATAGTATGAAGCATTTGAGAGGACATAGAGGCACGATACCCATAGTGGATTGTTTTCTATAGATTGCTCAAAGTACCTACTAGAGGATAAGGAGCCTTATGTTCTACCAATTCCTTGTAAGCATGTATTTATTTCACTCAAACAATAATATAAATATAAGAAGCATTGATCATCTATAATTTGTTAATTCATATTTCATTATCAACATATATGTGTTTGTTAATAAAAAATGTAACAACAGAGGTTCATTCATAGGTATTTTTCTATGAAGACATTTTGGATCCAAAATGGATATTTTTCATTCATTGTGATCCAAGGAGATTAAGGAATGTATCTGATGATGCATCAATGAATATAGAGAAAAAAAAGCAATGTCCAACCAAATACATACGAGGGTTTAGAGAACAAAGAAGAAATGAACATCCATGATGATGTTGAAGAAGAAGACGTCCAAGAACAAGAATGTGAAGTTGATAATGATGAGAATACTCCTTTAGCAATATGGAGAAGCATCTTCACAAAATGATCAATTTGATGACACCATTAGTCATGACAATCAACAGTAACTAGAGTTAAATGATCTTATAGAACATGACAATATGCATGATATACAAAATGGTGATCAAAATAGATTTATTAACGATATAGCCGATATAGAAACAAATTTTATTGATGTTGAATATGATGAAGACGAATACGATGATAAGTATAATACCACTTTAGTAGAATAGTGCAGAAATAATAATATAAAGTACCTGAAAATACATATGAACATTGAGAAGGAAACATTGGATGACATAGATACAGATAATAATGTAAATGAAGACTTCTAAATTTACAAGATTCATAATCCATATTTAAATAATTATGATTTTTATCTCACAATATTTGAAATGCTTCATTGTTATTTGGTTGTAATAATCATTCAATTACTATGGTTAGAAGTCACAATCTAAATTATGTTTTTGATTCTCGCTTCTATATTCATTATCTGGTGCAATATCCTTAAACTATTTCATATTTAATATGAATTGGTGATTAAAAATAACAAGGCTTAGTTGGATAAGAGTTATTATGGTTAGTGGTAATATATGAGTTGATATTGGGTTTTTGGTGTTATCAGGTTATTAGGTGAGACACAATTAAAATAAGCAGTGTGTGTGCAAGTAGTCATATAGAGCTACACACAAATATAACCCATGAAGTTAATGAAATTAATTAACACAAATATAACCTAAACTACAACAAAAACATTATGATTAGATTTTTTATTTTTTATCTCATCATTAACAAATATCACCATTAAAGGAAATATGATTCACTTACACACAAATATGACCTATACAGTATTTTTTCATTGACATCATCATCACCTTATAACCACATTTTCATAAACGACATCGTCATCATCTTATGATCACATCATCATCAACTTCACTAGCATTGTCATCGTGCATCACTATCATCATAGTCATCAGTGGAATCATCATCATCATCATCAATTGATTTAATGTTTGGTTTATTATCATTGTCACCATCATGATCATTTTCATTGCCATCATCATTTTCATTGTCATCGTCATCATCATATAATCACATCACCGTAGACAACATCATTTCCACCATCATCATCACATGAACATAATTTATTTAACAGTCATTACCATCCTCATTATTATCATCATTGCCATCATTATTATCATAGTAAGCAACATTGTCTACATCATCCTCATCATCATCGCCATCACCATTACCATCATCATCTCTATTTTCATATACAACACCATCATCATCATAGTCATTTTCATCATCATCTCCATCATCATTGTAGTTTTTATCATCATCATCATCATCATCATCATCATCATCATCATCATCATATAATCACATCATCATCATCATTGTTATCATCCTCATTATTTTCGCCATCATCATTATCATTTTCGTCGGCATCATCATTGTCACTCATGTCATTGTCACCATTTCCGAGTAACACGTCCAGGATCAATTACAAAAAAATTTAATGTCGACTTTAGTGCATAGTTTAGCTTCCCTTTTAGATCCTAAATTTTCTCCTATTTTAGTGCCTAATGTTGCTCCTTTAGTTAGCTCTTAGTTTAACATCTAGGATATGGGAACTATTTTGAGGCTTGGCATAAGAAATATGGGTGTTAGGTCCTAATACATGGTTTAGGGTAGAAAATAAAATGATGTAATCCCAAAATATTGCTCTGAGGACTCATGGATATGTATTAGATTCCATACTACTACACAAGCCATGTAGAAAAACAATGTATCCTTTATGTGGGATGTGGGCCCTATTTTAAGGTTTCGAAAAATATGAATGTGCCTTGAGTATTGGGTCATTTTTTAGGCACACAAATCATACACTTAGACCCCATCACTTCCTTATAAGTATCATGGTCCATGATTGTACTCATTGTTATTGATATCATCAGCAACAACGTCATTGTCAAAGACATTGCCATCATCATCATCAATGTCACAGTGATCATCATTGTCATTGTCATTGTCATCATATTCATTGTAATCTCATCAACATCATCGTCATTATTATCATCAATGTCATTTTCATTGTCATCATCACTTATCATCGTCATCAAAATTGTCATTGTTAACATAATCAACATTTCCATTATCATCGTCATCATCATAATCATTGTCATATTCATATTCATCATCATTTTTGGTGTCATCATGATCAATAATATCATCATTGTTTTCATCATCGTCATTATCATATAATCACACCATCGTGATCACCATCACCATTCATGGGTAAAAGCATACTAATTTGTCTCACTTTTGACCCTTTTGCAGCAATGAACTTTTTTAAAATTAATGAATGCTAAATATTTGATCTCATATATAGAAATCTATAATGGTAATAATAATAAGTGATGGTGTAAGAAGAATAAGGTTTCCAACCTTTTTTTAAACTAGGGAAATCGACAACTGGGGAATGTTCAGTACTCGTGTCACAGAGGGTCTAGGGATCCAATCCCGCTACCACTATAAACCTAGGTGCCACACTACCGCCCTCAAGCATGGGAAACAGGTAATATCGGGTGTGATTTGAACTCATAACCTCTGTTTACAACATGTGCCTTCATATCAAGCAAAACGCCAATGAGCCACACCCGTGCGGGCTAATAAGGTTTCCAATTTGAGTTAGCTTTAATATGGTAATTTTTTTAAAATTAAAAGATTGCTTTCGTACTATTTATTGCATTTTTCAAAGGACAGATGTTATTTTTCATGCATCTCATATGTAGCAACAAAATTGTAACCCCTCTTTTAAATATCCAATATATTTTCTTTTTAAATTTTTTAGATGATGTTCTTATAAACATTCTAAAGACATTGTTTGAATTTTTTTAGAACCAATAATGGGTTTTGAGACCTTGATAATGATAAAGGGAGGAAACTTGAGCCTTAGGCCATAAATGAAACTCAGAAGGGTCAAGTTTCATGTCCCCATGCCTCCGACCGGCGAAGAGGACGCGACCCATGGCATTAACCATCCGGGCTAAGGGCCCCATGAACATGTACATGCATAAAATTGTAGAAACAGAATGCTGAAAGGAAATGCATTGAAGTAAAACATGCACAAATGCCATTGTTTGTCATACACAACTATAGTTATTTATCATGCACAGCGAAATCAACATGCCTTCACACAAGCATTCATTTAACATGTTCATCATATCATTAACAGAAAATATGGTTGCAGAAGTAAAATGGACAAAATCACTTATCTTATGAGGAAGTCATTCTGCAACTAGCTACGTCGCTACAACGTTCCACCCAACCATAGGCCAGCGTGCTCCTTAATCTCTCAGCAGTGCTGCCACCCCCGAGCTAGGAATGATTCTCCAAGGAATAAGGGAACTAGCAGGCTTACACATAGACAAGGATAGATAGAACACAACCAAGCCAACACAGTTGGGTTTATCAGGCCATCAAGGAGTTGGGAAAGGCTCAATGCTAAGCTGGTGAGCTCATTACAGAGCCAAGAACACCTACACCAGAACTAGCCTGACCTCTAAAACACCCACACACACCCAACACAAGGAATCAATCCCTTCTCTGCTACACAGTTCTTCAGGCCATGCATTCCCTTCCAGTGCTATTCAGGGGTGGTGGAGAAGAAGGCCATCCCTCTAGCTCTGTTTGTGTGGTTTTCAGCCACCAGGTTTATCAAGCAAACCAAGCCCCCATCCATGCTCCCAACATAGTTCGAAGACCAACCATTACACACATGCAATTAAATCAACAATTACAGCTTAACAGGGAAAATGAATCCTAAGCGAATTAGACAGTCCCAAACGTATCAGTGAACACAACTCACCACATGGGTAAAACAATGACCTGTCCTGGGAAACAAAGCCACCAGGGAGACTTCCCAGACTCCCAAATACAGAGGAAAAACATATGCACAAGCCACAAACCAGCAAGCAAACTTACACACAGTCCCTGAGTGAAAATGGCCTTCCACAGGAAGATCGTGGGTGATAGTGGCTGAACGGCTCCCAGATAGCTCCGTGAGTAACAACAACAGAAAAACACAGCGTGTGAGAGAAATCCACACCCAATCCCAAATACGGGTTGAAACACAGTGGATTCCTTCGTGAGGAAAACGTGAATGGTAGTGGGAAACGTCTCCTCTCTCCTGGCTGCGTGAGAACAAGCTGGAAAGAAGTCTATGCGTGAGAGAAAACAAGAATCCCACTCCTACGTGAGGATGAACAGCTCTGCCTCTGCGCATGGAAGAACAGACAACCGTGAGGAACGAACAACAATGGAGAAGGCCGATCGAAAGTGCGTGAGAGCTTCGGCACTATCGTGGAAAGAGTCCAATGTCCGCGGGAGAGATGGTAGCGGTTTCTTTTCCATCGTGAATCCAACAGTGGTGGAGTGTGCGTGTGGGTGAGGACTGACAGTCCTGCCACCCCACTCCCAAAACAATAACTGCCTCAACCACCAGCAGCAATTCTTCAATGGAGGTGGTTGGGTAAATAAAGAAAGGTGACACATGGATTTTTACCCATTGGCCAAGGTTTGACAATTTCCCCCACATCCTTATCCTTGTGAAAATCATGCCCCCTTCTCAATTTAGTTGCCGCGAACGTAGCTGGTCGGGTTCATTTAATTAATTATAGATGCATATTTACACGATGACAAACATAATATATGCCGCATGCCCCGATATACCATCGGTGACAAATTTAAATCCAAAACATAGCATAACCGATCAATGGTGGGGCCTTGGCCTTTAGCTCTGCACCATGATCATTTTCCATATATACATCATGTACATCTAATGCAATGGGGTCAAAACCGGGGCATTACATCAAGGACCATGAATTATGAATCCAACTACCTTACATTATTTTCATTAGGGAGCTTTGTCCTTTGAGTGGGAATGCGGGTACCATTAACAGATTTTGAACACTAGGTATGGGTTTGACATAATTGACCAAGGGTGGTGGGGAAAATGAGGGCCTTATGCCCTAAACGAAGCTTCTAGGGGTCAAGTCCCATTAGCAATGCCTTAAACCACCACATAAAATATCTTGAGGGGTTATTTGGCCTCCGTATGTGATGTAGCCAATAAACTTTGATTCATTTATAAGATATAAAAAGAATGCAAACCCAAGAGAATGGAAAAATAACTATCTTTTATCCCTTCTCCATTCTAACTATTACAATGAAGGATCAACCCCTTAACTATCTGAGACTTTTTAAAATTGTTAATTTTAGAAAATTCTCGCATGACTTTGAAACTAAAAGATAATTAGAGCGACACTAGTTTTCAACTCACTTTTCTGATTTGGTGGATAATATAATAGATAACTGATAATTACAAATTTAAAAAATCCTGCAAAAACAATAAAACCCAAATTTAAGGCCTTATATGAAGGAATTTGGCCCCTTCAAAAGTGTTGAAAAAGGTCCAAACAAAAGGATTTGATCGACCATTGCAGTGAACACTTTGAAACACAAGTTCCTATTAAATTTGAGCCCAAATGGATAATCAAGTCAAAAGTTATGACCCTCAGAAAGCCCTGCATCATTCCTTTTTTTCTTTCTTTTTTTCTCTTTTTTTTTTAGCCCTCGGAAATCCCTACATCATTATCCTCTGGTTGAAAAGAGCGCAACTCCTATAAGTTACTATCATCATATTGTTTTCACTTAATGGGATCTAGATTCAACAAGTCCCCCTTTGTAATCCATTTACTTTTTGTCGATGGTAATCTTTCCCACCGAACAAGATATCGATTGTATTGACCTTGCCGAGTATGAAGGGTCTCCTTATCTAGGATATTATCAATATTTTCCAGTTTCTTTCTTGGAATGGCTTGTTTCCAATCCACCTCTACCTCATTGTCATCCCCAAATCGTCCCCATGGAAGATATATAAATCAAAAACATTAAACACAGGGGAAATATAGAGATCAATTGGTAAATCGACCTTATAAACATTGTTGTTAATTTTCTTAAGAATCTTGCAAGAATTTTTTTTATTATACTTCAATTTGTGGTAGGTTCCTCTAGGAAACCACTATTTCCGTAAATAAACCATCAACAAATCACCTTCATTGAATACCTAATGTCATCGGTGAGCATATTTTATAATTTGTTATGATTGTTACTAACCTGCAACTTCTGTCGCACTTGTTGCTGCAACTTTTGAATGTGTTATGCAAATGCTTCTCCATCATCACTAATTATATCCCCAAGCAGTAGCTGCACAAAATCTAATACACCCATAGTATTTCTACCATAAACAACTTGAAATGGAGATTTGCCTATAGATATATTCACTAAACTATTGGAGGAAAATTCCGCTTGAGGTAAATCTAAATCCCACTGCTTGGGCTTCTCTTCAACAATGCTTCATAACAAGTTTCCCAAACTATGATTGACTACCTCGGTTTTCCCACCTATTTTGGGGTGATAGGCACAGTTAAATTGTAATTTAGTCCCCATTTTCTTCCATAAAGTCCTCCAAAAATTAACAAAGAACCAAGTATATGTATTAGAGGTAATATTTTTTGGAACACCATGCAACCTAACAATTTCTTTAAAAAAATAATTATACCACCCTTGATGCACCACTATTTTTCTTGCAAGCAATGAAATGAGCCATTTTCGAGAACCTATAAACAACCACAAAAATAGATTCATTACCTCGTTGTGTGTTTGGGATCCCTAAAACAAAGTCCATGCTAAAATGTGTTCATGGGTCTCTTGGCACTGATAATGGTATGTACAACCCCTGTATTATGTGAGTGTCCTTTAACCATTGTACAAATCCTACACCGTTCCACACACCTGGTTATATAATTTTCATCTTTGGCCAGTAATACTCATCTTTGATTAAGGATAGCGCCTTATCCTTTCCAAAATGTCTTGCAAATCCTCTATAGTGAAGTTCTCTGATAATATTTTCTCTCATAGAAACAATTGAAATGCATAGTTGTTTTCCTTTGAAGAGGTATCCATATTGCATAAAATATTCACTCCAAATAAGATCCATGTTCCCAACAACTGGATTCTTCAATTGTTCTGCAATATCCCAAAAATTATTTTTTGACACATAGAGATCTTACGCAAGCTCAGTTGGTCGACCGCCTGCTAGTCAAAGTATGCAATGAAAACGAACAAACAAATATACAAAATGCAAAGATGTGCCAAGAAGTATGGATTTCAATCAAATTAATGAATCTCTTTACAATGATATTTTGTAATGGTTCAGTCAGAATGAACATCGATTGTTACATCAACATGTGCATGAGGGAATGATACGTCCTCGATGCTACACACATTCACTCAATCTCACTCTCTACAACACATGTCGGTCTCACAACACACAACTGCTTACAACTCTCAGCTCTCCTCTCTCTGCACCTTACCAATAGTTTAGATGCTCAACAACCGAAGCTAATCAACCAAACAACCAAATGACCAACCCCTTTCTTAGAGTAGGCACTAGTATTTATAGTTGCGCTTGGATGCACATTCCTTGAGTTCTTAATCTAGAATATTCGTCAGCCCCTAGGAACCACCATGGATGCATTAAATACATCCTCATGTTCAGTCCAATCGGTTACTTTACCTTATATCCTTCACCAACCACCATAACTGCTCTGCAACCATTCCAACTACCATGCTGCTCAACTTTTGTCGAGCTCTAGTTACAGTCAATCCTTCCACCTAACACAGTCAGACGGCTTTAATTCTTTGATTCTCTTCAGGTTTTGGTCAAAATGCTATCTTCAACCATTCACACCCTTTGCAATCATTCATTGACCACTTACGGTTAGAATTGTCATGCCTATGCTCCTTCTCTAGTCAACTCATCATCCCTTTGGTCTTCTACCTCTTCGACCGCTTCGCTCTGATCAGAACCTTCAACCATTTCATCTCTTATGGAGATTTCCTTCCCATGTGTTGGAGGTATTTGACTATCATCCAGGTGCTCCAGTCGTTTATATTCAATTATTTCAGTTGGACCTAGATGCGCCTGCATCAAACTCCCAGGGTTGAAAAGAAATGTTCCCATGACTCTGCACTCAGTTGAGCTCTTCTTCTGAAATATAGTTTGCCTCTTCTAGGTCCCTGTTCACCCATTAAACCAAGTATTCTTTCTTCTTTTGGCTTCTGGTATTCTTGACTTTTTGCTCATCGATCAATTCTGTGACTTCCTCTTTTTACTAAACTGGAATCTATCTCAGTAAGTCGGCCACCTTTTTTCTTTCGCTCATCAACCCTTCTTTAAACTTTAATATGTTGAAAAAATTAAATATTGGTGATATATCCATATCCTTTGGAAACACAAGCACATAAGCATTGTCCAAAATCTTCTGTAAGATTCTGCACAAACCAATATTCTTTAAATTCAACTTATTATATGTTCCTTGCGGGAACCTTTCTTTCCTCATGTGTGCATATACTAAATTTCCTTTTGCAAAAGATTGCAGTCGTCTTCTCTTGTTGGCTCTCAACTTTTATGTCATATTACTTTTCTCAAGTTTCTTCCACAATTAGTCGTGCACTTCCTTCATATGCTCAACAAATGATTATGCATCTACACTTTTCTTCATTGTCAGCAGCATGTCGACTAAGTCTGTTACTCCATGCAGACTTCTTCTTTGCACGATTTGGAATGGACTCATCCCCTTCGACTGGTTCACGAAATTTTTGTACATGAATTCTACCTGCTCCAAAACATTTTCCTATTGTTTTGGTCATTCGACACTTAAACATCTCAATAGGTTTCGTAATCTCCTTTTCATGACTTCATTCTTCCCATCAATCCATGGATGGTATGCAAAACTAAACTGCAACCTCATGTCAATATTATTCCATAGGTTTCTCCAAAAATGTCCCATGAACTTGGTATATATGTCTGAAGTAATGCTCTTCGACAACCCATGAAATCTCACAATATCCTTGAAGAATAGTACAACAATCATTGTGGAATCATTTGTCTTTTGACATGGAGTAAAGTGTGCCATTTTCAAAAACATGTTGACTACCACAAGTATGTAGTCGTTCCCTTGTTGTGTTCTTGGTAATCCAACACAAAATCCATGTGGATGTCTTCCTATGGTACAGTCGGTATAGGAAATGGTGTATACATCCCCATGTTTTGACTTACTCCTTTAGCAAGCTGACATACTCAGCAGTGTCAAACCCACTTCTTCACATCCATTGACATCCCTGGCCAAGCACTATTAGACCCACTTCTTCACATCCGTCGACACCCTAGCCAGTAGTACTTCTCTTCGACCAATGCTTTGGTATTTTCGATGCCAAAGTTTCCTCCTAATCCTGCACTATGAAACTCCCTGATCAGATTCTCTCACATTGATCCTCTATGTATGCATAATTGATGCCCATTGAACAAATGTCCCTCTTGGATGAAGTAGTCCAAGTATGGCATTATTTTAACACTCCATGGTTCCTTAGACACTCTCCATGCATCGGAAAAGTCTACGTTGAATTCATAGCCAGTATTTTCTGGCTCTAATCACATCGATTCCACAACAGTCGTTCCCAATAACGAAACTCTTCGAATCAATGTGTTCACTACCTTGTTCTTCTTCCACGAATTGTGATTCAATACAAAGTTATAAATTTGCATGAACTTGACCCATTTCATGTGCCTTTGATTTAGCTTCATCTGAGTATTCAAGTATCTCAAAGATTGATGGTTGGTATATAACACAAATTCCTTCGAAAAAAATAGTTCCTCCACTTCTTCAATGCTTGGATGATTGCATAGAATTCCTTGTCATAGACTAGATATTTCTAGTTGGATTCATCCAAATTATGACTAAAAAATGCAATCGGTCGGCCATCCTTTCTCAACATGGCTCCAATTCCCATTCCACTCACATCACAGTTGACTTGAAATACTTTTGTCAAATTCTGTAATAGATAGTACTTGACTCTTCGTCACCTTCTCCTTCATCTTTTCAAAAGCTCGTCAGACAGATTTTGTCCACTTCAACTCGCCCTTCTTCATGCATGCATGTTGTCAATGGTGCACATACTTGACTGAAATCTCATATGAACTTGCGGTAAAAACTAACAAGTCCATGAAAATTTCTTACATCTATGACATTCGTCGGTTCCGGCCACTCTAGAATCACCTTGACCTTTTCTGGTTCCATCTTCAGTCCTTCTCTATAAATCACAAATCCCAGATTTACCAACCCCTTCTACAAGAAGGAACACTTCTGCAATTTCTTCAACAACTTTTCCAGATTCTACCTCTGCAGCACTTATCGAATGTGTGACAAGTGCTCTTCTCTATTATGACTGAAGTTCAATATGTCGTCAATATATACCATGACATACTTGCCTAAAATGGCTTCAACACTTCAATCATCAGCCTCATGAATGTTCTTTGCATATTGGTCATCCCAAATGGCATAACCAACCATTCATATATCCCTTCCTTCTTCTTGAAGGTTGCCTTCCATTCGTCACCTTCCCTTATCTAGATCTGGTGGTATCCATTTTTCAGGTCAATCTTGGTGAAGTACGTATCCCCACTCAAACAATATACCAAGTTATTCATCCTTGGAAATGGAAACCTTTAATTGATTGCAATCCTATTTATATCTCTTGAGTCGATACACATTCTCCATTATCCTCCCTTCTTAGGTGCTAGTATAGCTGGTACAGCACGTAGACTCATGTTGTCTCTAATCAATCCTTTGTCCAACAACTCCAAGACTTGTCGGCTCAACTCTACATTCTTTGTCAATGTCATTCTATGTGGCACCTTGTTCGGAAGACTCGACCATGGAATCAAGTCCATCGAGTAAGATATACTCCTCGTTGGAGGAAATCCATTCTACATCTCATCGACCATTATTCCCTTGAACTCTTCCAACACTTCCTTTACATCCGTTGGAATATTTTCAGCCAACTGATCAGAACATGGCCCTTTCAGAATCATTGAGAAGCAATATTGCTTCTTTTCTTCCTCCTTTAGGAACTCCTTGGTCGAACACATCAACACTCGCTTTTCCCAATAACCACTTTCTTTTCCTTGGTTGTTCGACTCTTCAACTAAGGGAATCATTTGGAAGCTTATGCCATCCTTCTCAATTGTCACTGTGTTTTGTCAATTGTCATATAACATTTTTTGGTCGTATTTCCATGGTCGACACAACAATAGATCACAGGCATCCATCATTATCACATCACACAGTACGTTTTCATGCAATCCTCCAATCTTGAAATTGACTAGGCACTATTGTGTCACCATCACATCATGACCCTTCTATAACCACGACATCTTATATACATTGAAGTGTGGTGGGAATTCTAACCCCAACTTGTCTATTACCTATGTCGAGACCATATTCTCTATGTTTCCTCCATCGACTATGATCATACATCATATGTCCTGAATATTTCCTTCCTCTGCGTCAATTCCTCTACCTCTTGTCACGTTAACTGCAATAGTGTTCTTTAGATCGTCAAGTTTTGACCTTTGTCATATGATACTTCTCTTGACTTGTCCTTCATATTTGAACCAGCTTCGTCATCTCCTCGACTTCTAGCTTCCTGTCGAATTTCAATATGCATATTTTCTAGGCACACATGTGCCTTATGTCATAGTTCCTGACACTTGTAGCAGACTATCTTGTACTGGTCTACCCCTCCTACTCTAAAGGTTCTTATTCTACCACTACTACCTCGACCTCTGGGGTTTTCACTTCCCCATCGGAACTCAGACATGTCAGCTTCGGTTGTGCTTTCTTTTTATTGTCCATCTCGAATTTCTTCTCTCTTCTCCCCACTAGTCTGTCCTCTAGATGCGGAATATTTCTAACTTTGAGCAGTCGTCTTCCCCCTACTCATAAAATTCTTCCTCAACAGTATCTCATCTACATTCAACGTTAACTGGTGGGCTTCGTGGATATTTCTAAACTTTGACAAGCTCAACTCGTCCTGTATCGAATACTTCAGTGTGTTTATGTATCTGGGCATTGTCTCTTCTCGCTCATTGGTCTATCCAGACTTGATCGACAGTTTGTAAAACTACTCTATGAACTCTTTCACGGTCGCTTATTTTTTTATCAGGTTATGCAACTTCTTGAATATAAATATCATGTATTTGGTGTGAAGTAATGTATCCTTCAACTTAGTGACCATCCTATCCCAAGTCCTTATCTTTTATTTTCCTTTCTTTACTTTGTCAACTTGCACGTTATCCCACCATAACGAAGCATAGCCTTTTAATTTTAGGCAAGCAACTTTTATCCTTTTGGGGTCTTTGATCTGCTCCATGTCGAAGTATTTCTCAATCTCTCTAGCCCAGTCTATCAAATCTTCTAAGTTTTGTCTCCGTGAGTAGGTAGGAACACCCATCTTAGCCTTACCTCACATCTCCGACATAACTTTCAACAATCTGTCTTACGACTCTTCTAACTCTTCTTCTTCTTGAGATTTTCTATCCTCTATCTCCTCATCATTGTGGTTGAGATTTTCAATGGTATATCCTCGTCATTGGGCCTCCTTCATGGCCACTAACTTTTTTTTCATCATCCTCATAGTCTAGACGCATTCTTTAAATTTCTCTCGATCAACAGTGACCCTTGCGCCTTCGCATTGTCTTCTCCAATGGATGTTGACACCTCTCTGAGCCATCTCGTTGCTCAGAAATCAAATCACCACTTCCTTTGACTCTACCTAACAACATATGGATTCGTTCTCCACATCCGTTCACGACTGGACTCCCTTTCAAGCACAAAAAAAATCTTTCTCTAATACCAGTTGACACAAGCTCAGTTAGTCAAATGCTTGCTAGTCAGAGTACACAATGAAACGTGCCAAGAAATACAAATTTTAATTAAATTAATGAATCTCTTTACAATGATATTTTATAATGGTTCATTCAGAATGAACAACGACTATTACAACAACATGTTCATGAGGTAATAATGCATCCTCGATGCTACACACACTCACTCTCACACTCACTCTCAATCTCACCCTCTGCAACACGTGTCGATCTCACGGAACACGATTGTCTAAAACTCTTGGCTCTCCTGTCTCTGCACCTTACCAATGGTCTATATGCTCAACAACCGAAGCCAATCAAGCAACCAACTAACGAACCAACCCCTTTCTTAGCATAGGCACTGGTATTTATAGTTTCGCTTGGATGCACAGTCCCCAAGTTATTCCTATATAAGCTTCACTGGCTCCTAGTCATTGCCATGGATGCATTAACTACATCCTCAGGTTCAGTCCAGTAGGTTTCATTACCTGTTATCCTTCACCAACTGCTATAACTACTCCGTAACCATTCCAACTACCCCATCACTCAACTTTCCTCGAGCTCCAATTATAGTCAATCATTTCACCTACCATAGTTAGTCAACTTTAATTCTATGATTCTCCTTGGGTTTTGGTTGGAATGTTGTCATCGACCATTCACCCCATTTTCCATCGTTCATTGACCACTTACGGTCAGAATCACCACACCTGTGCTCCTTCTCCAGTCAACCCATCCTCTCATTGGTCTTCTACCTCTTCAACTGATTCACTCCTGTCAAAACCTTTGACCGTTCCCTCTCTTATGTCGACTTCCTTCCCATGTGTTGGAGGTCATTGACTATCCTCCGGGCGCTCCAATCGTCTATCTTTGACTATTTCAGTTGGACCTAGATACCCCTACATCAAGATCCTTCAATCCAGCAAACCCATTTACTTGATTTTCCATGGTTGTAAAAAGAACAATGTGTTGACTCAAAGCATATGCAACCTAATTTTGCCTTCATGATTTGTGCTTCAGAACAAAGGTGTAGCCTTCTAAGAAACAAATCCATTTTGCATGTCTATTGTTCAATTTTTTGGGGTGTTTACATATTTTAATTCAATGTGACTGATAAATAAGACAAACTCTTTCAACACTAAATAATGCCTCCAATGTCACAATGCTTGAAAAATTGCATAAAATTCTACATCATATGTGGATTAGTTCTTTCTTACCTCTTTCAACTTTTCGCTAAAAAATCCAATTGGACAACATGCTTGGCTAAGTACAACTCCAATTCCTGCATGTGAGGCATCAGAATCTACCTCAAACACTTTATCAAAATTTGGAAAGGCTAATATAGGTGCCTTGGTCCACTTGATTGTCATGCCTTTGGCGCAATCTGTTATGGGCGCTACAATGCTGCTAAAATTTCAAGTAAATTTTGGGTAAAATGTGGTCATCCCATAAAAACTTCTTACCTCTAATATGCTCCTAGGACTAGGCCGCTCCAAAATTGATATGGCCTTCTCTAAATCCATCTTGACTCCTTCTGCGGAGATGGAAAAACCCTAAAATACCAAACTTTCTTCAAGGAACCTACATTTCTTCAGGTTTGCATAAAGCTGATGTTTTCTCAATGTATCCACTATAATCATTAAATGTTGCAAGTGATCTTCTTTGTTGTTACTTTAAACTAGAATGTCACCAAAATAAACGACAACAAACTTACCAATATAAGGCTGAAGCATAGTATTCGTCAACTGCATGAAGCTACTAGGTGCATTAGACAGCCTTAATGGAATCACCATCCATTCATATAGTCCACCCCTGGTCTTGAAGGCAACTTTCCATTCATCCCCTTCACAAATTCAGATCTGGCGGTATCCACTCTGCAAATCAATTTTACTAGAATATTTAGCTTTGGCTAGTACATACATCATGTCTTCCAAGTGTCATATAGAAAATTAATATTTTATGGTAGTTTTATTGATTTCTCTTCTATATGTGCACATCCTCCGTGTATTATCTTTTTTTCGATTCAACAGTGTTGGTACATCACATGGACTTATGCTTTCTCTTACCACACCTTTCTTTATAAGCTCTATTACTTGTCGGTTGAGCTTTGCATGTTGTGTAGGACTCATCTTGTAGGTTTCCTAATTAGGTAAATATGATCCTGGGATTAGATAAATGTGATGTTGAATATCCCTCTTTAGTGGAAGTCCATCAGGTAGTTCATCAAAGATAACATCAACATATTCTTCTAGTACCTTAGCCACTTCAGTAGGTATTGGTATGTATTCTTCGATTACTTTTTGCACTATTAATGCATAGTAGAATCTTGTTTCCTTCATTTATTTAACAAGCTCTCTTTCTAACAACATTTTCTCGTCTTTCCTGTTATATCGAAATCTCGTCACCCTCATGTTATGAGATAGGTATCCCCTTGTCTGCTCTAATCCCTCAAAGTTTTCCCTAGAGAAATGAAGGAATAAATTAACCCCTTGCAATTTTCCCTCTTTTGAGCTGGTAACGCTCTTTCCCCATTGACAAAAAGCATTACCCAAGAATCAAAGAGCTAGCACCGCTCCTGATACATGATCAAAGAGAGGTGCCACCGCTCTTTCCCTTACTGCAAAAAGTGGTGCCCCCTTATCACCGCCTGTTTGCTTCTTTGGAGAAGCGGTGCTCAAGTTTTGAAGGAAAAAAAGAGAAGCTTCAAGAGGATTCTCGAAGCTGACCTCTGTGGAGCCTCATCCCTATGGTTTAGGACCAACTGAAGCTAGAGATCCTCCCTTTTAGGATCTAATAGCCACCTCACCCATGAGATCCTTAACCATACCTATCCTCCCATTCCATTAAATACTGGCTCAACCCCCATTGGAAAAAGGAGGAAGACTTGTGTTTCATACCCAAACTCTGTCAAAATCATTCTTTAGTCTTTGGAGGCAAGGTGAAGTTAGAGGCAAGGATCCATTGGAAGGAACTCTCAACACCAAGGCATGAAGGTTGTAGTCTCTACAATCATTTATTAATAAAGAATGTCTTTTCTTTCCCATATTTAATGTTTCAAATGTTTATATTGCTTGATTCCTTGGTCACAAGCATAGATCTAGTTGCTTATATTGTATGCTATCATGTTTTCTTTGTTGGCTTCCATCTTTTACAGGTTCTTCTGCAGTAAGCTTCAAGGATAGCGAGGACAACCTTTGAGACAAGTATCATGGCATTCGATTTAGGTTATTAACCAGATCTAGGGGAAGTTTAACATTTGGTGTTTGTGTTTTGTTCTATACCTAAACCATTCATATCTAGGGAACCAGCTCTTGCCCGCAGGAGGTGTGCATTTTTGGCTAACATTTCCCTTCATCTTTAAGGGGAAATAAGATGATTTTTTATCCATCCTTCCAAAAGGTGTAGGTATTATTTCATCCATCATGCATGACTTTTATGTCATATTGTCAAGGTCTCCCCAATAATAAATGGCATGCGTCCATCGAAATGACATCACACCATACTTCATCTTTATAATTCTTACCAATGGAAAATTTGATCAAACATGTTTTATTAATAGTGACTTCATTCCCTTTTTTGAACTATGCAATTCAATAAAGATGGGGATGTGTTTCATAGCATAATTTCAAATCTACCATCTCTTTGGAAACCATATTCTCACAAATACCACTATCAACAATAACTTAGCATACCTTTCCCCTAAAAGTGCACTTGGTTTGAAAAATATTTGTCCACAGCCACAAATCTTCATTTTCGCTATACTCTATCTTTTCTCTTTTTAGGGAATCACCATTGACCTCTGTATCATGTGATTTCCCCCCATATCAGGAAGGACTACAAAGTCATCTCCTTCTTCTCCATTCTCTAATTGGACCAAGTTTAAACTAGGTTGTTGTCTTTGCTGTGGCTCTTTCATGTTATAATTTGAGCATTCAAATTCTCAATGACCCTCTACACCACACCTTAAACACCAATAATTTCTTCCTCTACCATCATCATAACCTATACCCCTCTGGAATCCTCTTCCTTGTGGTTAGTTCAGGTTATCTTTTCGAGTATCTTCTTCTTTCTCAGCTCCTTGGGATGATTCACCTCTTCCATAATTAAAACCACCCTATGAGGCAGGCGATGTGCACATCCTTGCTTCTCTATTCCTTTGAGAAAATTGTTGGTTTTGTTTTTCCTCGCCCTTTAAGGCTAACTAGTATGTCTCTTCCATGTTTTGAACCCTGTGCATGCTCAATTCATCTTTAATAGAAAATTTGAAACAATTCACATACCTTGCAACCAGTTGCTCATCAGTTTCTTGGTGATCCACAAGAATGGACAACTAATAAAACGCGTGGGTGAATTCCTCCATGATAGCCAGGTTTTTATTCAAGTTCTAAAATCTATTAAAAAATGGTTTGTGCATAGTCCAGCAGCAAAAAATTATCTCTCAATTTTTTTCCATCTTATTCCAAGTCCTCATTTGTCTTTTCCTTTTTTATTCTGTCTTTTTGCACATGATCTCACCAGATAATGGTGTGACCCTTCAACTTGGTGCATGCAAATTTTTTCTTCTTTTTCTCTATCATAGGCTTCCATTAAAAAAAAATCCATGGATTTCATCCAATCTATTAACTCCTATGTTTTAAGACTCCATGCATATTCTGAAACTTCCATTTTGATCCCATCATTTCTCCTTTCTAGAGCCTTGGGCATCCTTTCTTCAAAAGTCATGTGCCCTATTTGTTCTTCTTCATGTCCTATATGTTTATAAATGTTTACTTGGTCTATCTCATCATAGAATGATTCTCTTCGTATTATTCTCTAATTAGACAACATGTTTGTAAGATCCACTACTTTCCTTTGGAGGTTTTGCATATCTCTATGCATCTTTGCTCTTACTCTTCCTCTCCCTACCATCTTCCAGTTCTAATACCATATGATATAGCCAATAAACTTTGATTCAATCACAAGATCTAAAAACATGCAAACACACGAGAATGGAAAAATAAATAGTATTCCTTCTCCATCCTAAATATTACAATGAAGGATCAACCCCTTATAACTATTATCTTAGATTTTTGAAATCTGAGATGTTCAAAAATTGTTAATTTTAGAAAATTCTCGCATGACTCTGAAATTGACCACTAACTAAAAGCTAAATAGAGAGACACTTATTTTAAACTCACTTTTTTATTAGGTGCATAAACAAAGAGATAATTGATAATTACAAATTTAAAAAAGCCCGCAAAAACACTAAAACCCCAATTTGAGGCCTTATATGAAAGAATTTGGCCCTAGAAAAGTGTTGATAAAAGGTCTAATCAGAAGGATTTGATCGGTCAATGTAGTGAACACTTAGAAACATAAATTCAAGTTAAATTTTATCCCAAACTAATAACTGAGTCAAAATTGATGACCCTCGGAAATCCCTACATCGTTCATTTTTTCAGCCTTCGGAAATCCTTGCATCATTATGGGGTCATGGGTGCCATTAAAATAATTTGAGAACCAATAATGGGTCTTGGGAATTAACTATGGTTTATGGAAGAAATGTGGTCCTTAATTTCTCTATAGGAAAATTTAAGGCCAAGGGGCATGAATGATGACCTAAAATACCACTTGGGATATGCCTACACTATGTTAGGAGTTTTTTTAACACCAAGAATGTGTCAGAGGGCCTTGACAATAGTTGGGGGAGGAAGATTGGGCCTTAGGCCTTAAAGTAAGTTGTCAGCACTCTAATTCCATGCACAAGTCCTTGAATCACCACACTTCACCTCTCTATGGGATATTTTCCCTTTGATTCATGATATGGGCATTATTGGTAGGATTTGATTTCTAGGGATGGATCTTTTGTGTTTAACCATGGTTGGAGTGGGAAAACTCAGATGTTATGCACTAATTAAATATTCTAGAGCTCAAGTGCCATGAGTGAGGCCTTGTACAAAGGACCATTATTGTGGTTTTCCTTTTAAGTGGGGACATCAACACCATGAGGATGTTTTGAGAATTGAGTCTAGGTCTCATGACCATGGGGAGGTTCTGATCTTAAAGGTTGTGAAAAAACCTCTAAGACACTACATAAGACAACTTTAGGGGACATTTTGCCTATAAGTATGGATATGAGCACCATTATAATCTTTTGAACACCACAAATATTTTTGTAAGCATTCACTATGAAGAGAAGAGCCCCAAGCCTTACGCCCTAAAGGAAAATTTTAGGGATCAAGTGCCATTAATATCAAGGTCGCAAACCACTTATATACAAATCTTATTTGGGGGACGATTTTCCTCTGAGTGGGGAATGGGTACCATCAGCACGTTTTGAGCACCAAGGATGGATCTCGTGTCCTTTGATATGGTCAAGGGAAGAAACCTGAGTAGTATTTCGCCATAATAAAGTTTCTAAGGATTGACGTTCATGAGGTTTCAAACCACTAGACAAAACTTATCGAAATAATCGTTGGTCTCCAAATGGGGATATGGGTTCCATTAGAAGATTATGAGCAACAAGGTTGGGTTGCAACGCCTTGACAATGATCAAGGGAGAAAACTTGAGCCTTGGGCCTTATGAGAACCTTTGTGTCCAATGACCATGAATGAGGACTCGAATCATCACCGCATATTGTTGAGTTTGTATATTGAGGACATGTCATTTTGGCTTTTGTATAGCACGTGGAAGTTTCTCTAATGACTCTCTAGACATAACTTTATTTTATAAAGTATTTTTTATTGATCCCATGGTATTGTAGCCCATGGTATTTACATATAATAAATTATATAAAAGGAGGTGTATGGAGGGTCATTAGACACATCAAATGATCTAACTTGAGAGAGGGATTTTCTCAAGGGCATTGGAGAAAGGAATTTTCTCAAGATGTAAGACGGAGTCATTGACTAAGGAGGTTGATATTTTGAGGTGGATTGAGTCATATATCCAGCTATTGTAATTTCTGAATCATTATTTGTCAGTCAAAATAATAAAGACTAACTATGTTTTTGGTTTCCCCCATTGGGATTTCCAAGGTAAATACTTATGCAAATTGTTTATTATTGTGTTGTGCACTACCACTTTTATTTTCCAATGTATTGTTGTTACTAAATCAGATGTATAATGTTACTACTTTAAAATTTTGGAAACAAAAATTAGTTGAAATAGTAATCAGATCTGGAATTTAATAAAAACTAGCATGGTATCAAAGCTATGACACTATGAAAAGAAAACCGTAATTTTGGAACAAGGATTTTACAAGGTCATGGGAAAAACATTCAGTGAGGAAAAAATTTTCATGGTAGAAATTTTTGCAATGTAGTGGTACAGATTTGTACCGTACTGACCCCTACAAGCGTATGGATTTCGTGCAATCCGCACAGTCATACGGAAAAGGGCCGGGATTTTTTCTTGTACATGTGATTTTTTGTGGGGGGAAAAAGATATGTACAATTGTACAGATTTGTACAGTCATATGGACAGACTGCACAACAAGTATAGGCATGCATATCTTGCAAAATGTTATTTTTTGTAGATTTTTGTAGAGGGACTGAAATTTTCAGTTTTGGGTTAAAACTTATAAATTTTGCAGTTCTTTTATAGATTTATTCTCTTCAAGAGGGTTTTGATTTGATTAGACAAAAGGACGTCTACTAGTTTGAGATATGAGGACCAGTTGGATGCACCATCCAACTTCAGTCCTTGGAAGGAAAGGATTGCATTGATTTTGGAGGTAAATTACTTATAGGAATTTGCTAGTAAAACTGTAACACCTCCTACTAATGCTACTCTATTGATCGCCCATAACAAGAATGGCATGAATTCTAGGAGTTTTATCCTAGATGTGGTGAAGGATCATATTATCTCTCACCTATCTAGGAATCAAAATTCCAAGGAGATGTGGGAGGCTCTAACTAAGATTTATCAGAGTGAACCACAACAGGAAGATGGTGCTGAGAGACAAACTTAGTGCCATCAGAATGTCCATATTAGGTACAATAGCTACCTATCTCACTAATATCATGCAGATATGTGATGAGTTAGTTGTAGTTGGAGAGAAAGTCACAGAACAAGAGTTGGTGAGGACATCCCTGAATGGCTTTAGTAAGCCATGGGAAGTATTTGTTAGTGGGATTGTTGTAGAAGAAAATATTCCCAATTGGGAAGGATTATGAGATGACTTTATTTAGGAGGAGGTAAGGAATTCATCCCAAAATGAGGGCCATTGAAAGGGTGATGATGAGTAGAACCTTGCTCTTACAGGAAAAAGAAAAGGGAAGGCCCAGAAGAAATCAAGTGATGGTGCTACCTGATGGGATGGGAAGAAGAAGGATTTAAGAAAAGTCAAGTGCTTTGCTTATCAAAAATCTAGGCACTATGCTAGTCAGTTCCCAAACAAGAAGAATGACAGAGGGAAGCCACAAGTTGCAGCATCTGCAAAGGTGGATGAGTATTCCACAAGGTTTGAGAAGGAATTCTCATTGATGGCATGTATTTCAATTTCTGTGACCAATAGTGTTTGGTACATTGATAGTGGAGCCTCATGTCATGTGAGAGGAGTATGTGAACTCTTCACAAGTCTCACAAAGATATACTTGGGCTTAGACATTGAGCATGGTGATGATGCCAAGTATAAAGCAATGGGCCTAGGAACAGTTTCTTTCTAAAAAGGGTTCGAGTATATATTGGATGTGGTGGATTTGTTATATGTTTTGTAGTTGAAGAAGAACTTGTTCTTAGTCTTGACATTGGAGGATAAGGGGTATGTTGTCACCTTTAAGGATGAACAGGTTCTTATCATTCCTAGAGGATCATGCTCTGATTCAACCAAAGTCAATGGAGTTAGGGAGGGAACTTTATACATACTTTAGTATCATCCAGTCTAAGAATCAATGCTTAGCAGTAATGACTTGTGTGAGTTATGGTATAAGAGGATGTTGCATTTACACCATGGGGAATTGAAGGTGTTGAGGAATATTGCGACAAGTCTTCCATACTTCAGTGAAGAGAAGTCGGGTGTGTGCAAAGTGTGTGCACATGGCAAGTATACCAAGATTGTTTTTTTTTGTGCAGTGATAACAATTCCAAGGGGAGTTTGGATCTGCCACATTTAGATGTGTGTGGTCCTATGTCATAACTCACACAAGTCATTACTGCTAAGCATTGATTCTTAGATTGGATGATACGGTACGTATGATATAAAGAGGATGTTGCATTTACATGGGGATATGCCTACACTATGTGGAGTGGTTACAATTATTTTGTAACCTTCATAGATGATTTCTCCATGAAGATTTGGTTCTACTTCATAAAGACCAAGGATGAGGTATTCAATCGGTTTCAAGAGTTTAAAGATCTTGTGAAGAACAGAAAAGGAATAAAGATCAAAGTTTTGAGATCAAACAACGGAGGTGAGAATACCTCTAATGAATTCAAGGATTTCTATGATGATGTAAGAATTAAGGAGGAGCTAATAGTGCCATGCAACTGACAATAGAATGGAGCTGTGGAGAGGAAGAACAAGGCCATCATCAAGGTTGCTAAGGAATTAATCTGTGATTAGGATTTGCTTATGTTTCTTTGGGTAGAATCATGTAATACGGTATTTTACAATAGTTGGGAGAGGAATCTTGGGCCTTAGGCCCTAAATTAATTTTTTGGTGCTCTAGGTCCATGCATGAGTCCTTGAACCACCACACATTACCTCTCTATGGGATATTTTTCCTTTGAGTCATGATATGGGCATTATTGGGAGGATTTGAGTTCTAGGGATGGATATTTTTTGCTTAACCATGGTTGGGGTGGGTGGACTCATATCTTAGGCACCAATTAAATATTCTATAGATTAGGGCCATGAGTGAGTCCTTGTACAAAGGACCTCTCTAGTGGTTTTTCCTCCAAGTGGGGATATCAATGCCATGAGGATGTTTTGAGCTTCGAGGTTGGGTCTCATGACCATGGGGAGGTTTTGATCTTGAAGGTTGTGAACAAAGCCACAAACCATTACACGAGACCTCTTTAGGGGACCTTTGTCCTATGAGTATGGATATGGATACCGTTATAATATTTTGAACACCATGAATGGGTCCATAGGAATTGACCATGAAGGGAAGATCCCCAAGCCTTAGGCCCTAAAGGATCATTTTAGGTCTCAAGTGCCATGAATGTCAAGGTCACAAACCACTTATATGCAGAACCTATTTAGGGGATATTTTTCCTCTAAGTGGGGATTTTGTACCATTAGCATGTTTTGAGAACCAAGGATGGACCTCATGGCCTTTGACATGGTTGAGGGAAGAAACTTGAGTATAATTGGCCATAATAAAGTTTCTAAGGATTGGCGTTCATGAGGTCTTAGACCAGTAGACAAAACTTATCGAAATAATCTTTGGTCTCCAAATGGGGATATGGGTGTCATTAGAAGATTATGAGCACCAAGGTTGGGTTGCGACACCTTGACCATGGTCAAGGAAGAAAAATTGAGCCTTAATTCGTTTAATAAACCTTTATGTTTAATGACCATGAATGATGCCTCGAATTAGCACCACATATATGGTGAAATTTGAAGCTACCCAAATAAGCGCATCCTGAATCTAACCACATATGATCTTGAGAGAATTGTGGCCTTAATGTGAAATATGGGTACCATTTGGAGGTTTTATTAAGGGTACCAAGGATGGGTTTAGTTTCCTAATGTCATCATCATGTCTACTAAAGGGATTAAGTGGAAGAAATTTTTCTAACCGCAACTTCATCTAAGAAAGGGATTGAGGATCATAAAATTTTCAAGTGTGACAAGACTAAAGATTCGAAAATTCTCACCATGTATATGTCCAATACAAGATAGTCTTGTAGATTGAAGAATAAAGTTAAAAGGATAGTCTAGTATAGAATGTGAACAAGGTCATCAAAAGGCAAAAATAAGTAAGTTTGATTCCATCTACAATAGGGGTACTTATAGAACGTAGAATTATCGTACTAAAAATGATTGTGAAATACCCTCCTTTAAATAAAATTCCAAGGAAGAGGAGACAAAATAAGAGATGGAAATAAAAAGGTAAGAGAGGCAAATAAAAAGGTAAAAGAGGAAAGAGCATAAATGAAAAAAAAAATATTTCAAAAACTTCTACGTATGAACACAAAGTTTACTAAAACTTCAAGTGAAGCTACATAACAAAATTCTTAATTAAAAGTATTGAAAATACTTTTTCATATCTAACATGAAATTGATGCTAAATCAATTTTCACATTATACAGTATTGACCATGAAATTTATAGGTGAACTAGAACAAGCCAAAAATTGAATAGTAGGCGTTGAGAATAAAGAACATACAAAAAATTCCTTGACTTATTGGGTAAAGAATTATTGTCTGTTGTTGATTCTACTAGGGTCTCTGGATGTGTCCCTCCCTCCCTGAATTCTACTTTCCTTGCTTTGATCCCTAAGAAGGAAAAGCCAACTACTTTTGCTGATTTCAGGCCAATTTCCTTGTGTAATCTGCTTTACAAACTTATTTCGAAGGTCATTGCTATAAGATTGAAGCCTCATCTGGACACCCACATTTACAGAGAATAGTATGGGTTTCTTAAAGATCGACAGATTGTCCAACCTATTGGCATCCTACAGGAGACACTCCACACAGTAAAGACCAAGAATTTGTGTGCTCTCATCTTGAAATTGGATTTAGTAAAGGCTTTCGATAGAGTTAACTGGTCCTTCATTCGCCTCATCCTGATTCAAATTGGGGTTCCTCTCTTTGGGGTTAACTGGATTATGGCATGTCTCACTTCAGCAAATTTTGTTGTCCTTATCAATGGCACTCCCTCGAAGTTCTTCAAAGCTTCACGTGGTATCAGACAAGGCTGTCCCTTATCACCCTTGCTCTTCATTATGATTATTGAAGGGCTCAGCCTCTTGATTGCAGATGCAAGGGCTCATGGACTCATTAAAGGTATCAAAATTTCTTCTTCACTTGCCTTAACACATCTCCTCTTTGTGGATGATGTTATCCTCCTAGGTATTGGTACTTTTTCTGAGTTGATGGCATTTGAAGTCATTTTGAGTACTTTCTGCAAAGCTTCTGGGATGAGCATCAGTATGGATAAATCATGCTTTCTCTTCAACAATCTGGATGTGGACATTGGTATGGACATAGCTCAGATTTTGCCATACAAAATGGATCCAATCACATTTGGCTTCAAATACCTTGGCTATCAACTCAAGCCTTTGAGGTATAAGATCACTAATTGGTATTGGCTGATCCAGAAATTTAAGAATAAAATTTTTCACTGGTCACATAAAATGCTCTCACTTGGAGGCCGTCCGATCCTGGTTCAAGCTGTGCTGACAAGTATTCCCATCTATTGGTTAGGTCTTGCCCCCATTCCTATATCTGTATTAAATAAACTCAGAAGTATATCCTTTGCATTTTTATGGGGCTCCTCAGGCACTAAACACAAGTACCATCTGACCAATTGGCAGCACCTTTCATGGCCAAAAAAGAATGGGGGATGGGGTATCAAGAATTTGCTTTGGTTCAGCATTGCATTAAGACTTAAAAACTTTTGGATGGTTCTTCAAAGTCATGGTTTATGGCATCAGGTTATTATAAATAAATATATGAAGAATCTCTAGATTGTGGATTGGCTCCGAGGCAAGAACTTCACATCTCATGGTGTCTCTGTTATTTGGCGGGGATTTCTACAAACCCTTCCTTGGCTGGGTCATGAACTAGCTTGGAAGGTAGGCAATGGGGAAAACATCCTTCTTGGCATTGATCCTGTAGTGGGTGCATCAAATTCATGCTCTTTTCCTTCGGGGCTTCTTGATTTTTTAGATGATCTGGAGATTAACACCCTTGCTCGAGCACGTAATACCCTTCCTGGGGCACTCCATTACTGGTATACTACAGAGGATCTATGTATTGTTGGTACATGGAAAACAACTTGGGATTCTTTTACGAATGAACTAGATCTAGGTGGTATTCGTCTCCACTCAAGATCTGACTCACTAATTTGGGCATACAATAAACAGAATGGCTTTGTCACTACAAACTTGGTTTATGATTCCATTGTACATTCATTGAATCCCCCGGTTGGCAGCAGACTTCTCGACCTCATCTGGAATGGTACGCTGCCCAAGAAGATTAGTTGTTTTATTTAGCTGGCAATAATGAACAAATTGCTCACCTAGGATAACCTCCAGAAAAGGGGCTGGATCGGGCCAAGTATATGCTTTCTCTGTAATGGAAATGAAGATAATGCACACCATTTATTCTTTTACTGCCCGATATGGAAGAATGTGCTCAATATTTTGTGTGATCAGCACCATATTGCACCTCACATATAGTCCGATAATCTCTGTGATTTTATGGAAAAATGGACTATCAGTTACTTGGAGTACATAGTTTGTTGTTATCTTCCCTTCTTCACCATGTGGATCTTATGGAAAGCAAGGAATCACTGTATCTTCGAAGGGAAAAAGTGTTTTGACCTCAGTATTATTCAGCAGATTGGTTATCTCTCACAGATGTATTATCCTCCAGCAAAGAAGAAAAAAAAAACTAGAGTATTGGGACCTGGGCCTAATCTTGTATATCCTTGTGGTTTTTTTTATGGAGCATCAGCAAAAAATATTGGAGGAGTTGGTATATGCCTATACTTGAATGAGACACATTCCTTCGAGTTTGTTGTGGGGACGGGACTGTGCACCAACACTAAAGCAGAATTGGTTGGGCTTTGGGCCCTTCTGCTTATCACCCAAATGATGGAGATTCCCACACTCAGGGTTTTTGGTGACTCATTAGTCATCATAAACTGGGAAAAGGGTACTACTACCCTCTCTCCTCCTAAGCTTCATTACTGGTGTAGGGAGACTAGAAAGCTCTATTCACACTTTCTAGAGCTGTCTTTCTGCCATATCTACCGTGAACACAATCAACATGTAGACCGTCTATCTAAAACTGCTCTTTCTTTTGCTCCGGGATTTGGCACATTCTCTAAAAAAAATTATGGTCTTTTGATCACTCAAGATACTTTCAAGCTCATTTGAGCTGGTGCTTGGAGCATGATCTCCATTTTTCACTAGGCACCTTGTTTATTTTAGGTTTGGAGCTGGCACCTTTAGATTGCAGCTCTGCTTCTCTTTTTGCACACGGTAGATACGGAATTTGACTTTACAGTATTATACTGATGGGTATATTTTTGTTGGATTAGCACTGATCTCTCACTCTTGCAGCATTGATGAGTTGTGTCTTTTCTTGATGTTAGGCAGTATGCCTCCTCTTTAGAACTATTCTATGAATGTAGCCCATATATTGGGTGGGCCCAGCAGATGCCCTTTGATTCAATATGAATATCAAGGACAAGCTTTTTTCTTTCTGAAAAAAACAAAGTCCTTTATGGGAAATTTATGTAGAGAACTCAAGTAATTGACCTATGAGGGGGGGAATTATTAGTCCCATGCAAAAGTAGAAAAGTTATTTTAATAAAAATTACCCCAAAATAGTAAACCTACAAAGAAAGAAAAAAACTTATTAACCTAGAATTGTCATGGATTTTAGAAAAAAATTCTCTTGTGAAAATTAAGTTGTCCATTACTGTATGGGAGCTAGAAAAATGCACATGCTACACTTGAAGGTGAGTGGAGCTCAAAATTAACTAATTGTAATTTGAAAGGCGCAAAGAAATTCATGAGTGGTACCAATTTAGAAAAAATTTGTTGGTTCATCACACTAGATCCTGCAAGTTGCAAAAGTTGACCCCGACCCTTATTTGTACTGGAAGAAGTGTTGAAAACTAAAGTTTCCATCCTTTAGTGGGCCTAATAGAGCTTTGCTATCTATCATGAGAAATCTTACAACTTCTGGAAAATTCTTTTAGAAAATAACAGATTTGTATATTCAAACAAATGAAATATATTGCAATATTTTACAAGATTCTACAAAACCATGCCTTTGAGCTTGATTTGAAGACCAGATTGTAAACGTCAATGATGAATGCCTTCAATTTTGAGGGAAACATCAAAAAATCAGTATTAAATGCAGAGGATATTAAAATGGAAATCAATGTCATAGGAATTAGGGAATGCCTCGGGATTTTGTAGAAACCATGAGGTGCCAAAGGGATCAATACCACAATTACATAGTCAATAACAAGAGGTTGATGAAGCCCCATGAGATGTAAAACATAATATACACTTCAATGCTTTCGAGTTTGGCATAAATACAAAGGCATGATCACAACCAAGAGGATGGAAGCTAGAGTAATACTAGAAAAAATTCTCGTTAGAGATCTTAAGGACCAAGATCATCCCTTAATGATACATAACAACCGCCTTCATCAAAATATTTGACTTGCAAAGCATATGCAATACAAGAATCACCCAAGGGGTTAGATCAACTCTATGTCGATAATGTTGTAAAGTATTTGGTCAATTCTACGATGGTAGGTGCCCAATTTGAATCCCCCTATATGAGGCACACAAGTCCATGCTAACAAGTTTACTAGGAATGTCAGTGGGAAAGCATCTCTTGGGTTTCCTAGTGAGGTTTTCCTTGGAAAATATATATATATATATATATATAAGAGCCTCTTTACAATCCTTAGTTCTCTAGGAACAAGCACAATAGAAAAAGAAACCATCAATATTTTATTTAGAAAGAGTTCTACAAGGCAAAGCCACCCACCGTACATAAGGGAGGAAAAGATGGGCTAACAAGTTGAAGCATGGTTGCTAGAAATGAGAAATTTATTCCATTTTCACGAATACTCAAGCAACATGAAGGAAAGCATCACCATCTGTAATATGATTGGTAAGGATTCCATAAGTTAGAAACATCACGAGAAAATAAGAACATACGAGGGAAGAGAATTACTTGGGAGAAGTTTCATAAGTATTTTGAGCAAAAATACCTTTCAACACACTATCTTGAGAAGAAAATGAATAAGATCCCTAATCTCGAATAGCTTTATAGAGGACCATGCGAAGAAATTCATGGCACATTTAAATTGCATATCTTACATCAAAGATGAAAATCATTCCATAAGTTAGGAATATCACGAGAAAATAAGAATGTATTGTTGAATTTTGTGTACCTAGGGAAGTGTTCCCCTAGTGACTTTGTGCCTTAGTCACAAAAGTGGAAGTTACATGCATTAGAGGAAATTTCAACTCAAAATGGGCCTCCTAAGGAAAATAATAAAATAATAGTTAAAATAATAAAATAATATTTATTAATTTTGGAGAAAGAAAAGAAAAAAACTACTCTTTTTGTTTGTATTTTCGACATATTTCCCTGCGTTTTTACTCAAATTTCGATCGAGAGAGCTCGTTGGATGCAGAAATAAATTCCACATCCAACGAGTACCCACTCGACATACTTTTGATGGACCCTACTACCCCAAAAACAAGAAATACCTGAAAAATGTGATGATGATGTCATCATCACATTTTTATAGGTATTTCTTATTTTTGGTGTAGCAGGGTCCGTCAAAAGTATGTCGACTGGGTACACGAGGGATGCGGAATTTAATTACGCATCCAATGAGAACTCCCGATCGAAATTTGAGTAAAAACACAGAGAGATATGCCGAAAATACGTACAAAAAAGTAGTTTTTTAATGATACCTATCCCCAAATTTATATTAAAAAAAATGTTTAAGACCTATACGGTATTTCCGCATCCAACGAGATCTCCGGATCAAAATTTGAGTAAAAACACATGGAGATATGCCGAAAATACGCACAAAAAAGTAGTTTTTTTATGATACCTATCCCCAAATTTATATTAAAAATTTGTTTAAGATCTATACGGTATTTCAAATTTAAAGCAATTTCATTGGCTAACACATGATGACATGGAAGTTGAATTAGGGTTGAAAGGCCCATTCTGAGTTGAAATTTCCTCTAATGACCCTTGTATTAATTACTTGAGATAAGTAATTAATTCACGTTGGAGAATAAAGTGACTTTTTAAATAAATTTAAGTGTGGTTGAGAGGGAAAATATTTAATGGAGAGAAAAGTGATTTTTCTCATCCATTGATGAGAAAACACTAAATTAAATGTGGGCCCTTGATCTAGTGTCCTTTCAGCTAACCTAGCAAGGTGAAATGAAAAGACAAGGGAAACAATAAAAAAAGGCACCCATTCCTCATTTTCACTCACCAAGAGAGTTGGAGAGCATCTTTGAGAGAGCAAGTCGAGTCCTTCAAAAGAGGAGAATGAGCAGCAACAGAGAGAAAGACTGTGGCATGCATTCCCAGATAGTGAAAAATTATACAGCATCACAAAAATAGAGGTGAAATTGCAGCAACACGATTTCAAGGGTTGTTGGCATGATTTTCAAGGAGTTGGATTTTGATTTGTATAGTTTCGTACAGTCAATACAATTTTTACTGTAGCTGGCACGAATTTTGAGGCAAAGTGGGCACGAAATTGGAGGGTGTTTTTGCTGAGAAAACAAGCATGCATACCGATATTTTCAAACCGTACAGGAAACACAGTTCAAGGAGGAATTGGCTGTAATTTATAATATGTTCATACAGTACTTTCAGCACGCAGTTCAAGAAGAATTTGCACATATTTTGAGAATGTTTGGTTCTAATATTGAGGCTGAAAATTGATCTGCTTGGTTGAGATAAGTCGTATTTTGTTGTTGCATTATTTTACTAAAGAAATAAAAATTACTCTCTAAAACAAGTTTTCCCCTTGTGGGTTTTGCCTAGGAAGTTTACCAAAATTTATGTGACTGTAAATTTCATGGTGAAAGTGTTATTTAAATTCTTGCCTTTACAATTTGTGATATTTCTTACATATTTTCTAGTCATGTCAACAAATTGAAACTGTGGGTGAACTCTAAAATTTGACACAAAACTTGAAAATTAGGATGGGAAAATTTCACTGAAAAACTTACACATATGAGGGGCGAGAATTAGTTGGGAGAAGCTTCATAAGTATTTTGAGAAAAAATGCCTTTCAACTTGCTATCTTGAGAATAATATGAATAAGATCCATGATCTCGAATAGCTTTATAGAGGACCATGAGAAGAATTTCATGGCACATGTAAATTGCACATCTTACATCAAAGATGAAAATCACAAATTCAATGTGTTGTTTAGTGACTTAAATCCCTCTTATGAAAGACAAATCAAAATTAGGGAAGAAAGAACCCTATGAAAAGGAATGTGTAAAGCCTAGTATTGAGAGAAACAATGACAAAATTTGTTGGTTTCCCATGAGAAAAGGAAGATAAAATGGGAGAGTTATCAAGAATGATGGAACCATGCCTATAGACCATTTCCTCCTCAACACGATGTAAACATGCCTTGCATAAATGTATCATTGCTTGGTGGATAAGGACCCTTCCAAATATTTATGATGAAGGAAAAAACAAAGACATGTTTTATTTGCAAAGAGAGGTCATTATTTGAGGAATTGCACAAAGAAGACATGCAAGACTAAGGCTCTTACCAACCTCTAACATTGCGCTTTTTGAATCAGAAGTGAGTTTCCTTCACCCTTATTCTTATTTGGGGCTAGCAAATCCTAACCTTTAATGTTTGACAATTGTAATCCACAACATTGATTGTCTGTGTGATTATCGTAAGAAGTGATAAATGTTTTGTTAAATGTATATGTTAGAGAGAGAGAGAGAGAGGGCACCATCCACAAATGTGAGGAGGCATCACTTGGGTTTCCCCTTGAGGTTTTCCTTGGAATATATATAAATCACATTTTTTATCACAATATATCTTAATGACAAGCCATTTTGGTTTTGATGAGCCACTTGTAAACGAGAATGACACACTTATTCTTATACCATTATTCTAAAACTATTATGTTTTAATAAAGCTTTATTGGTAAACCTAGGGTTTTTATATTATCGCATGTTATCAAGGCTTGATGGTTTTTTAAATATTTTAATGAAAAAAATGCTTACTATAATTTTTTGCTATTAACCTTTAAAAGTGTTAGATACTCTATAACCAAGTTCCATAAAGATAAGATGTTTACATTAGATTAAAGGCTGAAATATAAGTATAATGGAATCATTGAGCCCTACTTTGTACAAGTATCATGAAAATCTCAAAGAGATGCAAAAGTGTAATCAATAATCCAATATTGTATAAAAGTTATTGTTCAAATGTATGAAATTGGAAATTCCTTGTGAATTTGGCAATCCCTTGTGCACAAGTTGTCAAATTCATTGTCATAGAAATTATATAGAAAGAACTACTTGTTTTCCAATAACATTAATAAAAACATGGCTAAATACTTAATACCATCATTTTTCCCTTTACAAAACCTTCTTAATGTTTCCTAACATTTTCCCTTTACATTAAGGTCCTCAAAGTTTTCCACTATGATTTGCTTATATACAAACATTGTAGGCATTTTTAGTTGTCTTCACTTGAATTTAACTATTGATATTTTCTCCTCACTTTTACAAGTGAAATCATCATGATTGCTTCACATCAATATGCAAATCATTTTGAATTAGGAAAAGCTCATGCCTCGAAGTAGTGAAGTTTGCATCTCCAGCTAAGTTAAACAAAAGATCAAACATGTAAAATCATTTTGAATTAGGAAAGCTCATGGCTCAAAGTAGTGAAGTTTGCATCTCTTGCTAAGTTAAACAAAAGATCAAACATGTGATTCATTTCATTGTCTCACTGTGTTCGCTTAGTTGCATGTGATGAAAACTCAAATTGTGGATGTCAAATTTAAATTTATACATAGTCCTCAAGTAAAATTTCCACTCATGTGACTTTCCAAACGACATACATTTGTTGCATTCAAATACCTTATTAGCAAATTGGTTCCTTGGGAATGTTAAGGGAAAAAGAATGATATTGGGCACATTGCAAATTGAATTTATAGATTTATAGAGTTCCTATTTCACGTCATTTCCACCTTTGAAGTTCATAACAACACACCTGAAAATTTGTTCTTTAAGCAAACCCTACGAGACGTCTACTTTGACATTAAATACAATGTTATGCACTTCAACTCTATATCAGACATGGTTATGACCTTTCATGGTTTAAGAGAAATTTCCCTTCATTTTCATTGTGTTTTATAATCTCGTAGCCGGTCCAATTACTTGTTTATAGATGGAAATTAAATTGAAATAAAATTGGTAGGCAACTTTGGCATGCATTTATAATTTAGTATATGTTTAGCATATTATGATGTTTAGTAAGTGCCATAAGTAACTGCTTCACTCACCAAAGATCCTGATGTTGATTTTTGGGCAGCATCGAAAGCCATTCTCTGGGAGAATTGGCATCAACTTGGGACTGAGAACCTGGTGAGGAACCAGGACATTAATGACATGAGATCCCTCATGCAAATCAATGGAAAACCTTTCTTATGATGAAGATTTGTGAAGACAAGTTGACCATTGAAAAGAGGACATTTACTCATTGGTTGAGTCACAAGGACTCAAGCCAGAAGGTCTTGAAGACCTTAAGGGTTCTAGGGCACATTTGATCATGAAGACCAAGAGGAGCTAGAGGATAATTTATCTAAGCCTTCATGAGAAATTAAAAGAGGAGCTTTTAATGAATTAAGTTCTTTATATATGATGATGTACTTGAATAGGAACGTGTGAACCATGGAAACCAAGAGAAGGGGTCACAATTTGCCTAAGAGATGACTTGCATAAAAAGAATGGGTCATAAGCCCAAATAAAAGGTCAAAAGATAAAAATATTAAAAGACCACAAAAGGTCAAAAGATCAAAATATTAAAGGCCCAAAAGGTCAAATGACCAAAAGATTAAAAGACCACAAAAGGTCAACATATCAAAAGACCAAAAGGTCAACAGACCAAAAGATTAAAAAGACCCTAAGAGTGTTTTACTTAACTTATAGATTTATCACCCAATGATGGATTATAAATAGAGAGGCACTCTCATTTAAGAAACACACATGATCTTCATCTCTGATCTGAAAAATAATTTTTTTTATTGGGGCATCTTCTCTCTCTATGCAAACTAGTTCAACTCATAAAGGCATCCACATGAATTTTAGTGTCTTGTTATGAGGTCAAATCAGTTTTGAGGGTTGTCGAGGTCTGTTCTTGAGGATGCCAAGGTCTTTCCACCCTACAAAGGTTGTCGAGGTCTGACTGGAGGCTATTAAGGTCTGATTAGTGGGTACCGAGGTCTGATTCAACCTCACAGAAGGATATCGTGGACAGTTCCAATCCTGGCTGAGGGTACTAAAGCTTAGAAGGATGCCATTAAGGTTGTTGTGGATTGTTTTAACCTTGGTTGAGGATGCCAAGGGTCCCATTCTAGTCCCAATAGGGTTGTCAAGAATTTATTAAATCCCTAAACAAGGTTTCCTTGACAACAAAAATTTGTTTAAGCCTTAACAAGAGCTGGCTAGACACCAAATAAAGTCACCGTGATCAAAGAGAGCTCTAGCAAGGCTACCAAAGATCAAGTTGAGATCAACAACAGTCATATCTAGCCATCATCAAGGTTGTCGTTGCTCAATGGAGGTCACTAGGGTTGTCGTTGCACATGTTGAAGCCACTATGGGTCTCTTCAAGGGTTTAGCAAAGATGTTGGTGCACAGTTGAAGTCACTTTAGTTTGGATCAAGCCCTAATAGGGTTGTTGTTGACTCGGGATTAGTTTGCCATCACCTACAGCAGTTTAATATCATCATTTGAAGGTGGACAGTGGATTGTTGAAGAGTTCGTCTTTGTTTATCTTGGCAAAGAAAAGATAGGGCCAACGTCAACATATAGAAGGGCTTACATCAGCAGCCATGAAGAAGAAAGAATAGCAGCTCCTAACTTTGTAGTCTCATGCTTCGGATGAAAGATAAATACTTGATCTTTTTGTTTATGTATACCCTCATGTGTGAAAGGGTTTGATGTCCATAGTCAATTGATGTATACTTGTGCTTCTATTATGAATCTATCATAAGAAAGGTTGCTCAGTTTTTTCCCTTTGAAGGAGAGAGGATTTTCCCAAGGTAAATATTGGTGTCTACTGGGCATGATGTGATGTGTTTACTTTCTGCTCTATTTAGTTTAGTGTTTAACTTGTTTAATGTCATACTACTCATAAATAATTTAATATGGTTAATGCTTTCATGTGTAATTGTGCAAAAAAAAAAAAAAATTAATTACACTCATAATTATCAGTGTATGAAAGTAGCTGAGAATTCCCAACACTTGACATGCCACCAAACATGTTCTAGTAATCATTAGTGTCACAGTTTTAAATATGAGCAAAAGTGACCATGTGAAAACTTACATAGCATACAAAGGAACAAAGGCATGGATCAGACATGCCGCCAGACAACTACATCTTTGAAGTAATTAGCATCCCAATTTTAGATACCAGCATAGATCCATCTTAACCCCAGATCTATCAAGCACTGAGAGACATCCAATTTCTTGAAGGGTAATTTTTTTTAAATCTTAAATTTTTTACAAGTCCACGAAAAAGTTACACCTCACTAAATTTGATCCATTTCCATGCTTGATTGATCTAGTTTTAAGAATGTTTTTTTTTTTTACTTTTAATGATTTTTCAAGGACTTATTTGGTTATAAATTTTATTTTATAAGCCAATATAGATTTTTTTAATAACTTTATTTTGATTTTAATTTTTTATTTTATGAGACGACATGAATTTTCTTAATTACTTTTTATATTTGGTACATCACCTTACGCGTTACGTTACATTATGTAACAACATCTCCCCCATACTGGGTTGTAGCGCTGATGTAAAAACTAATAGAACATACAAATGAACAAAGCCATGGATCAAAAACGACAATTCATTTTTGAAGTACTGCTCACACCTAACCAATGAATCGTAAAGCTATGGATATCTCCAATTTTCAGTTTCAACTTCACAGCACCTTTTGTAAATGCCATTATGAACCACACCTTTCCTTGCTGATGAAAACACCTGAAAGAATATCCATCTTTTGTCCAGAAAAATCGGCCTCATTTTGAATTTTTTATTGTCTGATTTTTTTGTCTACCTGATTTACTAATAGACATCAAATGATATGATCATTCTACTTCTCCATGATATTAGCAACCAGAATACTTGCTCCAGTAATTTATCACCAACCACATTAGTTTCTAGCATCTCCGGTTCCTTATATAAACATAAATAACTTAAAACATTATGTAAAGCTAATGGCATTCCTGCTTATAGTTACAAAAAAAGAAAATTCAACTGGGACTTCAAATAATTTGAAGTGTTCTCCCAACAGCCTGTGTTAGCAACATTCACTTACTTCAATGATTCAGTATAATCAAAAAATTGTAGGAACTTCTGGTCCTTGTGTAAGTATACCGACTAATCCTAGAGCAGCAAAGTCATCTAACTAGCCTTGATTGTGAATATACTTGGCTAGAGAAAAAATGTTACATCTTCAAAATAGAGAAAATTTACTCTCCATGTATCATGGATCAAACAGCCAAACCCAACATTCTGCATGGGTAAAACCATGGTGACACAATTGATTCAATTGAGACTGACATCAAAAAAAACTGTATCCATGACTGACATTTAACTCAACGATTAATTGGAGTGTGCATCCGTTCCACAATTCGATTCACTGCATCTACTGTCATCACTAGTGTATCATGTTGTAAAATACTGTAAACATTTAGACCCTGCACATTGGTAGTATGCATAAATCAACTGCTATGTTTCTAATAAACATGCACTCAACAATTTAGGAAAAGCATGTAATTTACAATTTGCAAGCATACAAATCATTTGGTATATATCTTGCCATAATGTGTACTTGCATGTCCAACCTTCCACAACAGGCATAGAATGTGCTTTATGAAACAAGTTCAATGATTTGAAGGTCATGCCACTGGGTACTTACTATTGAAGGAAGAACATTTGCATAATGCAGATTCTGTGTAGCTAAGCCAAGCTTCTTATTCACAGGGCCGCCATCAACTAATAAAATCTTCTTGCAGTTCTCCAACTGAGAAACGTACTTCGCTACTTCCTTTGTTTTGTGGGTAGGCAGATCTAAGGTGTCAAAAACCATTAGCTGCATTGATTAACAATGATAACATCAGTCAGTAAAAAGCTATTAAACATCAGTGAATAAAGGCAAAAGGATACTTGACTAATGTCTAAATTATTGCATTTCAGAGATCCTGTTATAAAAATTCAGAGAAATAAACTTGCCATTAAGATACATCCCAAATAAGAAAAGATTGTGAAATCTATAAACCTCAAACTGTATACGGCATGAAAAGCAAGTGTGCAAACATCTCAGTCCAATAACAAGGAAATCCAAGATAGCAAAATCTAATACAACGTTTAAATACTAAAAGAAAGGCAACAAAACATATGTAGTTGACTGTATAGCATGTTGTGTTTAAGTCATATATCTGCAGTCGTTGCCTCTAAGGAATCTCTGTCCACATCTGAAATGCATGCACAAAAAGATAGAGAAGGAGAGTTATAGAATTAGTATGAAATGCTAGCCTGGTCAAGCTCTAAAGCTATGTAGTGATCAAGTCCAACATTGATTGGACAGTTAACAGTCCTTCCTATAAGCACGCATTATCTGACCAACCAAACCTCTCAACTAGACCTTTCAGTGACCAGTGTTATATAATCATAGCCTATCACTACAGATCAAAACCAAGCCTATGCAACTCCCATATGACCTTACTCCTTCATGGGTCACTATGGCTACCTTGTACCTTATAGCTACAAAGTTCAAACCTGTGTTGCGGGGAAGAGACCCCCCCCCCTCGCCCCCGCTCCGGAAGCTCGCTTCGGACCGAAGCGCTGCGGGAGCTAAGGCGAAGCGCGCTTCCTAAAACACTCCCGATCTGAAGCTAAATGAGAAGCGCGCTTCCTTGCTAAAAATTTTGCTCCCTGCCATCTTAGGAAGCGTTCGCTCTCGGTCGCGCTTCCTAAACGCTTCGACCTACGCTCCCTAACGCTTCCCGTCGCTCCCCAATTCGCTTCCTCCATTTTTTTGCTGCCCACGCTCACGAAAGAGAGGAGAAAGGGTTTTGCAGGGAAGGAGGAGGGCTTTGGGGGATAAAGCCCTCTTCTCCTACCTCATTGTCACATTGTAAGAGAAGAAAGGAGAGGAGAAGAGAAGAAGAGAAGAAGAGAAGAGAAGAGGAGAGGAGAGGAGAAAGTTGCAGTTTGCCACGGTGCCACCATTGGAGAGCAGGAGCCAAAGAGGTAGGTTCTACTTCTAACATTTGTCATTTTCTTTTTGTTAAAATTTTGAAATTTTTTGACCTTCGATTTCTATGATAGTATGAAATTTGAATGCTTGACTCTTGAGCCTTAACCATATAAATTTTAGAGTCTAGAATCTAGAATCTAGAGACTAGAATGTACATTGTTAAAAACTTAAATCTCTAGTTCCTCCCTCATTCTATTGCAGGCAACATGTTAAATCTCTAGTTTTATTTGGCATCAACCATGACGATGGGTTTATGGTTTATTTTGTTGGTTCCAATTGTTATTTGATGGTGGTGGTTGGAAACCGGAGGAGGAATGAGGAAGAGGAAGAAGAAGTGGGAAGTGGCACATACCATGGAGAGGAGGAGGAGGAGGAGGGGGAAGAGGAGAGAGAAGGCCGAAAGAAAACCAAAGAGGACCCCACACCCTTGTGGAAATATGTCACAAGGCAGGCATGAAGTAGAGGGGGTGGAACCACCAAATTTGTTTGCCCCCATTGTAACAAGACATACACAGGTTCATATACCCGTGTGAGAAGACATCTATGTGGGCACATGCCATGTGATGAAAGAAAAATTGTAGGAGTTTGTGTTTGCCCAAATATGGTATCAACACAAAGAGCCATCTATAAGAAGGAAGAATTTGAAGCACAAAACACATCAAAATGATCATCGGATGACCATGACCTTTCATGTTCACCAAGAACTGGAGGCCCATCCACCCAAGGTAGTGGATTCTCTCCCATGCAATCACGTGGCAACCGCAGGACAATATCAGATTTCCTTGATCAAGGTGGTAGGGATGACGTGGATTCAAAAGTGTATCGGTTTCTCTATGCATGTGGCATACCATTCAATGTTCTTCGCTCACCCTATTGGCATGAAATGGTAGATGCCATCTGCACTGCCCCAGCAGGATACAAGAGCCCAGGGTATGACAAAGCTAGAACTATGGGGCTTGACAAGGAAAAAGCCAAGATCCAAAATGCTTTGGGGCAATTCACAAATGCTTGGAATGAGTATGGGGTATCAATCGCATCAGATGGTTGGACCAATGTGAAAGGTAAGCCATTGATAAATGTTCTTGGTATCTCTACTACTGGTGCAATCTTCCTTTCGGCACATGACTACTCAAATAAATTCAAGACCGGCATGAACATTGCAGAACTCCTACTCAAAAACATTGAAGCTATTGGTCCATACAATGTCATCCAAGTCATAACAGATAATGTTGCTAATTGTAAGGTAGCGGGAGAAATCATTGAAGATAAATACCCCAACATATTTTGGTTCGGGTGTATGGTTCACACACTGAACCTTTTGATGCATGACATTATTAAGTTGAAGGAAAATGAATACAAATGGATTGGTGAACTGTACAAAAAGGGTAAGCACATGATAAGATTTATTACCAACCATAGCAATGCCCATGGCATTTTCCGCGCTCACTCAAAGTTAGAGCTATTAAAGATAGCAAAGACTAGATTTGCTAGCTATTACCTCACCTTCAGGCATTTTTTGAAGGTAAGAGAGGCATTGGCTAGCATGGTATCAAGTGAATCATGGCAAGTATTGAAAGATAGGGCTACATCCACATCTGACAGGCGTGATTTTCAGGACGTGGAAGACACAGTTCTCGATGGTCAATTTTGGGCAAGTGTCAAGTTTGTTTTGCAGTTCACAAAGCCCATTTATCACATGATTCGGTTTGCAGATACAGACAAGCCGGTAATTGGGGAGGTGTATGAGCAGATGGATAGCATGTTGGGCCAAATTAAAGATATTGTTGAATCGAAGGATCCCATCCTGGATGACAATATTCACACACATGTGGTCAAAAGGTGGGATCATCTCAACGTTCCACTGCATGCCTTAGCATATGTATTCACACCAAAATATTATTCTCCATCTTGGTTGGCCAAACCAGCACCTGCGGGTGGGGTTAGGAGAAAGCCCCACACAGATCCGGAGGTACATGTTGGGTACATGGCTGCTATAGACAAGTTGTTCCCTGATGAAGAGGAATGTGCCTTATTGCGTAGTAAATTAAGCAAATACCTCAGTGAGATTGATCTGTTTGGTACTCTGCATGCTAAAAAAGATCGAGATAGGGCGCCTCCTATTGAGTGGTGGAACATGTATGGCTCATCATCCCCACATTTGCATAAATTGGCAACCAAAGTGCTTTCACAGGTGGTAAGCAGTTCCTCTGCAGAAAGATGTTGGAGCACCTATAGCTTCATCCACTCGGTGAAAAGAAACCGATTAAATGAAAATCAAGTAGAAAGTGGGCCAAAACCGATAGATCATATGTCAGTTGGGACAACAATCCGAAGGAGCATAACTTGGAGGATGGAACCTTAACTTTAGAGCGCTTGGAGGAAGAGCTTTTGGGCAATGAGGATGACCATGCAGCAACAACAACAATGCCACCACCTCCTTTGGCCCCAGGTTCAACTTCACAACCCCCACCTACATCAGTGAGGGGGGGTCATGCAGGATCAAGTCTTGGACGTGGCTCGATGGCTACTAGGGATGAAAATCCCGCTCCCTCTGTTCATGAACATAGACAATGGTAAAAGAAATTAGATATTTCCCGTCGCAAGAGGAAACATCCATAAAATCTACTTTTCTTGTCTTTTCTTATTTGCAGTACTTTCAAGTTTCTGCACTGTTGAGATTCGAGAACTTGAGTCATTGACTCTTAAACTCTTTTATATTTATTATGGTATATTTTGTGAACATTACATGGCAATTCAAGTTTGAAGTTTGAAGTTGAACTCTAAAGCTGTAAGGTTGATAACTTGATGTTATGGATAATGGACCTAATGTTTGATGAATTCACTATGTAATATCCCAAATACTGATATTCTCTAATGTTCTATGATAGTGCTGACTCGCACACTCAATCTCATACAAATTTGCAAAATAACTATGCATGCAAACTCGCCATGCAAAAATGCCCTAAAATATAGCTAAATTAGGGTTAGGGTTTTGCAGAGAGAAATTAACACTTACCACTGATATTCTGGCTAATAATGCCTCCAGAGATAGCTGCAGGCATAAGGATCCGGATGGGTGGTCTAATAATGCTCTTTTCCTCTGGTGTTACCACCCTGCAGCACCGTAAAAACCCTCCAGACTAAAGGTGACATTTTTTGTAGGAGAGGTCCGTTCAGGCTGAAACTTTTTGAGCTTATCCGTCTACTGATGCCGGAGAGATGGCCTAGCACATGCAGAGATTTGGCTGCCTCTAAGTGCCCTAGCAAATTGATTAGTGGTTTTGCTGCTCACGCCCCCAACTGATCTATTTGGCCGACAGCTGCTCCAGGTGAGCAAACTGATGGCTGATAATCACTGCATACCGTAGGATAGGCCTACTGAGAAAGAGGAAGCTGACATGCGGAGGAAAGACTGGGTTTTGTGGTCCCAGCGAATCCTTTTGTGTTTTCCCTACTACTTCTAGTTGCAAAACGTGGATCTGCTAATAACCCTTCAGAATGTGTTGGATCTCCAAACACTGTAGTATATGATGGATGCAATGGATAAACCTGGATGATCTATCCCAATAAGAGACTAGGGCAGATATCTCACTGCCGAACCCTCGCTAGCTGAAGACACCGTCTCCAACCCCAACTGCCACGGCTGCACGCTGTGCTGGTGCTCGAACCTCCAAAATCAATCAACAATAACAATAGATATCCTCTTTGGTCCAATAACCCTTCTTAAATAGAATAGCATGTACTTTTAGGGTTTGCATGTCACTTTTAGGGTTTACGCTTTACTTTTGCATGCATGCAATTCTAATTTCATGTTGACTTTAACACTAAAATAAGGCATGCATGCTCCGCATGCTTTATGATATGAACTCGTATGGCCTTCTTACTACACTGATGACTTCATAATACTGAATTGATGTACCTTTCTGCTCCTAGTGTTATTAGTCCTCAGTTATTCCCTTTTTATAAAAACAGAACATTACAGTCCTCCCTTGCCAAAGATTGCTTGTCCTCAAGCAATGCCAACGCAAATCCACAATCAATCAACTAAACCAACTAAATCCGGGGATGATCCCAGGGTGCCAAATTATCCTAGGAGATCTGTAGCACCCTCTACTCAAAACACTACACTGTACGGTACCATCACCAGAGACCTCCTGAAAGCATCCTCTAGCAATCACTAAACTGTCAGTCACTATAATCCCAGGGTCCCAAATCATTTTGAGAATTGCAGAGGTCAAAATGTATCCACCGCTACCCTGCGTAGTATCGACACAAGGAGCATCATGTAGAATCCCAAGTAACGCCATTAGTAAACACTGTATCCATCCCTCATAAGGTCTTCCACCTGGATCCCAATGCAAACTTGTGCATATTTCATCCCAAATATCTGAAGGCTCTTGTGGGACTATACCCTTGGCTAGCAATGTCTTCCCAAGAATCGCCCACTTAATAAGACACCAACTCTTCTCTCCAATCCAACCCCCGAAAAGTACCTTGTCCATAAGCACCATCACAAGGAATAATCCTACCAAGCTGACATTTTGCCCTTCTAATTTCAACTGGAATGCTCATATACTGCTGGTCAATTTCTCGATCCTGGCCAACTTGTAAAAACCATCCACCATTATGCAAATGTGGACTGAAGCTACTGCAAGCCTTGTCTATGTACTCTTCAAGAGGACTGCTTTGAAATGCAATAGTATGTTTCTTCTGCTTCCCCATCAAGTAATCCAACTGCTCTTCAATACTAGAAAGCCTGACCGCTGACCCGGTACATACAACTTGAAGAACTGTAAGCTCAACATCTCGTTGTACTATGGTGTCTCGAAGTATCTTGGTACTCTCTTTCATCGCTAGAATGCTTTCTTTAACCCGTTCAATCTTCTTTCGGTGACTATCATCTGGAAGCTCTATCTCATGCATGTATAAACTCTCCCTAACCTCCATGTGTGACTGCTCACTGTCTCAACTGCTGTGCTCATTTCCTTGCACCTCATGTATTTCGCCTGTCATAACTGTCTGGATTCCTACTGTAGGTGATGAAGAGTACCAACTCCAGCTCATCACACGACTTGTTCACAATCTGACTAGCTAATGTGCTTGTGTCACTAGACTCACGGGATGGCTCTAATGGGATCTCCTCATGCACATCCTCATCATGTACTGTTAACTCCAAATGAAGCTCACCAACAACTTGTACTTCATGCTCATCTTTATTCCCTCCCCCAACTATGCTTTTAAGGAGATCCTCATCCAAATCCTTGGGCTGGCTCCCGAAAGTTATGGTGTAATAATCTTGAAAGGATAATGTTGCACATACCTCATCACCCAAGGCTAGATACTCCTGATATCGAGGCAAGTGTTGAAGTACTGCTAACCTCTGCATATTTCCAGCCAAGATCCTTCTCATTGTCTTCATGTTCTCAGAAGATGGCAAAGAAAACCCTTTGTTCTGACATGCACTTCACCAACATCACTGACATGCTTTAGCATGTACAAGCATGCATCAACATGCACTTTTATTCAATTGCTATGTGCCCACAGCTAGCAATGATCATGCTCTGATACCACTGTATTATCCCAAATACTAATATTCTCTAATGTTCTATGATAGTGCTGGCTCGCACACTCAATCTCATACAAATTTGCAAAATAATTGTGCATGCAAACTCGCCATGCAAAAATGCCCTAAAATATAGCTGAATTAGGGTTAGGGTTTTGCAGAGAGAAATTAACACTTACCACTGATATTCTAGCTGATAATGACTCCAGAGATAGCTACATGCATAAGGATCCGGATGGGTGGTCTAATAATGATCTTTTCCTCCGGTGTTAATGCCTCGCAACACCGTAAAAACCCTCCAGACTAAAGGTGACGTTTTTGTAGGAGGAGAGGTCTGTTCAGGCTAAAACTTTCTGAGCTTATCCGTCTGCTGATGCCGGAGAGATGGCCTAGCACATGCGAAGGTTTGGCTGCCTCTAGGTGCCCTAGCGAATTGATTAGCAGTTTTGCTGCTCACACCCCCAACTAATCTGTTTGGCTGATAGCTGCTCCAGGTGAGCAAACTGATGGCTAATAATCACTGCATACCGTAGGATAGGCCTGCTGAGAAAGAGGACGCTGACATGTGGAGGAAAGACTGGGTTTTGTGGTCCCAGTGAATCCTTTTGTGTTTTCCCTGCTACTTCCGGCTGCAAAACGTGGATCTGCTAATAACCCTTCGGAATGTGTTGGATCTCCAAACACTGTAGTATATGATGGATGCAATGGATAAACCTGGTTGATCTATCCCAATAAGAGACTAGGGCAGATATCTCACTGTCGAACCCTCGCTAGCTGAAGACACCGTCTCCAACCCCAACTGCCGCAGCTGCACGCTGTGCTGCTGCTCGAAACTCCAAAATCAATCAACAATAACAATAGATATCCTCTTTGGTCCAATAACCCTTCTTAAATAGAATAGCATGTACTTTTAGGGTTTGCATGTCACTTTTAGGGTTTACGTTTCATTTTGCATGCATGCAATTCTAATTTCATGGTGACTTTAACACTAAAATAAGGCATGCATGCTCTGCATGCTTTATGATATGAACTCTTATGGCCTTCTTACTACACTGATGACTTAATAATACTAAATTGATGTACCTTTCTACTCCTAGTGCTATTAGTCCTCAATTATTCCCTTTTTATAAAAACAGAACATTACACACTAGTATATGATAATGGATTGATCATTGAACCATTGATGGTTGATGAATGATGTTATATGGTATTATGATTTGTCATGTTATGGTTTATTTCATGTTTTTATGCTTTCCATGACTAATTCAACATTCTACAAGCATTTGTTGGCATATATGCATCAAAATATATTTAAAATATATATTATATAAAAAACACTTCCTAACCGGAAGCTTCTAAAAATTTCGCTTCCCGCTCCCGCTCCCAAGTAACCTTGGTTCAAACCCAAAGGATAACCTAAAGTATAACCAGTACAATCAATGCACAAAGCACAGGTAGCTAGATTTCCTATTATTCACATCTATTGCTGTCCTCAGGATGCAGGGTAGGTCCCTGAGCCATACCTTAGCTATTGATGATGTACCCAACACTGCCTGATTTTTCAAAATTAAAAAGGGCCACTTTTTTATTATTTTTTAATTTTTCTTATGGGTAAGGCCCCACCATCCCTTGAAAGTTCAAACGTTTAAAAGGTACTTTTAAGCCTTAAAAACTCAGTTTTCAACTGCAAGACTAGTGCAACAAGATGAGGGTACTTTAGCAATAGCAGATGGACTTCAATTTGGAGTGCAACATTTTTGCTTGGAACAACATGATTTTGATTTTGGAACAACTTGTGGGGTTGAGTACAGGCATTCCTCTGAAGTTTTCTCAAAATATTTCAAGTTAATTGGTTTAAACATTTTTGTTTCAGGCACAAAAACATTTAAAAATCCCTTTATTTTAAACAATACCCTTTAAAGCCAAACAGAACAACGCATTCTTTTCAATATTATCATTGAAGTTTTGAAGAGAAAACCAAAATGGAAATGACTCATATGAACCAAGTGGAAGAATCAAGGAGTTGAGTGGCTGGGCTAAGAAACAAATGCCATTCCAAAAAGTTGTTCATAGTTCTACGATACATACTATTAAAGTTTTGAAAGAAAATCCATAAATTATTAAATCTTGAAGCCCTGAATGGAGTCTAGAGTCCAAAAATCATCATACTATAATCATATGAGTATAAAGCTCATCTGAAATCTGGCTCATTAGAGTGACTAAGTTAAGTTTATTGTTGAGAATTGTATCTCAGGATGTCCTTCATGTGTTGATGCCTAGCATGAAGGTACATTGATGTAATGTGTGAGAAACACTCTACCAATCGTCATGGATCCAAACGTGGAAACATATAGAAGTTTGAGTCTTTTACCCAGTTGCATGCAAGATGTACATGCATGCATTTTTTAATTAAAGTTTGCATGACAAGATTTTTGCATGAAAGTGAAATTAGGGATTTTGACCCTAATTTCACCAGTGAATTATTAAAAGGTTGCAGAGGGTAAAAGACAATAGACACTTGTGTGATTCAAGTGCAAAGCGAGAGGATATTCATGCTAAGTGAATCAGTGCATGAGAGGGCGCACTTCAGAGAGAGAGGGCACAAGCTTGAGGTTGAGAGGATTAAGAGCAGTGAAGCATATTCTTCAAAAATTGAGGAGAGTATGCCTTGATTATTCATAGACTGAGTGACAGACATAGAGCATTTCTATTAAGCAGACAGACAGCAGTAAGAAGGGCGCATTCCAAAGAGTGGGGTGTATTCTTCTGAGGCTGAGATAGTAGAGGACGATTGGGATGCATCTTTCAAAGACCGAGGAGGGGCACTTCTCTAGGCAGAGATCCAGAGCTGATTACATTAAAGATCAGAGTAGACAAAGGGCGCACTTGCCATATTGGTAACAAGTGTTGTAGAGGGGCGCATTTCTTCAAAGACAATTCAGTTGTTAAAGAAGTCTCCCAAAGAACTAGCACGCCTTTTCAAGGCATCAGGTTCTTTTGTGTATTTGATAAAGTTGATTGTAATCTTTGACTCAGATTATAGAAAGCCCATAGATGTTGGTTTTCCCCATTGGGTTTCTAGGGTAAATCATTATGTTTATGTTTGTTCGACTTCCAGTTACGCTGTGCATGTTAGCTGAAGTTATGAGTTTATGTCTTGCTTGTTGCTTAAACTATCATATCTAAGTTTTACTTTTATATATGCATCTAGAATTAGTATTGAAAGTAGTATATCAGAAAGATAAGCTCATCTCTTGTGATAAGAGTAAGTAAAATCTAACATGGTATCAAAGCGTCATCTCTGAGAAGAAATCCAGGGTTTACACAGTGGTATTGTAGAGAGTGCACAGTTTATCGTATCTGTGAGAACATGGATCAAATCAGTTTGATTCAAGAGGGTTTGAATCACAGTATATCAAATCTGAAGGGAAAAGATCAAATCTATGAGAGCAAAGTCCAGATATGTGAGTGCAAACATCAAATTTGTGAGAGAAAACCCTAGATCTGTGAAAGAGAGGGTTATGCATCTGGTCGTATGATGGGAATACTAGAAGTGTTCCTTAGGATTCAGAGACAAGCTCATGCATGCAATGGAGGGAGTTGGATGCGTTGGATTCTAACTCGAGTCAGGAGGTTCTCTAAAGGTGGCAGGAGATATGCATGTACCAAAGCTGAAAGATTTTCCCTCGGTATTAGCTTTGGAGGATAAGAAATATAGTATGGTGTTCCGAGATGGACAAAGTCTTCTATATGCAAAGGGAGCGACCTTGGATGCAGCAGTGAGGCACAACATCAGACAAGGTCGGTTGTACAGGTTGTTGGGCAAGCATGTATGTGGGTCTAGGGAAATATTGGATGCAATTTCAGTGTCAAACACAGAGAGAGTGCGAAATGCAGAAGATGGGCAAGAGGCTTCTTATAGCACTGTCAGAGGAGATGACACTGCAGAATATGTAGTGCGTGGCCAACCTACATCAGGAAGATCTGGGTGGAAAACAAGTTCTGAGTCTAAGACAAACGAAAAGTGAGAAGCTCCACGGTTGAAGTGGTGCCAAGAAGTCAATTCTCAGTTCAAAGAACAGAGGGAGCATCCTTAGTTCAGAGAGATGAGCGGCAAGCTTATTCTAGCACTAATAGTAAGTTTAACTAGATCAAGATGACCCACCAAGGCATTGCTTAAGAGCGAGATGAGATATCTCGAAGCACTACAGTGAGGGATAGGGCTCAAGAGCGAGATGAGTTATCTCAAAGCACTACAGTCAAGCACAGGTCTACAGAGTCAAGTACAAGATCAGTAGAGAGCTTCTACAACAGGCAGTGTAAGGGGCCTAAAGAGGGATTCTAGTGGCGGACTTGTCAAAAGGACCTCCCTCGCTAAGAAATAGTGTTGACATTTGCATCTCAAGATGTCCTTCATGTGTTGATGCCTAGCATTAAGGTACATTGACAGTATAGGCATTGATAGAATGTGTGAATCTATCAGTCGTCATAGATCCAGTGGTGGAAACATGCAGAGGTTTCTGAGTCTCTTACCCAGTTGCATGCGAGATGTGCATGCATGCATTTTTAATTAAAATTTAAATGACGAGATTTTGCATGAAATTGAAATTAGGGACTTTGACCCTAATTTCACCAGTGAGTTATTTTGAGTTGTAAAGGGTAAAAGATAGCAGACACTTGTGCAATTCAGGTGCAGAGCGAGAGGCTATTCAGGTTGAGTGAATCAGTGCATGAGAGGCTGCACTTCTAAGAGATAGGGCACAAGCTTGAGGCTGAGAGGGCTGAGAGCAGTGAGGCATAGTCTTCAGAGATTGAGGATAGGGTGCCTTGATCATTGAGAAACTGAGTGACAGTCAGAGCATTTCTATTGAGCAGACAGAGAGCAGTAAGAGGGGTGCATTCCAAAGAGTGGGGGGCATATTCTTCCGAGGCTGAGATAGCAAAGGAAGACTGGGGCACATCTTTCGAAGACTAAGAGGGGGTGCACTTCCCTAGGCAGAGATCAAGAGCTGATTACATCAGAGATCAGAGCAGACAGAGGGTGCACTTGCCAGATTGGTCACACGTGTGCCAGAGGGGCGCATTCCTTCAGAGACAGTTCAGTTGTTGAAGAATTCTCCCAGAGATCTAGCATGCCTTTTCAAGGCATCAAGTTCTTCTGTGTAATTGATAAACTTGATTGTAATATCTCGCATATTTCTCTGGCTAAGATTATAGAAACCCATAGATGCTGGTTTTCCCCATCGGGGTTTCCAAGGTAAATCATTGTGTTTATGTGTGTTTGATTTCCAGTTCTGCTGCACATGTTAGACAAAGTTAATGAGTGTATGTATCGCTGCTTGTACTACCAGATCTGAATTTTAGTTTTGTATATGCCTCTGGGATTAGTATTGAAAGTAGTAGATCAGAAAGATAAGCTCAGCTCTTGTGATAAGAGTAAGTGTAAAATTAACCATTTATGAATCTGAAGATTGCTTTCTCTTCGAGAATGGCTTCAAGTTTGATGTTTTATACCATTGTGCAGAGTACAGGCTTCAACCAATTGCCACCAAAACTAGCATATTATCCTTCCGGGTTTCAAACTTAGAATCGCACAATTCCCGGCTCAAGAGGTGCAGGTGGAAAGGGCTGCATGGTCCTGTTTTGCATATATCCTGAAATGCTGAAAAAACTGTTTAAGTGTGCTGAAAGCTGAAAAACGCCCCAACTTCTATCTTGTGTGTGAAGCTCAATGGGTATTGTTCCTTCACATGCAACAAAAAGATGAAATACTTAGGGTCCATTTGGCAGTAGAAACTAAAGGGACATTTTGTAGTGTCTCTTCACCTTCTCCATCTGAACCCAATGTGCCAACAATGACTAGATTAGGTCTTGAAGTTAAGGAAGAATAGGGTCTTCTTCTAAGAAGAAGTTCAATGTAGCTGTTGAATACAGGGGTGTGATCTTCATTTTCGGTTACGGTCGACTTTGCATTTAGTCAAGTATTAATAAACCCACTCTCATTTGTATCTATTATTTTTTCTGTCGCCCATGTTCAGCTTAAGTGGGGATGTTGAGCTGATGAGAATGATATAAGCATCACTTTTGGTCATGTAGATTTAAAGTTTAAACCCTGAGACTCTCTATAAAAAGAGATGATCCAAAAACCCTAGTTCCACAGTTACAAAGAAGCCTACATGATGTCACAAGACAAAAATCTTTGGATCAGCGGCTGAATTGAGTAGGTGATATTCACAGTTGCTCTAATACCATGCTGAGATTCACAAGAAATAGATAGAGAATCGAACATAACCAACACAAACCCAAATCCTGTAATAAAAAGAAAAACAAAACCAGCACTATTGTAGCGCAACACTGGAAGAGAAATCAGCCAAGAGAAGCCCAACCCTAGAGAGAAAGAGAGCCCAAGAACAAGTGCACTAGAGATAAGATACCATAATTTTATTAATGTGCAACAAATGACTACAAGTAGGTCAATGGGACTGCTAAGTACAATAGCATCAAGATTCAATGCACTATGGGAGCGTAAAGGTCACTCCTATAAAAACCAAAAGTAGTTCTAATCAAAGATCTAAAATCTAATAGCTAGAGAAGAACATGCTGCTCGAAAATATAGGGTGATGTATGAAGTCTGGACTATTAACAGCCAAAAGCCAAAAGCTCCCTTGAAGGAGAAATAAACCAAAGTATAAGAGACTGCAACACTTGATAGGTAACCTTAGGTAAAACTTTATTAAAAATAAAAGGAATCACACAATTGAATATTACAAATGAGGGTAGGTGTAAATATAGTACATACATTACTGAATATAAGGTCATTCGAGGCAGAAAATATATATGAGAGTGGGTGTATAGAGACCCAACTTAATATAGGGCCAGTTGTGGCCGAAATACAAATGAGAGTGGTGTATAAATGCCCAACTTAATATGTCAAATCCCACTAGCACAGTTGGTTTAAATGGGCCTTGTTCTGCATGGTGACCCAAGTTCAAACCCCGCAAGGTAGCCGGGAGGAGACACTTAAAATCCAGCCATGCTAAGGTTTGGTGTGGCCCAAGCCGGGTGCAATCCCTGGCTGAGTTTGACAGCTTAGATACCCCTGGGTTGTGGTTTCTCAGACCACAGGCTAGTCCCACAAGTCACAAACAAACTAGCAAACAAACAAAAGAATACCAACTTAATATATGGTCGATCATGGTTGAAAATGAAGCTTACACCATTCTCAACATCTCAACAGTAGGGCCAAGTACAATTTCTAAAATGTATAAAATGTCAGGAAGGCTTTATGTATAGGGATTTCATATGTCCACCCATCAGAAAAAAAACCTTATGACCTTGATACCTGAAAAATAAGCGTCTAAATCACCCTACAGATGGAAGAAATGCAATAGATTCCAGTGAGAACAAGCTGCACTATTGTTAAGGATACATGAACCAATATTCTACAGTGTAAACTCAATATTAGCATAATTTATTACATCTTAAGCAGGTTCATTCTTTTTGAGAGTAATTGATAATTTGATTGCTCTGGAAAGCACAAGGATTTATATTTCCAATATGAAATTCTTTGAGAAGCTATAAAGGAGGTAGCACCCAGCAATGCAGTGTAGGAAGTCATTGATGTTGCACATGTTTGTTAGTCACCTGGACTATGGGTTCAGAGCAAGTACAGGCATATGTCTTGGGCTCAAGGATATCATGGATATCAGAATTGGTTGAGGGATGAGGCAGCTTGAAATATGCATATGTTTAGCTCCAACCACCATACCTCAGCTATATACAGGTATTATTGCACAAAAGAATTCTTGAAGCCCACAAAAACCAGATACGATGGCTAGTTACTGTTGTTGGAGAGGATGCTTGAATTGCAAGAGGCATTGCAGTCTATGGCTGTGAGCATTGATTCGTCCAAGTGGGTGCACCCTAAGACACTTAAGGAGAAGTTCATAAAGCAAAAGGTGTCAAAATTTGATTGGTGCATGAATTACAGGTACTTGGTGACATTCAATGCCCCTCATGTAGAGGTTATCCGTTATGTAGACACAAATTCTCCTAGTCTTGAAGAAATTTACAAGACCTTTGACAGCATGATGGGCCAATTTATAGCTACAACTCATGAGATGATCCCCTCACTAGAGTTTTACACCAACAGATTAAAATTTCAACCCATCATTCAGAGGAGGGACCACATAAACACACCTCTTCACATGGCTTCCTATACACTTGTATTCTTAAATGGCATGTGGACAGGCCTAGGAGAAAATTGTAATGCAGAGTGTAGTAAATTATGATTGGTGTGCAGGTTGCAAATACTTGGTGATATTTATTTCCCCCTTTGTATTGATTATCCAATAATCCATTATGTAGACACAAATTCTCCTGGTCTTGGAGAAATTAATGAGACCTTTGACAGCAAGATGGTCCAAGTTAGAGATACAATTCATGAGAGAAACTCTTCGCTACAGTTCTACATAGTATACACAGCAGAATTGACCCATCATTTAGAGGAGGTAGGACCACATGAATGTACCTTTTTGCATGGCTTCCTATGTACTTATATCCCTAATTGGCATGTAGAGAGGATTCCATCAATGACAGGGAGAGGACGGAGCATTTCAGAGAGATTGCCAAGATGTTCATGGTTAAAGAGGGAAGGATACTTCACCAGCAGTTTCTCTCGTTTGCATAACCCAATGAAGTTATGAACCCTTCAACACAATGGAAGCAAGGGTGGATTGACTTACCCCAAAAGAACTGGATGGGCTGGTGGAGGATGCATGAGGATGGGGCTTTAGAGCTTCATCAGCAAACTATATGACTGCTATCTCAGACGACGAGTTCCTATACAGCTAAGAGGATTTGGTCCACTTAGAGCTTCAAGCATTTACCCACTCCAATAAGAGAAACATACTTTCCAATAGGAGAATAGGAGATACAAAAAGAAAGCTGCACTTCACAGTAACTTAAATCTTTAGTATCAACAAACACAGTAGTATCTGAAGGGGCCAGTGACATAGTGACACTGGCATGTCAATCCAGACAGGGCCTCAGGTACATCAGGGTAGAGAGCTGTAGTTGGGACTGATTAGAGTGCCATCAAGCAGCGATGATGGTGACAGTGATGTTGAAATCTCTTGAAGCTTGGCCACTGACTTGTTGCTCGTTTAGTTTTGATCATTGTGTCATGAATGATCATTCATCAATTGACATTTTGATATTTATGTCTGAACACTTGAATTTATTTTCTAATTTTTAACTTTCATCTTTTATAAATTCATATAATCACTCGTCACATATTTTTATATAGGCATATCAATGTATGTCAACGTATGGATATATGGACTTGCTGATTTGAGTTGCATTTATTTATGATTAATCATGACTCACTTTCTATGTATCGTACCATGGTGTCCCCAATGTCATCTCCTAAAATTTGGGGTGCATTTCTAGTCATTCTCGAAACTCTTCCCCTACTATCCACCCATCCCCAAAACTTTGTGAAATATAGACTTTCGTTGTAACTCTAATTCTACAAACCTTGGTCCTTCCTCACACATTTTCTCCAAGACTGTAGAACTATCTGCCTCTTATGCCATTGCAATCAGATGTGGGAAGTTGTGCAAGCTCTTATTTCAACCCCGGCATGCTTTGACACAGCCATGTTGGAAAGTTAACTCTGAAGGTCCTCTTTATATTTTTGGTGTGGTGTGATAAAGAGGACTTAGAATTTGTCCTTTGTATATTTGTGTATAAAGTGAGTTATATATAAATAAAAATGATGTTTTGTACTTTATAGGATGGGTCTCACTTAAAGATTATTTAATAATTAAAGTGAGTTCATTATTAAAAGTGAGTGTATTAAATGATGGCCCTCGATTTTTTAAATGTATCTCAACCATAGATTAGGTGGTTAGATAGTTAGTTACAAACCATTAATGAAGAGAGTGAGAGAAGATTGAGAAAGAGAGAGAGAAGGAATACCCTAGAGTGGCACAAATCCCAATGCAAGGAGCAGCACAAATCCTGAGGCAGCCTGAAAGTGACCGTACAGCAGCAGTCTGAAAAATCTGTACAGCACACTGGGCACAAATCCCGAGGCAGTGAGCAGAATTTATTGCAGACTGACATGCTGTACAGTTGCATTTATTGCAGGCACATGTGGAAGGAGTTTCGAGGCAGAAAGATATAGCAGAAAAGTATAGTCGTACAGCACATGTGTGGAGGCCGTACAACATGTCGTACAGCTGTTAAAGGGCACAAAAATCGAGGTATTCTGCTGTTGTTCCAGTTTGGGTATTTTTGTCAATGAGGATTAAAGGAATGATTTCATGTGTAAATGAAAAGAATTTCTGGGTATTCTTCTTTAATAATAATTTTCTCTTTCTAGGGTTTTCCCTAGGAGTTGGGGTTTTTCCCGGTCTACTGACCAAAACATCTGTATATTCATGTGTGAATATTTGCTTCAGTATTGAGAAGATTTTGAATATGGTGGTTTGTATTTCATATTTAAGAGTAAATGTTCAATCATAAACCCTAGTCATTCAAGTGTTTGACAGAATGTGTGAATGAAAAGTTTCATATTAATGTCATTTATTTTCTTCATGGTATCAGAACACCACTGAAGTAGGGTTCAAGGTTGTGAATCACAGTCAGAAGTTGGGTTGTCTTTCAAGTTAAAAGATTTGTTGTGAGTTATTCCAAATGATGAGCATTAGATATGAGGATAGGTTGGATGGTATATCCAACTATCTTCCTTGGAAAGTTAGAATAACTATTGTGCTTAAAGAGTGGAAGATATGGAATTTTGCTAACACCAAGATGACTAAGCCTACAGACAAGGATGAACTAGAAGAACATGAAACCCTAGAAGCCAGAGCCCAGAGAGTGATCCTAGATGGGGTAAAGGATCATCTTATTCCACGTTTGGCAAAGAAAAACACTGCTCATGACATGTGGGATGCCCTGAAACAGTTATTCGAAGCTAAGAACGAGAACCGCAAAATGGCACTGAAGGACAAGTTGCACAATGTCAAGATGAACAAAGATGAAAGTGTGACCTCTTATTTAACTTGAGTGACGCAAGTCAAAGATGAGTTAGCAACTGTAGGAGATACTATCTCAAATTCAGAACTGGTGACGATAGCCCTAAAGGGTTTGACCAAGAAATGGGAAGTATTTGTTAAGTGCAAGATGCACAGTACACAATATTTTGACATGGAAACCCAAGTCCTAGGGGTAAAACCAGGGAAGCCTTTTTAAAAATAAATTTGACCCAGCAAGAACTAGGGTAAACAAATTTAATACAACTTTACCAGCTACAACTGGAAGGGGCTACAACCCCTTAGGCTTCGTCATTTGCAACTGACAAGCTGCTACAACAGCTTAACTCACAAGATCGTGAGCCCTAGCACCACCCGACCACCATGAAGAAAAAGACGACTAGACCTGTGGACCTGTCAAACCAATCACTAAACCTGCTACTGATAATCTCTGCTCTTTGATCACTGCCAAGTCATCACTGTATATTGATAAGTCATTTCACTGCCACACACTGTACATCAAGTACACCACATCATACACACTCACTGAACAAGTAATTCTGCTATGCTTTCACTGAACATAAGGTATACATGCATCATCGTCCTAGGGTATGCATCTTTGTCACCATCATCTCAGTGTGCACCATGCATGCATCATCGTCATCAAGTATAGATCATAGTGCATAGAAGAGCATCATCACACCATAGCATGCATGTACATCATAGTGTATCGAAATGCATAGTCACATCATCATCATCATAGAGTGTAACATGTCATAGCATGTATCATAGAGTGAATGGCGTAGCATGCATCATCACATCATCATCAGATCATTGTGTATAGGAGAATGCGCATCATAGAGTGTTCATCAAGAGTACTATACATCATCATTTTAGAGAGTTCAATGTAGGCATCATAAACATAAAGTGTACATCATCAAGTGTATCATGTCATACCAGGTATCATCACATCATCATGTATAGGAGTGTAGCATGCATCATCATATCAAAGAGTGTACATCATCACATAGAGTATGTATTGATCATACCTTATAAACTCTATGAATGTTTGTTGTAAAAGACCCTAGATAAGAAAAACTATGGACTTTCAACAAGCATGGGTTTGTGCACGCTCAGGTAAACTTAGGGACTGTTCAGGCATGTAAAATGGGAGCAATGATCATCATCCAATCCCCAACTAAGCACCCAAACTTGGACTGTTCATACTGATATATTCAGACTGTAAAGAAGCCAGCAGTGAACCCCAAGACACTATGCAAACTAACCCTCGGATATCTTTCAGACTTCAAACTTGGACAATAAGCAGCAGTAACACTTCACCCAAAACTCAGACTGTTTAGGAGGAAACTCGGGACTGTTTTATGATGGATTAACCCCAAAGAAATTCTCTGTGAAAACTCGGATCCACTTCTTCAGTTGTTGTTGTTAAACTCGGGTCTCTCTCCTCTGCTGCTGCGAGTTCTTCCTCAGTCACCCGAAAAACCTTAACCAAACTACCAAAACAATGCATTCGTTGATGATGATTATGACACACATTTTGGTGTATAAATAGTAAATACACGTTGAGAGAGGATAGACTAGGGCCGACTTGTTTAAGGGTCAATTAAAAAAATAACTTTAATAATATGGGGTCGACTTCAAGAGGATTACAATTATTAATTTCAATTTTTGTTTTTTTAAAAACAATTTCTTAATGGGTCGACCTTAACAAGGGGAGGTTAAGCAATACTATTAATTTTAAAAATCATTTTAACACTTCAACATTTAAATACTTAAGGCAAGGACCTTGACCTTTTCAAGGAGACACAAAGGTAGAGGTTCTAAAGGAAGGTTATTTTAAGTTTTAACTCTTTTGTTAAGATCTTAACGCTTGGCAAGGGTTTAGGGTTTGACATTTAGCCACCAATGCTACCACAAGAAAAGGAGTGTTATTGTTCTTATGTCAACAAACTTTGTGTTGCTTCAACCAATGGTAAGGGTCATGAGAACGTCTTCAACGTTTAAGGGTCACCAAATGAGAGCTTCAAGGATTAATCAATGTAAAGGTGCAATGGACATCATTATGGGCTCAAGAGGGCATCATTATGCAACATCATTAGTGTTTTAAGGGCAAGACATACAACATAGGGTTAAGTTCTAGTTTGTGGCTTAGGGACCAAAGGTAAGAGTTTTAGGGCCTTTTGTTGGGTCATCAAAGTCACCACAAGTGAAGGTGTGCTTTACTAGCCACCAAGAACCATAACACATAACCATCAAGGTGTGGGGGTGCCTAGAATTCTACTAGGATACCATGACCTTATTACAAACACAAATGACCACAGAATGGGTCATTTGGACTCTTGGAAGATCTACACTTCTTCAACCCACCAAGGACACTTTTTAGGGTAATAGGGCATAGGTTGTGGTACTAGGGAATCTAAAGAAACAACTGGGAACCATAGAACCATCTTAGGGGTACTTCAACACTCCAAAGGGTGTACAGGGCTTTTGCCATTGTCCCAAGGGCTCCAAGGGCTTCAGACTTGGGCTTGGACAAGATCAAAAGGTCTCCTTTGAAAGTGACAGACTTCTAACCCAGAGAGGCTCCTCAAGGGGCACCAAGACACACTGACACACTTGTTGGCATCAATGACAATTTAGTCAACAATGTCCCCCTTTGTCATTCATGACAACTTCAAAGCTCCCCCTTAGAATGAGCTTCCTTTGTTCACATATCTCCCCCTTTAAGCAGGTTTCCTTTACCTTCCTTGTTCAACTTTTTCTCCCCCTTTGGCATCAATGGCAAAGGGTACTCCTTGTAGTATTACTTCCCCCCCCTATCATGATGATGTGTTGTTGAAGATGGATCAAATCAATTAGGAGATAGTATGACTCCCAATTTTTCTCGGAGGTACTCAAAGGTCTCTCTTGGGAGAGGCTTAGTAAAAATGTCTGCAATCTGTTCTTTTGTCCCAATATATTGCAACTTGATATTCTTATCTGTGACTTGCTCCCAAAGAAACTAAAACTTGATGGGAATATGCTTGGTCTTGGAGTGCATGACTGGATTCTTGGAGACACTGATGGCACTTGTATTGCCACATAGAACTGGAATTTACTCATCATATCTCACGTGTATGTCTTGCAGAGTTTGTTTCATCCATAGAATCTAAGTACAACAGGATGCTGCTGCTATATATTTTGCTCCAGCGGTTGATAAGGACACTGAAGACTACTTTTTGCTTGACCAAGATACTAGACAATTTCCTAGGAAAAATGTATTCCACTGGTGCTTCTTCTGTCGTCAACACATCCTGCCCAATCTATGTCTGAATAAGCTATCAATGTTAGCTCATTTCCTTTTGGATACCAAAGTCCAAAGTCCATAGTTCCATTGAGATATCTGAAGATCCCTTTAACTGCTTTAATGTGAGTTTCCTTTGGAGCAACTTGGAATCTTGTAACTTGTCCGATAGTTTGCATCACATCTGGCCTTGAGGCTGTTACATGTAGCATACTACCAATCATTGATCTATAAAGCCTTTGATCAAATTCTTTAGATTCATCTTCCTTGCTCAACTTACAACCGGTGATCATAGGAGTACTCACAGGTTTGCAATCTTCCATCTTTAATTTCTTTAACATTTCCTTGATGTATTTTGTCTGAGCAATAAAAATGCCTATGTCCGTTGAGATATCTGAAGTCCCAAGAAGAAGGTTAATTCACCGAGCAAGGACATTTCAAACTCTTTCTGGGTGTCCTTGGTGAATTGTTGACTTAGTGAATCATCATCACTTCCAAAGATGATATCATCAACATATACTTCAATGATGAGTATGTTGTGATGAGCAAAATTGTCATTGATGCCAAACCATTAATGACAAAGGTAAGACAATGTTTGTTGACATGACAAAGAGTGACAAATGGTAGCTTGGGCATTGGGAGCCATGAATGGCCTGAATGGGCAAATGACCCATTCTGTGGTCATTTGAGAGTTAATGGGGTCATGAAAGCTTAAACCCTTGCAGATGGTTAAGCATTTTAAGTTGGTTTGATGGCACTTATGGATGATAGTTGATGCTTTTGATATTGGCAATGACATCTTTGTGAAAATCTCAAGCAAGAAAAATGTATATAAAAATTTATGTGCTTACATATTAGGTCGGCTTGATAAGTTTTTGACAAGTCGGCTTCAAGTCAAGATAAAAATAAAAATAAATATAAAACTATTTATGATAGGTCGGCTCATAAACTTATGGTGAAAAACTAGTATAAAAAGGCCAACGCACTTATTCTTTTTTGTTGAATCGGATGTGTGGTAAAGTGAGCTCTCAAATTTCGGGGGTGACCGAGCTCAAAGGTAGCCGCAGTAATTGAAAAACATAAAACTCAGCCCTAAATTGCAGAGATGTCAGTGAAGTGGAGAGCGTGGAAGTTCCAGCCCTAAATTTTCAGATACATATATAAATGGTTTAAGGCTGCCACAACGAAGGAGTAAAGGATGTAGCTTTGATTTCCTTTTATGCACAGTTTGATGGTAGCTCATGAATTCGGTGAGATACAGCTCTGATTTTCGAGACAACCGCAACAAGATGATGCAGTGAAAATTCGATGGTGTTTTAAAGCTTTGTGATATTCGGAGTTCATGACTAAGGAATGTTGAAAAGTTACCTAGGAAGTGTTTGTCCACCTAGTGCTGCCTTGGGGTGGACAAGGACACTTAAATGTGACTCCTAGTCATTTTTGAGTTTTAATAAAGTGAGATGCACTTTATATTTTTAAAGTGACATTATTAAAAAGTTAAGTGGGTATTTTCCTAAGTTCTCATTTAAAAAGTTAAGTGAGTGATTAAATAGAAAAAGGGGTTGTTCAACTTTATTAAATGATATGAGTGCACTAAATATCATTTAATTATTTTTTAATGGAGCATTTAATGTCAACCTTTGATCTAATCTAATCTTGACTGTTAGATGGACAGAGGAAGTTACCAAGAACAAAAAGGTTGGGACAAGGCAAAAGTTCATTCATTTGTGTTCATTCCAAAAGAGATTTTTGGGAGAGAAGAAGAATTCAAAGAGAGCAAGGGTTTGAAGGGATTTTGAACCAGGAGAGCGAAAATTCCACAATTCTAAAGTGGGCACGTTTCCCAATAAAATTATGATTTCCAGACAAAGCCAGCACAAAAATTGAGGCAAGCTTAAGCATTTATTGGCACAAAAATCGAGGCAGGCCATACTGTACCAAACCATACTTTCAACACAAATTTCGAGAAGAATTTGTACAGCAATTAATGCTGCTGTCAAAGTCCGTACAGCAGTAATTGTAGACCGTACTGGGCACAAATTTCGTGGTCATTTATTGCAACAGACCGTACACGGGTAGGTCGTACAATCCGTACGGTTGTCACACGTGGCACAGATTTTGAGGCATTTAATGAGCAGTCCGTACTATTCGTCAATGAAGTTTTGGGCAAGAATTTTGAGAAGGGAATGAGATAAGTACTGTTGTTCTAAGGTTGTAAATTTTGTCTGAAAATTTAATAAAGCTCTCACTCTAAAAACAAGTTTTCCCTTAGTGGTTTTTCCTAGTCCATTGGACAAAAACAAGTGTCTTAATTTTTCATGTGTATAAATGTCTGAAATTTTATGAGTTTTACTTTTCCTGTTTGAAAAAAAAAATCTGAGTTTGTTTAAAGTTGAGAAAAAGTTTTCACATGTGTTTCAGTTTGGATAATTTATGAAACATTATGCATTGAAAGGGTTGGGCATTAAACAATGCAAAAAAGCCTAAAGGCTTGAAACTGGGTTGGGAAATCTTTCAAAAACTTTCATGGTATCAAAGCTTTGCAAAGATTCAGAATTTTAAACATTCGGAAGTTGGGGTTTGAAGGAAAATAATTCTTGAACAGCTTGCTTAGGGTTACAAGTTGCAGCCATAATGTTCAGTCTTAGAGTGGAAGATAGGCTTGATGGGGCTGAAAATTTTAGCCCTTGGAAGGCTAGGATTAGCTTGATTCTTGAAGAGAATGAACAATGGGATATAGTTCATGGGACAGCTACAAATCCTGTCGTAGTACCTGCTGATGCAACAAATAAGGCAGCCTTCATAAAGAAGGATATAAAGGCAAGAAGAGTCATTCTTGATGCAGTGAAGGATCATGTGATCCCTCACATTTCAGGCAAAGACCATGCTTTTGAGATGTGGACAGGTTTGACAAATTTTTATCAGAGTTCCAATGCAAATAGGAAGATGTTATTGAGGGAGAAGTTGAAGGGTGTTCGCATGGGAAAAGGTGAAGGCATGGCATCATATCTTGCCAAGATTACATGGGTAAGAGATGAGCTAGCAGCTGTAGGAGAGGTGGTGGGCATTCCTGAGATGGTGCGTACAGCACTAAATGGTGTGTCACAGCAGTTGACCATATTTGTTCAGACCATTATTGGGAGGGAGAACATCCCCACATGGGATTGATTGTGGGATGATCTCATGCAGGAGGAGATACGGAGAGGATTCTTACAGGGCAGTTCATCACATCAAAGAGATGATGAGGAGAATGTTGCTTTAGCAGCGAAGGGCAAGAAGAAGAAGAAGTTCAAGAAGGGTTCCAAGGAGGGAGCCAAACATCATGAGGGAGAAAAGAAGGACATGAGCAAAGTGAAATGCTTTGCATGTCAGAAGATGGGACACTATGCTAGATAGTGTCCTAACAAGAAAAAGGAGGAGCAAACTGCAGCTACAGCGGAGATCGATGAGTTTGCAGTGAGATTTGAGAGCAACTTTTCTCTCTTTGCAGGTGTTGGTGTTGAGAGAGCATCTTCTATCACTAGCAAGGATTTTGAGGACCACATGGAGCATTCCATGATTGTTGGGCATTCATTGAGTGCCACCACTACTTCCTCCACTTGGTACATTGATAGTGGAGCTTCCAGTCATATGACAGGTGATCGAGACATGTTCACAGAGATATCAGAGTCAGACTTGGAGATGGAGGTTGTATTGGGAGATGATACAGTGGTGAGAGCAGTTGGGCGAGGAACTATCTGCTTTGAGAGGGAGTCCATGCAACCTATGTTTCTGAGGGATGTGTTATATGTCCCTGGGCTGAAGAAGAACCTTGTTTCGGTTTCCATGATAGAGGACAAAGGCTTCAGTGTATATGTCCTTGATGGGAAAGTTCACATCTTTCCCAAGTCAACAAGTCCATCTGACTCACAGGTGATTGGAGTCAGGAGTGGGAAACTGTACAAGCTTCTTTTCCACCCACATCATGCACTGTCACACACTAGGAGCAGTGATGAGTTGTGTGAGCTATGGAACAGGAGGATCGCCCATCTTCACCATCCAGCTTTGCGGATGCTGAGAGAGATGACTACAGGTATGCCAGAGTTCAATACAGAGTCGAGTGGTGTGTGTAAAGGGTGTGCTTTGGGAAAGTACACCAAGACTGCGTTTCCAAGCAGTGATTCCAGATAAGAGGGAGTGCTTCAGTTGATTCATTCAGATCTATCTGGTCCCATGCCATCTGCCTCTTTGACAGGATATGAGTATTACATCGCTTTCATTGATGACTTTTCCAGGAAGACCTAGATCTATTTCCTTAGAAGCAAGACATCAGAGGAAGTCTTGCTTCAGTTCCAAGAGTTCAAATCTCTTGTGGAGAACCAGACAGGAAAGAAGATCAAGGTACTTCGGTCAGACAATGGAGGTGAGTACACTTCTGGTGCATTTGATGAGTAATGTCAACAGGAGGGGATAAAGAGGCAGTTGATTGTTCCTTACACTCCACAACAGAATGGAGTGGCTGAAAGGAAGAACCATTCTATAGTGGGTGTAGCTAGAGCCATGCTGCATGATCAAACTCTTCCTTTCTTTCTATGGGCAGAGGCCTGTAGTATTGTTGTTTATGTTCTCAACAGGAGTCCGCACCGTGCATTGGGGACTAAAACTCCTGAGGAGACATTCACAGGGAAAATGCCTGAGATAGGTCACTTTCGGATTTTTGGTTGCCTTACATACTCTCATGTCCCTTTTGAGAAAAGGATAAAGTTGGAGGCTAAAGGTGAGCGTGGTATTTTTGTTGGTTACGATGAGACATCGAAAGCTTTTCGAATTTACCTTCCTACAAAGAGGAAAGTTGTGGTGAGAAGGGAGGTGAAGTTTGAGGAGGAGAAAGCCTTCAGGAGGTCTCTTGATTCGGAGATGGAGGATCAGCAGGATACTACACAGGTGACAACTCAAAGTTCAGCGAGTCAAAATTCAGGGTCACCGGTTTCAGTTGTGACTGGGTCACAGGTTACAGGTTCTTCAGTTACAGGGGCTCAGTCTACAAGTACTTCTGGTACAGGGACAGGTTCACAGATGACACCTTCAGGTGATTCGAGTTCTAGTGGTACAGATACAGGTTCTCCAGGGACAGGTTCTCAGGTTGTTGGGACTTCTTCAAAGAGACAGATGTCTGATGAGGAGGTTGAGGAGAGTCTGAGATAGGATGCTTCTTCTAGGAAAAGGAAGCCAAGTTGGCTTCAGGGTTGATGAAGGAAGCAGAGCAGTCAATTGGACAGCCCAAGAGGGAGGTCAGAGAGAGCAGGGCACCAAAGAGGTTTTCTAGCTATATGGCACAGGTGACTAGCTTGCGTGACACCATTCCTGATACTTATGAGCAGGCTTCCGCATACCAGGGATGGAGAGATGCCATGATGGAGGAGTACTACTCCATCATGAAAAATGGGGTGTGGTAAGTGGTTCCGAGACCAGAGGGGAAGTCAGTTGTGACTTCCAAATGGCTTTACAAGATAAAGCATGCTGCGGATGGCAGTATTGAGAAGTTCAAAGCTCATTTTGTTGCACATGGTTTCACACAGGTCGAGGGAGTTGACTATGATGAGACATTTGCACCAGTGGCCAAATTTTCTTCGATCAGGGCAGTGATCTCCGTCGTTGCAGAGATGGGTTGGAAGATCCATCAGATGGATGTGAAAACCGCTTTCCTCAACGGTTTTCTACAGGTGGAGGTATATTTGGAACAACCACAAGGATTTGAGGTATGTGAGAGAGACACACATGTTTGCAGGCTGAAAAAGGCCTTGTATGCACTGAAGCAAGCCCCTCGGGCTTGGTATTCCAAGATCGACACCTACTTGCTTTTGATTGGGTTTCAGAAAAGTGAAGCGGATCCCAACCTATACTACATTGTGGTTGGTGGTGTTCCACTTATTCTTCTGTTGTAGATTGATGACTTGTTCATTACTGGGGGAGAGCACCTGATTGATGCGTCCAAGAAGGATCTTGCTTCAGAGTTCGAGATGATAGACCTTGGACTAATGCATTATTATTTGGGGATGGAGGTTTGGCAGGAGGATGGACATGTTTTCCTGAGGCAAGGAAAATATGCTGCAGATGTTCTGAAGAGATTTCAGATGACAGATTGTAGACCTATGTCGACACCCATGATCACCAACTAGGCGAAGCTTCATGCTTCAGAGGGAGAGTTGGTGGACCCTACCTTATATCGTCAGTTGATTAGTTCATTGATGTATTTGGTCAACACCAGACCAGATATGAGTTCTGCAATGAACACTCTCAATCAGTTCATGGTGGAGCCTAGGAGAGTGCATTGGACTGTTGCAAAACACATCTTGAGGTATCTCGCAGGTACAACTGACTATGGATTGGATTATAGGAGATCTGGTGGAGTGGGGTTGGCTGGCTATACAGATTTAGATTGGGCAGGTAGTGTTTCGGACCAGAAGAGCACTTTCGGTTGTTGCTTCAGCTTGGGTTCGACAGTTGTGTCGTGGTTCAGCAGGAAGCAAAAGTTCGTGGCATTGAGTTCTGCTGAGGCTGAGCATATGGAAGCCAGTCAAGCCAGTTGTGAGGCCTTGTGGCTTCGCAAGTTGATGGTGGATTTGTTTGATATGGAGTTGAGTCCCATAGTTATACAGTGTGATAATCAGAGTTGCACCAAGCTCTCTGAGAATCCAGTATTTCATGACAGGTAGAAGCACATTGAGATTAGATATCACTTCATAAGGGATTATGTTCAGAGAGGGGTTGTTTGTTTGCAGTATGTTCCAACAGATGAGCAGGTGGCTGACATTCTCACAAAGGTTTTGGGTGGAGGGAAGCATGTCTACTTCAGAGACAAGTTAGGAGTAGTGAAAAACACCTTCCTTGGTAAGAGGGAGTGTTGAAAAGTTACCTAGGAAGTGTTTGTCCACCTAGTGTTGCCTGGGGGTGGACAAGGACACTAAAATGTGACTCCTAGTCATTTTTGAGTTTTAATAAAGTGAGATACACTTTATATTTTTAAAGTGAGTTTATTAAAAACTTAAGTGGGTATTTTCCTAAGTTCTCATTTAAAAAGTTAAGTGGGTGATTAAATAGAAAAAGGGGTTGTTCAACTTTATTAGATGATATGAGTGCACTAAATATCATTTAATTATTTTTTGATGGAGCATTTAATGTCAACCTTTGATCTAATCTAATCTTGATTGTTAGATGGACAGAAGAAGTTACCAAGAACAAAAAGGCTGGGACAAGAAGTTCATTCATTTGTGTTCATTCCAAAAGAGATTTTTGGGAGAGAATAAGGATTCAGAGAGAGCAAGGGTTTGAAGGGATTTTGAACAAGGAGAGAGAAAATTCCAGAATTCTGAAGTGGGCACATTTCCCAATAAAATTTTGATATCCAGACAAAAGCAGCACAGAAATCGAGGCAAGCTGAAGCATTTATTGGGGCAGGCCGTACTGTACCAGACCGTACTTTCGACACAAATTTCGAGAAGAATCTGTACATCAATTAATGCTGCTGTCAGAGTCCATACAGCATTAATTGCAGACCATACTGGGCACAGATTTCGAGGTCATTTATTGCAGTAGATCATACACAATCAGGTCGTACAATCCGTACAGTTTTCACATGTGGCACAGATTTTGAGGCATTTAATGAGCAGTCCGTACCATTCTGTCAGTGAAGTTTTGGGCACGAATTTCGAGAAGGGAATGAGATAAGAACTGTTGTTCTAAGGTTGTAAATTTTGTCTGAAAATTTAATAACCCTCTCTCACTCTGAAAACAGGTTTTTCCTTAGGGGTTTTTCCTGGTCCATTGGACAAAAACAAGTGTCTTAATTTTTCATGTGTATAAATGCCTGAAATTTTCTGAGTTTTACTTTTCCTTGTTTGAAAAGAAAATTTCTGAGTTTGTTTAAAGTTGAGAAAAAGTTTTCACATGTGTTTCAGTTTGGATAATTTTTGAAAAGTTATGCATTGAAAGGGTTGGGCATTAAATAATGCAGAGAAGCCTAAAGGCTTGAAACCGGGTTGGGAAATCTTGGAAAAGCAATCTTGGGAAAGTACACCAAGACTGCTTCTCCAAGCAGTGATTCCAGATCAGAAGGAGTGCTTCAGTTGATTCATTCAGATCTGTGTGGTCCCATGTCATCTGCCTCTTTGACAAGATATGAGTATTACATCACTTTCATTGATGACTTTTCCAGGACGACCTGGATCTATTTCCTTAAAAGCAAGAGATCAGAGGAAGTCTTACTTCGGTTCCAAGAGTTCAAAGCTCTTGTCGAGAACCAAACAGGAAAGAAGATCAAGGTACTTCGGTCAGACAATGGAGGTGAGTACACTTCTCGTGCATTTGATGAGTATTGTCGATAAGAGGGGATAAAGAGGCAGCTGACTGTTCCTTACACTCCACAGCAGAATGGAGTGACTGAAAGGAAGAATTGTTCTATAGTGGATGCAGCTAGAGCCATGCTGCATGATTAGAGTCTTCCTTTCTTTCTATGGTCACAGGCCTGTGGTATTGTTGTTTATGTTCTCAACAGGAGTCCGCACTGTGCATTGCTGAGTAAAACTCTCGAGACATTCACAGGGAAAGTGCCTGAGATAGGTCACTTTCGGATTTTTGGTTGCTTTGCATACTCTCATGTCCCTTCTAAGAAGAGGACAAAGTTGGAGGCTACAGGTGAGCGTGGTATTTTTCTTGGTTACGATGAAACATCTAAGGCTTTTCGGATTTACCTTCCTGCAGAGGAAGTTGTGGTGAGAAGGGAGGTGAAGTTCGCGGAGGAGAAAGCCTTTAGGAGGTCTCTTGATTCGGAGATGGAGGATCAGCAGGATACTACACAGGTGAAAGCTCAGAGTTCAGGGTCACCGATTTCAGTTGTGACTGGGTCACAGGTTACAGGTTCTTCAGTTATAGGGGCTCAGTCTACAGGTACTTCTGGTACAGGGACAGGTTCAGAGATGACACCTTCAAGTGATTCGAGTTGTAGTGGTACAGGTACAGGTTCACTAGGGACAGGTTCTCAGGTTGTTGGGACTTCTTCAGGGAGACAGATGTCTGATGAGGAGGTTGAGGAGAGTCTGAGATAGGATGCTTCTTCCAAGAAGAGGAATCCAAGTTCGCTTCAGGAGTTGATGAAGGAAGCAAAGCAATCATTTGGACCGCCCAAGAGGGAGGTCAAAGAGAGCAAGGCACCAGAGAGGTTTTCCAGGTATATGGCACAGGTGACTAGCTTGCGTGACACCGTTCCTGATACTTATGAGCAGGCTTCCGCACACCAGGTATGCAGAGATGCCATGATGGAGGAGTACAACTCTATCATGAAGAATGGGGTGTGGGAAGTGGTTCCGAGACCAGAGGGGAAGCCAGTTGTGACTTCCAAATGGCTTTACAAGATAAAGCATGTTGCGGATGGCAGTATTAAGAAGTTCAAAGCTCGTTTTGTTACACGTGGTTTCTCACAAGTCGAGGGAGTTGACTATGATGAGACATTTGCACCAGTGGCCAGATTTTCTTCGATCAGGGCAGTGATCTCCATCGTTGCAGAGATGGATTAGCAGGGTGTGCAGATCTACCATGAGACCTACTCAAGATGACATCAAATTAGTCAAGGCCATCTGTTTCGTGGTGAATGCATATGCTTTCCGGAACATCAAATATGCGTAGTATAGAGCATATGAAAGGGAAGGACCGTTGCATCAAAACACTCCATTCAAGATAGAATTGGGCAAATATGTTGTGATTGGGCTTGATCCTTGAACTGCAGACATGATTTATGAGCAAACATGAATATCAGATAGAGACATACTAATAACAGATAGCAAATCTTTGAGCTGACAGTAACAGACAAATTTGATCAGAATTATATGACATGAACAATAACAAGAAAGGAGAAATGAGGAGATTCCAGGAGACATGAGCATTTGTATTGTGCAGTGAGAAGTGATAATGTGCTATGTAGATCTTGACAAGGCAGTGACAAGTTGTTGAGCAGCGATGACAGAATGAGAGGTTGATCAACAAAAGGTAATTTGACAAAATTGTGTATGTGATGTGACAAGTGTTTATAAGTAAATACAAGTTGGGTCTTGTAACTATTTTCTTAGTAGGATCTAAGAAAAGACCAAACAGAGTCTCGGATAGATGTAGGTGCTTCTGTATCAGTAGGTGTTGATTTACCTCACAGTCGCAGCCATTAAAATACAAAAAGATTACAAACATTATATCTTGTGTCTTTTGTACAATGTGTTGATGATTATGTGTTTTAATTGATGAATGAATTGATTGTTGATGCATAGTCTATTGATGAATATGATGTTGAATTGAATGTGAAATGATGACTAAGTTTTAGAGTCTAAAGAAGTGAAAATTGAATAAGTCCAAGCTCACTGATTCACCCCCCCTGTTAGTTTTGTACCTAGGGAAGTATTCCCCTGGTGACTTTTGCCTTAGTCACTTAGAGAGGAGACATAAAGTTACCCTTGCATTAAATGACTTAAGTAAAAGCATTTAATTTGACTTTAGAGCATTAAAGTCACTTTTTGATAAATTTAAGTGGGTGAGTGAAATTAATATTTTAGAAATAAAATATGAGCATTTAATTTCAGCCCATCATCTAATCTAATCTCCACCATTAGATTAGACCCACCCTAGGGTTTACTCAAAAAGGCAAGGAAAGGCATTTTGCCTCACTTTTGCAGATTGAAGTGAGAAGAGAGAGATGAGAGAGAGGAGAGAGAAAGTTTCCATTTTTCTTGAGCAAGAGGAAAATTTTGCAACACGCAAATCGAGGAAAAGGACAACAGCAAAGAGGGCACAAAAATCGAGGAGAAGACAGCAGCATTTATTGCTGGTCCGTACAGCCCATACAGTATGGTTTTCGAGGCAGTAGGCACAATTTTCGAGGCAAATTTCTGGGCACAATTTTCGAGAAAAAAATCTGGGCACGGATTTCGAGGTTTGTATAGTCCGTACATTGGCACGGAAATCGAGGCAGAAAACAAAAAAACAAAGTTTGATTTTTGTTGTTCGACACGCGAATCGAGACAAAAATTTATCTTCCGGGTTGAGATAAGTTGGTTTGATATTTTCTGTGTATTGCTGTAAATGATAAACTTCTCCTGAAAAATAAAAACACTCTCTCTCTCTGACTGGTTTTCCCCTTGTGGGTTTTTCCAGGGCCATTGGCCAAAAATCCTAGTGTTCTGTGTGATTAAATGGCATGCTGATTTTTATTTACCGTCACTGAAAAAGATTAGTTACAGCAGTGTTTTAAGTCTAAAACTTTTTGTTTATTTCCAGCACTCTATTTTTCTAAGAATGTCATAAACGGAGATATAATTTTTACTTAAAACCGGTGGCTGAAAACTAGTGAAAAATCTATATGGTATCAGAGCAGGTTGTGCCAGAAAATTAAATTTTAGCATTGAAACAGTCATTTCCAGAATTCAGAAAAACCTTTGTGACAGTAGTACATTTTGCTGAAACTTATTCTTTGAGAAAAAAACTTTTGTGGGGTTGAGAACTGAGGATAGGTTGGATGGGGCAGCGAACTTTGTCTCATGGAAAGCCCAGATTTTACTTGTGTTGAAGGAGAATGAGTTGTGGGAAGAAGTAGTTAAAAACACTACAGCAAATCCCATTACTATTCCTCCTACTAATGCAGCATTACTTGCATCCTTTAATAAGAAAGATATTAAAACCATGAGGATAATCTTAGATGTTGTTAAAGATCATGTTATTCCTCACATTTCAGCAAAGGATCATGCACTTGAGATGTGGTCTGCTTTAACCGGGTTGTTTGAGAGTAGTAATGAAAACAGGAAGATGGTGCTTAGGGAGAAGTTGAAAAACATCAAGATGGTCAAAGGAGAGGTGTGTATGGCCTATCTTACTAGGATCTCTCAGGTGAGAGATGAGCTAGCAGCTGTGGGGGTGGTGGTTACTGGTCCTGAGTTAGTGCAGACAGCCCTGAATGGGGTGACTGCACCTTGGACTGTGTTTGTTCAAGGGTTGGTGGCCAGAGAGAACTTACCATCTTGGGACAGGGTCTGTGATGACTTTGTTCAGGAGGAGACTCGCAGGCGTTTCTTACAGTGTAGTGATTCTACTAGTAGGGGAGATGAGGAGGATGTGGCATTGACAGCGAAAGGGAAGAAGAAGAGCAAGAAGGGTCCCAAGAAGGGTGGGGCCAAGCAGCAGCAGGATGGGCAGAAGAAGGATATGAGCACTGTGAAGTGCTTTGCATGTCACAAGATGGGACACTATGCTGCTACGTGTCCGAACAAGAAGAAGAAGAAGAAGAAGAAGCAGACAGCCGCTTCAGCTGAGATCAATGATTTTGCAGCTAGAGTTCAGAGTGAGTTTTCACTATGCACTGGGCATATTGAGAGAGAGAGAGCATCTATTCTCACCAGTGCGGATGTTGACAGACAGAGTGAGTTTTCCTGTGTGACAGACCATTCTTACAGTGCATCTACTTCCAGCACTTGGTACATAGATAGCGGAGCCTCGAGCCATATGACAGGTGCTCATGAGATGTTCTCCGAGCTTTCACAGGAAGATACAGATGTGGAGGTTGCGTTGGGAGATGACTCAGTAGTCAGTGCAGTTGGACGTGGGACCATTACATTTCAGAGGGAGTCCATGAGTCCCGTGGTATTGCGGGATGTATTGTATGTACCTGGGCTGAAGAAGAACCTAGTGTCAGTTTCCATGATCGAGGATCAAGGTCTTGGGGTGTCTTTCATTAATGGACACGTGCATATGTTTCCCAAGACCGCAAGACCATCTGCTTCAGTTGCCATTGGAGCGAGATGTGGGAGTATAGGCTCTTGTTTCAGCCACACCATGCTTTAGCACATAGCAACAGCAGTGAGTTGTGTGAACTTTGGCATAGGAGGATGGCTCACTTGCATCATCCAGCCTTGGGGTTGTTGAGGCACATGGTGACAAGTTTACTGGAGTTCAACACAGGGCAGAGTGATGTGTGCAGGGGGTGTGCTTTGGGAAAGTACACTAAGACTGCTTTTACGAGCAGTGATAGCAGGTCAGCTGGTACTCTTGACATGATACATTCAGACTTATGTGGACCTATGTCTTCCGTGTCCTTGAGAGGATACAAGTATTATGTGACATTCATTGATGACCATTCCAGGAAGACCTGGATCTACTTTCTGAAGAGCAAGAAGTCTGAGGAAGTCTTGCAGAGGTTCCCAGAGTTCAAAGCTCTTGTGGAGAACCAAACAGGGAGGAAGATCCGAGTCTTGAGATTGGATAATGGGGGTGAGTATACCTCCAAGGAGTTTGATGGATTTTGCAGACAGGAGGAGATCAGGAGACAGTTGATAGTTCTATATACTCCAAAGCAGAATGGAGTAGCAGAGAGGAAGAACAGGTCCATTGTTGGAGCAGCCCGAGCTATGTTACATGACCAATCACTTCCTTTCTTTCTCTGGGCTGAGGCTTGCAGCACCGTTGTATATCTTCAGAACAGGAGTCCCCATCAGGCAGTGGGGAACATGACACTTGAGGAGTGTTTTTCAAGCAAGAAGCCTGAAGTAAGACATTTTCGTATATTTGGTAGTCTGACTTACTGTCATGTCCCTTCAGAGAAGAGGACAAAGTTGGAGCCCACTGCAGAGAAGGGCATCTTTGTGGGTTATGATGAGACTGCGAAGGCTTTCCGTATTTATCTTCTCTCTAAGAGGAAAGTGGTGGTGAGGAGGGATGTGAAGTTTAAGGAGGAGTGAGCCTTTAGGAGGTCGAGAGGGTCAGAGCAGGGAGAGCAGCAGGTCCCTGCACCTCAGGTTGTGGCACAGGTTCCATCTACGCAGCACTCAGGATCACAGGTTTCTCCGGGGTTACAGGACCACAGAGTGTTGGCACAGGTTCACCAGGTTCAGTGGTTAGGCCAGTAGGGTCTTCGGGGACAGGTGATGGGTCTACTATTACAGGTACACCTTACAGGGGATCAGGATCGTATCAAGATCAGGATGACAGGGTACACCCGGTGTTGGCACACCAGCTTCAAGTTCACAGTTGACTGGGGCTTCTAGCTCTGGTAGCTCTTCAGATGAGAACAGGCCAATGTGGGAAGAACGTTCAGGGAAGAAGAAGCCTAAGTGGCTTCGGGAGACATTGAAGGATGCCTTAAAGGCTGGGACACCCAGTGACAAGGTGAGAGCCATCAAGATGCCTGACAGATTGGGCATGGTGTTGGTGGCTTGTACACAAGATTCTGAGCCTTCTACTTTTGAGGAGGCCTCCCAGCATTCGGTATGGAGAGATGCCATGATTGATGAGTACCATTCCATCATGAAGAATGATGTACGGGAGATTGTTCCGAGACCAGAGGGGAAGTCAGTGGTGACTTCTCGTTGGCTTTACAAGCTGATGCGGCAGATGGGAGTGTGGAGAACTACAAATCCAGGTTTGTAGCGCGGGGGTTTTCACAGGTTGAGGGCATTGATTATGATGATACTTTTGCGCCAGTTGCTCAATATACACCTATCAGGGCATTGATTTCCATTGCGGCGGAAATGGGTTGGAAGATGCATCAGATGGATGTGAAGACCACATTTCTCAATGGGATCATACAGGAGGAGATTTACATTGAGCAGCCTCAGGGCTTTGAGATACATGACAAAGAGACACATGTATGCAGGCTAAAGAAGGCCCTTTACGGGCTGAAACAAGCTCCAAGAGCTTGGTACTCCAGGATTGATTCTTACTTGTTGAGTATGGGGTTTCAGAAGAGTGAAGCAGATCCAAATCTCTACTTCATCATGGTTGGAGATGATCCGCTTGTTCTTCTGCTATATGTTCATGACTTGTTTATCACAGGGAGAGAGAGACCCATTGTAGCTTGCAAGAAGGATCTTGCAGCAAAGTACGAGATGACTGATATTGGGCTGATGCATTATTTTTTGGGATTGGAGGTTTGGCCAGAGCTTGGACATATTTTCCTGGGGCAAGGAAAGTATGCGATTGATATTTTGAGAAGATTCAGGATGGAGGATTGCAGGCCTATGTCGACACCTATGATCACCAACTGGAAGAAGCTTCATGCTTCTGAGGGAGAGTTGGTGGATCCTACGTTATACCGTCAGCTTATCGGGTCATTGATGTATCTGGTCAAGACTCGGCCAGATTTGTGTTTTGCAGTGAACACTCTTAGCCAGTAAATGGTTGAGCCTAGGAGTGTGCATTGGGTCGCTGCAAAACATGTGTTGCGCTATCTTTCAGGGAAGGTGGATTTTGGTTTGGAATACAGGAGGTCAAAGGGGATCAGATTGGTTGGCTATACAGATTCAAATTGGGCAGGCAATGTGGCAGACCGGAAGAGCACTTCCGGATGTTGTTTCAGTTTGGGATCGACAGCAGTGTCGTGGTTCAGTCGGAAGCAGAAATCCGTTGCATTGAGTACTGCAAAGGGTTGAGTACATGGCAGCCAATTTGGCCAGCTGCGAGGCCTTGTGGCTTTGCAAGTTGCTGGTGAATCTATTTAGTCAAGAGCTTAGGCCTACGGTTATTTACTGTGACAATCAGAATTGCATCCAGCTCTCTAAGAATCTGATTTTCCACGAGAGGTCAAAGTACATTGAGATCAGGTATCATTTCATCCGAGACTATGTTCAAAGAGGGGCAGTGATGCTTCAGTACATTTCCACAGATGTGCAGGTAGCAGACATACTGACGAAGTCTTTGGGGAGGGGCAAGTTTGTCTTCTTCAGAGACAAGTTGGGGGTGGTGCAGAACACCTTCCTCGGTAAGAGGGAGTGTTAGTTTTGTACCTAAGGAAGTGTTCCCCTAGTGACTTTTGCCTTAGTCACTTAGAGAGGGGACATAAAGTGACCCTTGCATTAAATGACTTAAGTAAAAGTATTTAATTTGACTTTAGAGAATTAAAGTCACTTTTTGATAAATTTAAGTGGGTGAGTGAATTAATATTTTAGAAATAAAATATGAGCATTTAACTTCAGCCCTTCATCTAATCTAATTTCCACCGTTAGATTAGACTCACCATAGGGTTTACTCAAAAAGGCAAGAGAAAGGAATGTTGCCTCACTTTTGCAGATTGAAGTGAGAAGAGAGAGCTGAGAAAGAGAAGAGAGAAAGTTTCCATATTTCCTGAGCAAGAGGAAAAATTTGTAGCACGTAAATCGAGGGAAAAGACAGTAGCAAAGAGGGCACGAAAATCGAGGATAAGATAGCAGCATTTATTGCTGGTCCATACGATACGATTTTCGAGGCAGCAGGCACGATTTTCGAGGCAGATTTCTGGGCATGATTTTCGAGAAAAAAATTGGGCATGGATTTCGAGGTCCATACAGTGGCACGAAAATCGAGGCAAAACATAGAAAGAAAAAAAATCAAAGTTTGAGTTTTGTTGTTCAGCACGCAAATCGAGATAGAAATTTATCTTCTGGGTTGAGATAAGTTGGTTTGATATTTTCTGTGTATTGTTGTAAATGATAAACTTCTCCTGAAAAATAAAAATACTCTCTCTCTGACTGGTTTTCCCCTCGTAGGTTTTTCCAGGGCCATTGGCCAAAAATCCTAGTGTTCTGTGTGATTAAATGGCGTGCTGATTTTTATTTACTGTCACTGAAAAAGATTAGTTATAGCAATGTTTTAAAGTGTGAAAAAATTTGTTTATTTCCAGCAGTTTATTTTTCTGAGAATGTCATAAACAGAGATATAATTTTTACTTAAAACCGGTGGCGGAAAACTAGTGAAAAATCTACACCCCCTCTCGGTGAGCCAGTGTGTTTAACATGTTGTTATCATCTTGTTTGATGTACAAATTGTTGTCTGCACTTCCCCTCTTAAAGTTTTGTTGCTGCAAGTACCTGTCCAATCTGGAGTACCAAGCTCTAGGAGCTTGCTTTAGCCCATATAAAGCCCTTTTGAGTCTGCATACATAGTCCTCGTTTTCGGGAAGCTGAAACCCTTCTGGTTGTACGATGTAGACTTCTTCTTCTAATTCCCCATTCAAAAAAGTTGATTTTACATCCATTTGATACACTTTGATGTATTTGGAGAAAGCATAAACCAATATCATTCTAATAGCTTCCATTCTGGCTACTGGTGCAAATGTTTCTTCAAAGTCTATTCCTTCGATCTAAGCATAGCCTTTACAAACCAATTGAACCTTGTTTTTGATTACCTATCCATCTTCATTCATTTTGTTTCTAAAAACCCATTTTGTGCCGATCACATTCTTGTTACTTGGTCTAGGAACAAGTTCCCATGTTTCATTCTTCTCAATTTGATCTAATTCTTCTTCCATTGCTTTGACCCAATGCTCATTTGTACTGGCCTCTACAAAAGTTCTTGGTTCAATTGTAGACATTCGAGATTATTGTACTTGTTCATTTCTTCCAGATTGTCTTCTTCTAGTTCTTATTCTGGCATCTTTATCACCAACGATTTGATCTAATGGATGGTTCTTTTGGTACCAGTTCTTAGGAATCTGTTGATCCTTCTATTCTTTTTGTTCCACAGTTGGTTGATTTTGTTCTTCATCTTCTGTAAGTTGTTCGTCATTCTCATCCAGTTGTTCTTCCATTTTGATTTCCTTCATTTCTTTCTAATCAAAAACTTCCTTTTCTTCATCATCCAATTCTTCTGAGTCTTCTCTGGATGATGTTAGTCTGGCCTCATCTATTTTCACGTTGATGCTTTCAATCACCTTGTTCAATTTCAAAATGTAGCGTTTGTAAGCTTTCCTTTCGGATGAATATCCAACAAATATGCCCTCGTCTACTCGAGAATCAAATTTTTCAATCTTCTTATCTTCTCTTTTGATATAGCACCTACTTCCAAATATTCTGAAGTGTCGTACATTTGCCGCTCTTCCTGTCCATAGCTCGTACAGAGTTTTATCATTCTTGCTTCTAAGCAATCCTCTGTTCAAGATGTATACTATTGTATGAACTTCTTGTCCCCAAAATTTATCATTTAACTTGGATTCATTCAACATAGTTCTAGCCATCTCCATTACTGATCTATTCTTTCTTTCAACAACTCCATTTTGTTGAGGTGTTCGGGCTACTGAAAACTGTATTTTTATTCCATGCTCTTCACAGTACTTATTGAATTCATCTGAAGTGAATTCTCCACTGTTATTGGATCTGAGACACTTGATTCGTGATCATGTTTTATTCTTGACCAGTTCCTTGAAAGTTTTGAAACATCCAAAAGCTTTTGACTTCCTGTTGAGAAGACATACCCATGTCAACCTGGTATAGTCATCAATAAGTAGCATAAAATATTGTTCACCATTCAGTCCTTTGCTCTTTGTTGGTCCACATAGGTCAGTATGAACGAGCTCCAAAGGTTTTGTAGAAGAATGCTCTTTTGCCTTGAAATGTACTCTTGTTTGTTTTCCATGTCGACACTATTCACATACAAAGTTAGAGGGCTTTGTAACTTTCGGCATATTCCGAACTACTTGGTTTCTGTAGATTTTGACCAAATTGTCAAAATGTATATGCCCCATTCTTCTGTTCCAAAGCCAGCTTTCATCTTCTTTTCCCAAGTGACATTTCTTGGACTCAATCATATCCAACACGTATATGTTGTTGGGAGTTCTAGTGGTTGTGGATATTAACTTTCTCGATCCTTGTTTCCTTAATCTGCATCCTTTTGAATTGAAGAGGAGTTCATGTCCTTGATCACACATCAGATTGGCACTAAGCAAATTATGATTCATGTTGTCTACAAGCAAGATTTTCAGCCAGGGAGCTTTTACTTCCAAGCTTCATTGTGCCTTTCCCCAGTACTTTTGCTGAATTGTTATTTCCGAAAGAGACAGACCCTTTATCCTTTTCAATATTGACAAAATCACTTTTGTTACCTGTCATATGCTTGGAGAAACCGCTATCAACATACCATTCACCAAAGCTGTTATTTTGAGCTTGAAGAGCAATTCCACATTTGTAGTTATTTGAGTTGTCCTTGCGTTTGATCCATACCTTGTGATGTTTCCCCTCATTTCTTACTGTTGATATCTTCATTCTACAATCTTTGGCTATATGTCCAAAGTGGTTACACTTGTGACATTCTATTTCTGATCTCAAGGGACCAAATCTGTTATTGTATTGTGGCCGTCTGAGGCTTGCATGGTTGTTCCTTGTTTCAAATTTTCTTCTTTGAAAACATTTTACAGCTTTGTGTCCAAATATTCCACATGTAAAGCAATACCCATAAAAGAAATGTCCATACCTAGGAACAGATGAAAGAACTGTCCTTCTGAGATCGTCCTTTTGTTGGCCTTCTTTTTGGTATGGATTGTTCTGGTTGGCATTCGATCTCTTCTTCATTAGTGGAGTCCTTGACAACTTCTGCATAGTTTCTTGGCTTCTCTTCATTACCTTTCGTCATTGAGCTTAAGGCCTGATCGATATTTTGCTTGTATCCTATACCAATTTTGTCAAGGAATGGCTTTTGATTACTGATAATCTGTTCTAGAATCTTGGAGTTATTTTCATAACTCTTGCCGATATCTTTCGTTTGTAATTTTGTTTACAGAGATATTATCTCAGCCTAATGATTTTCCTTTTCTTTCATATTTTCCATCAGTTGCTCAGCAAGAGTGTCTTCAATTCTTTTGGCTTCTTCCAGTTTGACCTTCAAGTCAACAAAGATTTGTTCAAACCCTTGTGCCTCTTCCTCAAGCACCCTGTTCTCCTTCCTTACTTTCTTCAGATCTTTCAAGGCGCTTATAAGTTTTGCTTCAAGATCTACCTCACCTTCAGTTTCAGATTCTTCATCACTATTAAGAGCCTCATTTGAGTTTATTGCCATGAAGAGTACCTTTTTTGGTTCACTATCACAGGCATTGTCAGAGTCCACACTGGATGAGTTGTTGTCACTTTTTGTATAGAGATTTTTCTTCTTTGCGAACTTGCCTCTTTTCTTATCCTTGTAATTGTTGTACTTCTTGTAGGGTTTGAAGCTACCATCTTCGTCACTATCTGAGTTCTTTACATACAGACATTTAGAAGCAAAATGACCTATCTTTCCGCATGTAAAACATTTAAGAGGTAACTTACCTTTGTATTTCCCAGTACCTCTCTATAACTTCCGTACGAAGTTAGCTATTTCCTCATCATCAGAATCATCACTTGTTGGCTTGCCTTTTGTTGATTTGTTCCTCCCAACTTGTTTGGAGGAGACCTTGAATGTTGCTTCCTTTCTTGACGTGTCTTTGTCTTCAATTCTCATTTCATAGGCCACAAGAGTCCCATGTAGTTGATCTACTGTCATAGTCTCAGATCTGTTCTTTCTTCTAGGGCAAAGATCTTAGAATTGAACCTTTTGGGAAGAGTCCTTAGAACTTTTCAAACAACTATGGCCTCCTCAACTTCTTCTCCCAAACCTCTGATGGTATTCACAAGTTGATCAAATCGAAGAATATAGGTTGTGATGTCTTCGTCCTCATTCATCCTCAAATGTTCAAATTGTCCTCTATATGTTTGAAGTTTGGCTTCCTTGACTTTACTATCTCCTTCATATGTGGTTTGGAGTTTGTCCCACATTTCCTTTGCAGAGGGGCGATTCATCACTTTATTAAAGACGGATTCATTTATAGCACTTAGAAGGTGATTTCTGGCTTTTGCATTGTTATTATATTGAAGCAATTCATCTGGATCTGTTGGTACAGTCTTTGGTACCTTGTACCCATTTTCGAAACTTTGCCATATCTTTATTCCTTGAGCTTCTATGTAGGCTCTCATCCTTATGCTCCAGAATGCATAGTTGCTCCCATCAAACAAGGGTGATCCATTTTTGTTTTGTTTAGCAAACTTTTCCATGACTTCCTTCTAGCAGTTAGACTGTTTTTTAAGGAACCTACTCCAATACCAATTGTTGAAACACCAAGAGGGGGGTGAATCAATATTTGCACAATTATTAAGTTTTTCATCAAGAGCAAGTTGCTAATCACGAATCATAGCATATCATCAATGTACATAAAAATAACAAGATGCACATTACACAATATTTTAACGTGGAAACCCAAGTCCTGGGGGTAAAACCACGGAAGCCTTTTTAAAAATAAATTTGACCCAGCAAAAACTAGGGTAAACAAATTTAATACAACTTTACCAACTACAACTAGAAGGCGCTGCAACCCCTTAGGCTTCGTCAACTACAACTGAAAAGCTGCTACAACAGCTTAACTCACAAGATTGTGAGCCCTAGCACCACCCTGAAGAAAAAGACGACTGAACCTGTGGACCTGTCAAACCAATCACTGAACCTGCTGCTGATAATCTCTGCTCTCTGATCACTGCCAAGTCATCACTGTATACTGATAAGTCATTTCACTGCCACACACTGTACATCAAGTACACCACATCATACACACTCACTGAACAAGTAATTATGCTCTGCTTTCACTGAACATAAGATATGCATGCATCATCATAGGATATGCATCATCGTCATAGGGTATGCATCCTCGTCATCATCATCTCAATGTGCACCATGCATGCATCATCACCATCAAGTATACATCATAGTGCATAGAAGAGCATCATCACACCCTAGCATGCATGTACATCATAGTGTATAGGAATGCATAATCACATCATCATCATCATAGAGTGTATCATGTCATAGCATGTATTGTAAAGTGAATGGTGTAGCATGCATCATCACATCATTGTGTATAGGAGAATGTGCATCATAGAGTGTTCATCAAGAGTACCATACACCGTCATTTTAGAGTGTCCAGTGTAGGCATCATAAACATAAAGTGTACATCATCAAGTGTATCATGTCATAGCATGTATCATCACATCATTATGTATAGGAGTGTAGCATGCATTATCATATCAAAGAGTGTACATCATCACATAGAGTATGTATTGATCATACCTTATAAATTCTGTGAATGTTTGCTGTAGAAGAACCTAGATAAGACAAACTTTGGACTGTCAACAAGCATGAGTCTGTGCATGCTCAGGTAAACTTCGGGACTATTCATGCATGTAAAATGGGAGAAGTGATCATCATCCAATCCCCAGTTAAGCACCCAAACTTGGACTGTTCATACTGATATATTCAGACTGTAAAGAAGGCAGCAGTGAACCCCAAGAGACTGTGCAAACTAACCCTCAGATATCTTTCAGACTTCAAACTTGGCCTGTAAGCAGCAGTAACACTTCACCCAAAACTCGGACTGTTTAGGAGGAAACTCGGGACTATTTTATGATGGATTAATCCCAAAGAAATTCTCTGTGAAAACTTGGATCCACTTCTTCTGATGCTGCTGTTAAACTCAGGTCTCTCTCCTCTGCTTCTGTGAGTTCTTCCTCAATCACCCGAAAAACCTCAGACCAAACTACCAAAATAGTGCATTCGTTGATGATGATTATGACACACATTTTGGTGTATAAATACACGTTGAGAGAGAATAGACTAGGGCCGACTTGTTTGAGGGTCAATTAAAAAAAAACTTTAATAAAATGGGGTCGACTTCAAGAGGTTTACAATTATTAATTTCAAATTTTGTTTTTTTAAAACAATTTCTTAATGGGTCGACCTTAACAAGGGGAGGTTAAGCAATACTTTAAATTTTAAAAATCATTTTAACACTTACCTTGACCTTTTCAAGGAGACACAATGGTAGAGATGCTAAAGGAAGGTTATTTTAAGTTTTAACTCTTTTGTTAAGATCTTAATGCATGGAAAGGGTTTAGGGTTTGACCTTTAGCCACCCATGCTACCACAAGAAAGGGAGTGCTATTGTTCTTATGTCAACAAACTTTGTACTACTTCAACCAATGGTAAGGGTCATGAGAACTTCTTCAACGTTTAAGGGTCACCAAATGAGGGCTTCAAGGACTAATCAATGTAAAGGTGCAATGGACATCATTATGGGCTCAAGAGGGCATCATTGTGCAACATCATTAGTGTTTTAAGGGCAAGACATACAACATAGGGTCAAGTTCAGTTTGTGGGCTTCGGGACCAAAGGTAAGAGTTTTAGGGCCTTTTTGTTGTGTCATCAAAGTCAACACAAGTGAAGATGTGCTTTACTAGCCACCAAGAACCACAACACAACCATCAAGGTGTGGGGGTGCCTAGACTTCTCATAGGGTACCATGACCTTATTACAAACACAAATGACCAGGGAATGGGTCATTTGGACTCTTGGAAGATCTACACTTCTTCAACCCACCAAGGGCACTTTTTAGGGTACTAGGGCATAGGTTGTGGTACTGGGGAATCCAAAGAAACAACTAGGGAACCATAAAAACATCTTAGGTGTACTTAAACACTCTAAAGGGTGTACAGGGCTTTTTCCATTGTCCCAAGGGCTCCAAGGGATTCAGACTTGGGCTTGGACAAGGTCAAAAGGTCTCCTTTGACATTGACAAACTTCTAACCCAGAGGGCCTCCTCAAGGGGCACCAAGGCACACCGACACACTTGTTGGCATCAATGACAATTTACTCAACAGGTGTGCATCTATTTCTAATTGAAAAATGGAATAGGCCTACAACATTGATTCACCCCCCCCCCCTCTCAGTGTTGTGTGTGTTTTTCACTTGTCTTATGGAATCTTCTTCTGGGCCGACTTGTCTTATTTATTGGGGACAAGTTGTGAGGATATGCCTCACGCAGCTACTACAACAACACAAGCAAGTGGTTACTCCACATGGCCATCACGAAGGGCATCCACTAATCAAACAAGAGAACTCCAATGCCTAAAATAAGAACAAAAAACTAGCACCATCTTAAGGTCATGCATCCATTGAGCAAGCAATCTCAACTATGCATGTCCATCACAGACCATCTCTCATGTTGCAATCTATCTCAAACCATCCAGGGGCTGATCATATACCATGTATCGCGATCTCATGAAGCATCCCCAAACATAGTGTAAACACTTCGAAGTAAGCCAAAAATCTAACACCCTATTTGAAATCTAATTGTTGTTCCAACTTTACCAACAAAAGAAAAGAAAAAAACTACATTTGTCTTCAAGTTTTTGCCAAGAAGATGCTTGTTGGCCCTGAGCTGCATTTGGAAAATGATAGAAAATCCCTATTGTCCACACTTTTCTGCCTTCAAAACCTTGTTGTTCACAAAAAAACAACAGCCTCCTTAATATATGCCAACCAGCATGTTGTAGATATGAAACAACAAACATTAGGATTTGGGAGCGGTTTTATAGAGAAGAAAAGGCCTACTTACATGAGTCCGTGGAGAACTACACAAGACAATACTGTTATTTATTTCCAAAGAAACATATGGAAACAAAATACTACCCACATAAATTTGTATGAATGCAATAAAGAATGCTCAAATATGTCTTACACTTTCTCTGCTTTATTATATGAGCTAAAATCATAGGCAAAATATTTAAAAAAATGCTCCATTAAAAAAAAATATACAGTAATAATGTCCTGCCATTTTGTATTCCACAGTTACTGCATTTCAGGGTGGTAGGAAAAAATGAAAGTTGAAACTAACCCTCCCCTCAGCTGCACGAGCTGACAATGCTATTTTGAGACCCAAGCGTCGGACTTTCTTTTGTATCTTGATTGCATGACTTCTAGGCTTAGGGCCATGCATTGTTGCTCCATGTCTGAACTGTAGCATTTAAATCTCATTCATCAACTTTTCTGCAATAATCTCTGTTGAATTTCCATTTAAAGGAAATAAATGAAATTCTAAAAGCTGAAGGTAAAATCTTCCATGATATCCAAATAGTCCAAAAGGAACACAACATATAGAAATGTAAAAGCATCTCAGGTGAAACTACAAACAAACAAGCAGTGAAAAAAAGGCATAGCTACTGATTCCTAACCTCCATATGTTATTAGTTTACCTGGGGTCCTCGTAAGGTTCCGTGACGTGCTTTCCCTGTACCCTTCTGTGGCCACGGTTTTTTTCCAGTCCCACTGACTTCACTAATTGTCTTTGTGGAATGTGTTCCCTGGGAGACCATAAAAATGACGTACAAACTCAAAAATCATCTTTAACGATAAAGAAAGGAAGCAAAGATGGAGTGATGTACCTAGTACAAAATAGGCATTGTCAGTTGGAAACAAGTAAAAGTATGTTCGCTACTTTTTAATCCAATCGTTTATGAGTATGTAAAGAGTGAACTATTGCCATCAAACAAAGTGAAGGAACTGCTATAAAGATGCTGAAAGTTTTCATTATAGATACTGAAGACTTGATACTAGTAAAACCCTTTCAATGGAGTCATGGTTCAGCAGTGGAGAAAATGGCATGTCAGGCCACCCACCAAGGTTCAATTTCTCCAGAGACACAAATAAGCAGTCGGGGCCAAGTGGGAAGTCTTGGATGAATTTAACAAAATAGTACCCAACTACCATGGCAGCTGAGACCAATCAAAGTGCTTGAGATCGTTGGTTTACCCCAGTGAAGCGGGCTGCTTGTGGCACTCAACTTCTTATGGTCAGTTGTGAAGCTGCTTGAATTTGAAGGAAGCACTTTCAAAACAAAAAAAACTAGTAAACACACCAAGGTGAAAGCAGGGAGACATCGATTTGTGAAAGCAGGGATGGTCTTCAATCAAGGTGAAGCTGGTATATAGCTAGTAAACCTCTTTGGAAGGCATCGATTTGTGAAAGCAGGAATGGTCTTCAATCAGGTGAAGCTGGTATATAACAAATACAGATGTATGCAATACGAATTAAATGGATTCAGCCATGGCTTGATAAACAAGGACAACAAAAAGCTGTCAAACAACATTTAAGAGAGTGGCATGGGAAAGGATAAATCACTTCTGACAAAATGAACGAAAAATACCAATGCTTACAAGCAAAATAAGGGGAAAAAAATGCCCATGAATGAAGCCAAAGAATAGGATATTAGTAGAGAATATATTCTCTGACATCCCAAGTTGGTAAAGATTAGAAAGAACAGACTACTAATGTCTAGAAACCTTGCAAACAGATCATGAACAAAAAGCATGAAACATGAAACACAAACACGGTTGAGATAGGAAATATGAAGGTACACCAAAGGCTATAAAGAAAAGCAAAGGAAAATGTAAGAATGCATCCTGAACAGATTTTTGATGGATATGTCAGACCTTTATGTCATTACAGAATCTAAAAGAAAAAGACAATAGAGATGGGATACAAGATAATCAGCAAGTTGCAACTAACAGAATTCAAGCATTGACACAGACCAGTAAAAACAGATTCAATGAGAAACTGTAATGGGTGAGATTGCATGCAAATATCAATAAGGTGATAATATGCGGGACAACAGAGAAAAACGCATGTCAGATGTTAAAGAATTTGGACAGATGCTATCCCTTGGGTGAGCACAGCAAAACAAGAACTTCTGCAAATCGACTAGATTAAACTATAAATGAGTCTCGGTAGAAAAGTTTTCAAGCACCCATCTGCAACACAATAAATATTAGTAACTCATAATAAATTATGTGATTCATGGTTGATAAATTTGGCACCCTCATGTAACCAATTAATCGGCTGCTTGGATGCCATGCCTGCATACATAGGTGTAGCTTCAATATCTTTGACCTGATTTATGGGCAAAGAGGCCCGGTTAATCACATAGGGAACAAGTGAAAACCTTGTTACATACAGAAAACATATAAAGGACATCAGACACGCCAGCTAAACAAGATTTTGCATGTACAAAAATCTAGATAAACAAACATATAGTACATGAAGAAGCTCCAGATTGTGTTAAATTAACATCTGTCTACTGAAAATTTATTTTGATTATTTAGAAGCAACCTTATTTTTTTCACCAAACAGAAGGCATACAACCATCCAATGGTCTGCATACTTGTGTCAAATAACCACAGCCAGTAGTAGAGACAAAATATCTACATTCACTAGTCCTAAATTACAAGATTACTTGATGTGCCAAAAGAAATTCAATATTTCGGAATCAAGTATGCATTCGTATACACACGCAATATACCCTAACAAACTCATATCCATGATAAATGGTGGTCAAAACCACAAGTACAATACCCAAGAGAAGAAAGGCACAAGAAGAGGGTGCATCTATCAATTGAGGATGAATGATGACATATCGAAGTCAAACCTAGCCTCCAAATGTAGTGCGCCAAGAAAAAAGACTCAAAAGGTGGAGGGCTTCCTTAAATAAGGTAAATGCTCTCTATGAAAAGACTCCAAAAGGCACACGCGGCAAAAATACAATGCGGCTCTTTAAACAATAATTCTAGAATTGCTAACTTCCTCAATATTTATTGGCTTTTTTATTTTAACCACTTTTCAAAAACCCTACGGCCACTCTGCATCTAATGGCGTCGAGATGGCACAATCCTGAGCACTCTATCAAAAGATAAACGCTTCTGAAGCTAGGACAACCCTCCAAAAACGTTCCATCAAAAATGGCCTAGATGAGTGTGTAAACAACCCTCCAAAGGGTGGATGCTCATTAAGGGAAAAATGAATGTCGAACAACTTAACAAGTGCAAGAGATTGCTTTCATACATCAAGGGGTCAAAACCTCAACCAATAAATAGATCCATGTGCAATATTCCATCTTGTGGGAAACAACTTCACATCCACATAACAACCAAAACCCAAACTCCATGCCAACTCATCAATAGATAAATCAAGGAGACCATCCATCAATAATAAGAGCATCCAACTTAAGAAAAAGTGCCCACAATAGCCAACTAACATCTTGAAGAAGGGGGTGGCCCCATCCACAAGCAATGATATGCCTCCTCATGTGCCAAGAGAGAGCGTTCAACCCAAAAGGTTTCTAATGAAGTCAACATGCCATCCTCACGCCAAGAAACAAGAACTATCCACAAGAAAGTGATGACAAACCATGCTATGATCCCAAACAAGGGCCTAGGGGCAAGAGCGCTCTATAAAAAAAACATCACAAGGCACCCATAAGGATGAAGATCATCCAATGAGCAAGAGTGCTAGGAAGGCTCCACAACCATACAATCCATCCAAGTGACAAGAGAAAAGGGTACTCATGAAGAATCTGACAGATGTGGGTGAAATGCACCATCAAACCCTCATATAATCATCCATATCAAAGCCAAAAATCATGAGAGGCATCCCATAGCCACTTGCATTAATCACAACATGAAACAAAGCTCTAGTATCAATAACTTAAAGCATCAAAATATCCATCAACAACTAACCCCCTACTAAAATTGTGATAAAAATCACAAGTGGAGACCCATACAAAATGGGGGGTAACATCTAGCTCCAACTACGAAACATGTGCTCTTCTTGGGAGTGCATAAGAACCCTAGAATCTCGAAATGTGCCTATCAACAATGATCAGTAATAATAGAAAACTAAAAAAACATGTGGCGGAATGGATAACCTCAACATCCCTTAACACCACATCACATCCAATAGTTTATTACGCCAAGTTTTGTTGATTTTTCTTAGCAGCATCAAGAGTCATTCTCTTAGGAGAATGAAGACATCTGGTCTGAGACCAGGATGTGGACCCAGTTTAACACTGAGGGGACTCAACCTAGTGTTGAGTGACCATTCTGTTGAATGGTAGATATCTAATCCTTGACCATGATATGGATCCAGCTTTGTCCTGGGTAGACTCAACTCGGTGTTGGGTGACCATTCTGTTGAATGGTAGATATTTGGTCCTTGACCATGATATAGACCCAGCTCCGTCCTGGGTAGACTCAACCCAGTTTTGAGTGACCATTCTGTTGAATGGTAGACATCTAGTCCGAGACCACGATGTGGACCAGTTTAGTACTGGTAGACTCAGCTTAGTTCTGAGTGGCCATTCTCTTGGAGAATGGAGGCGCTTGGTCTGTTACCAAGTATTTGACCTAGGGTCAAATTATGCAGCCCATGGTTGAGGCACCTGGTCTGTTACCAGACGGCACTGTAAGCCCTAAACTTGGTCTAGGCATGTGTGACACTCTAACCCTTGATCAATGGGCTTGTGGTCTTCTCCAAGGCTTACCTTGGTTAAGATACCCTAGTATCCGATCTTGGTGTCACACAGAGTGTGAGATAAAAGCATCAGTAGCTCTCTTGGTTTAAGATGATGTACTTTGAATAGAATTATACAACCACATGGGCACTTGGAAAAAGGCTAAAAGCAAAAGTCAAAAATACATATGTACTTTTGGACCATAGGTAAAGCCAAAAATAAATAAGTATTTTTGGACCACGAGAAAAGGACCACAGGTAAAAGTCAAAAATACATAAAGGATCTTTTTGGAGAAAAAGGTAAAAGTAAAAATTAGAAAAGAATTAAATAATGTTATTTTATTTTTTCTAATTTTGGTCCACTTACAGGTGATTAAAGGCTATAAAAGAAGATCAAGACATTTCATTATATACAAACACTTGCTCTCACAGGTATAGCTGCTCAAAGGTGAAGAAGGAAGATTTTGTGATTTTTCCCTCGCATGGATGAGTCTAGCTAGGGCATCATCATTCACCTGTTTTTCAGTCTTTCCCTACAACTAGGGCATCGTCATCAAATTGAAGACTAACCCTACTCTAGGGTTTCAATTTTGAAAAACAACAGCTGCAAGTCTCTCTTTTTTTTATGAGTTAGGGTTTTCTACAAACCCCACGTCACCTTCAAATCTTTGTTGTGGATTTCCTAACTGTTCACGAGCAGGGTTCCTCCATCCTCCACAGGCAGGCTACCTCCATCCACGGGCAGTCTGCAATTTTCACGAGCTGGCCCACTTCACTTCCGGCAGCCCTACTAATTTACAGTCAGCCCCGTAGGGCTTGGGCAGGTTCCCTAATCCCTCGACAGCATCAGGGTGCCTTACAGGCAGCTTCCTGAGGGTTCAGGCAGAAGCCCTCACAGCCTGTCAGCCTTCGGACTAGACAACTGAGGCCCAAATCTAATCCGGGCTGATAGATCCGAGTCTGGGCAGCCACGGATTCACCTCGGGCAGGCTGCTGATAATCTAAGCAGCAGACCGTGGAATCCGGGTAGCAAAAAATGAAGATCCGGGCAAGAAAGAAAGATTACGAGCAGGCATAAAATAGTCAGGCAAACATAGACTGAGATCCGGGGAGGAAAAATAATTTTCGGGCAGAGAAAATAATTTTCGGGCAGCCTGTAATTCAATTTCGGGCAGTCTGTAATGAGCTTCATTATGAGGAAGCTCATTATAACAATCTTCCACATCTTTTTATTACGCAAATCTAGAGACATTATGAACAACTTCATCTTAACATCTGCATGCACCACATCCAATTCTACAAGAAATCCCCTAAATAACATAATATGGAGTGCAGTTGAATCTTCGTATTCACTAAACTTTGGGATGGACTCCTCCCAATCATCATTATCAAACCGAGAAATCCAACTAATCAAACCAATTAGTTATCCATGGTTCATTAAAAAATGCCATATCATCACTTTATTGATACCAAAATATGTGGAGTCACCAAGATGAGAAATTCTTCTTAACTGACCGATGTGCTCACCTCTACACCCGAGAATGTCATCAATAGTTGAAGCTTCTTGTCTTGAAGTGTGCTTCTTGGTTCATATTTCTCTTTAGAAGAGTCGCCAGATAAGACCTACACAGTTAGTCCTTAACAATAATCTCATCAAAGTACAAAACGAAAACTTACCTCAACTTTCTTACCAAATGTATCGTTCCAATCGGAAATGAATGAACTAAACTTGGGAACACCTCGAACAGAATGTTGTCACTTTTCCTTTGTGTCCCTGGCAACGATGCAAAAAAATGTTACTACTCAAATTAGCACCCTTGACTGCGGTCACGATTCTCGATGCAACGAGTCGTAAGCACAAGAGGATCTAGTGCCCATTGTCACCAGAAACTAGCTCCTTAACACTTTAGGTCAACTCCTAAGACCAAGGGGGAGTTCCTAGAGCTTGGTGAATGATATATGCAATTCCCCAGACAATACACAAACACCTTTCCCAAGAAGCCTCTCAATGTAGATCAATGCCCTATGGAGTCAAAACAATGAAACATAAATATCATTGAAAGAGAGGAAAGATTTATATCGCTATGGTATTCCAAGAAAAGATAACTTCAATATGCAACTGCTATCATAAATTGCAGCAGTAAAATCGCTTTAGAAAACTTGATAAAAGGTAACAAAACATCACGAACTTACCACACAAGATGTACCTTGAGGTGTGGAGGTAAGGGGGATGTACAATAGGATCAAGAAAAGGCCCTAGATCAGATCTGCAAATGTGAAATCAGATCTGGTATGTGCCCTAAAACAGCCTTCAAATAGGCGGTGGTCCTGATTCGCACGTTTCCCAATGAACTTCCAACCCCCCAACGGTCAATCTAGACCCAAAACCTTGCTTTTCGGGCCTTCAAACTTGCCTACAATAATCAATGTACCTACCACACCTGCAATAACAAATCTGAAAATCCAAACCCTAGCATGCACAAGTCACACAGAACAACACAATCCAACCATAGAAGAAGTGTGCCCTCAAGGATTTCCCATTAATTTGCCTAGGGTGCACTTGTCTGTCCGAGCAAAATTTCCAAATTCCAAGTATTTTTTGAGATATGAATTTTCTAATTTTCTAGGGTTTTTTCAATATTATATTTTTTGTATTTTTATAATAACTATACAAGAGAATTTTGATTAAAAAAATATGAAGACAAGGTGTTATGACCTTAGTCCACAACCTTAGGGAAATTAGAGATTGAGCTCAACATCTCTACACAGTTTGAGTATTCAAGATTTACCGACTAGGTCAAAGTAGCCAAACCCTAAATAGGGCAAATAGTGAATCCCAAGACCCCACTATGGAGAGCTCCTTCAATAGAAAAATCTCCTCAAACAAAGTTGACAAGATGCCAATAAAAACCCTAATTTACCTTGCTCAAGGTGCAAAAGCAACGTCAAAGAAGAAAATGGAGAGATCTTACCAACATCAACCAAGAAAGAGTGCAAGAGATACTTCTTAAGTCCTTCATTAGCCACAAGTTATTACAACTATTCTTTGGATCAACCTTGCAAGATAGAAAAAACCCTAGAAAATCCACCATTCAACCTTCATCACATGCAAAACTTGCCAATGAGAGAAGTGCGCATCACTTTAAGAGCTCCAATATACCAAGAGAAAAAGAAAAAGATACATAATATGAACCCTTGTCTTGTTTACAAATGAAAGTTGGAAGCTTTATTTATACGAGGCTTCCATGATTTTTTCAAGTTTTAGAGTCTACCTTACTAAAAAGTAAAAATAACTTAAAACTAGGGCTTACCCACAAGTTGGGGACTAAGCCACAAAAGACTAAAAATAAGGATAAAAATTTCCCTTTGAAACAAATTTTGAGCAAAGCATGTATTGCAATTATTTGTAGCCTAATGTTAAGATAGCCATAGTCATTAATGCAATTAAAGAAAATTGCATTCATTTTTGTCATAAGTTGCTTCTTTTCTTGCAAAATTATACAATGGAGGGTATCTTTCTCTACACCATTCAAAGATCCTCTCAATACATAAAAGAAAAATCACCATGCACCGATGATCATTTGTTGTTCTGGCAAGCATCATTGGCTTCTATCGTCTCGTTGACCTTCACCACTTTTGGTTCATGTGTAGAATGTCTTCAAGCTTATAGTTGATGCTTTGACAAGCCAACATCTAGACAAAACTTGCCATAGACACAAACAAAAACTAGATAAAAAACAATGACACTTCAAAACTACTGCATATCGACTCTATTGCTTCGTCGTGTATGATCAAGCTTATACATGGTTATTCCACCTACCCTAACCTACCAAGAACTCAAGTGGCCAAGTGAAAATAGATTTCTTGTGTAGCCGTTGAAGAATCTCATCATGAATCATTCCCCTGTGCTTAATGATGAACCAAAACAAGGACACTATCAGCTACATCCATATTTATGTTGGAATTAATCAGTTGAGCTTTTGATCAAAAAAGGTGCCTTTAGATAGTAGAGTTGCATCAATGCACATAGATGTTATCCGAGCTTGAATGGGCCCATATCTCCATGTACTCCCTTTCTACTTTTATGCTATTTTGGGAATTTGATGCATAACATTTGGTATCAAAGCCATTTTGGATATAGTTTTTTGGGGAATGTTTAAGACAACTAAATTTTGAGGGACCTCAAAAGACATATCAAAGTACCTACAGTAAAAATTTCAGGTCTTGGTTCATTATAAGTTCATAATTACTTTTTGCGGAAGTTAGGGTTTTTTACTAGTCCAAAAACTAGTCTCAAACAAGTGTCCTGGTAAAACTATTATATCTAAGGATTGAGGGATCCAAATTGAGTGCTACCTAATTCCTCAAAAAGAAGACGAACCATGTTGTTTGTGGTAAAAATTTCAGAAGCTGAAAAGGAGAATCAAACATGTGTCAAGTCGTACAAATTTTCTCTCATGAAAAGACAAAAACAACAAGTTTTGAGAAAGTTACCATAGCTTTCCCTTGGCACATCAGAATTTGGTCAAACTTGTGTCATTGCAAAGAAAACATACCAAGCTACTATAGGACGAAATTTCTGACTTATGAGAGCTGCAAGCCTCCAATGACTCCAACAAACCTTCTAAGTCTTGTACTCCATTGGTTCCACTCCCATTGCATGAACACTATAGCAATCCAGGTGTCCCCAAGTCAACTCCATGCCTCCATGCAAGCATTTGAGCTACTCTATGCTATCTAGGGTTCAACGCCCTCCTCCTAATTGCCAAATGCTCCTTCTTCAATGCAAGGCATTCTTCAGGCAAGCAACCCCGTCCATGTGGCCAGCATGTAGAATGTCACCAAGTTGTCTAAAAATCTCCGACGCCTTGAGGAAGAATGTCATGCAAGCTCCCAATTAAGGTCAAGAAACCACTGAGTAAGCCATCTCAGATGTGAAAATCCATCATGGTCATCTAGGGACTAATCATATGCCATGTAGCCCAAATCTCATTTAGCAGCCCCAAACTTGGTGTAAACATTTTCAAAGTAACCTCGAATGCTAACGAGTACCTTGCAAAACACATTTAGATTTGGTGTTTTGGTTAAAAATCCATATCTACGAGAAAAAGTTTGTGGGCTCTAACTCCCTTTATGTTGTTGTATTGTTACATTTCCATATACAAGAAAAAAAATGAGACTCTAATGAAGTGGCCACCTTGACAAATACCTTGCTCTAGTGTTCTGTACTTTAACAAAATGTTAACCTTACTATGTCTGGTGTTTGGCTAATTATCATTCATACTACACTAATGCTAAAATTGTCTGGGCTACTAGGTTTACATCATTCATAGTACATTGACGTTAAAGTTGCACAAGTTAGTAGAAGTAAGGTCAACTCTATCATACAAATAGACCTAAGAAAAATTGTCTATAAACACATCATAACGTTAGCCAAGTTTATTATTGAGAAGGAAATAAGAGAATGGTGGAAATGAAATATGAACCACCACCTTAAAACTATTCTGAAAGAAACAATTTGATATGTTATCATGTTAGAACAAAAAGTTTCACTAAAGCACATGAAAAAATTACTATTCATTCCTTGCTAAAATTAGGAGTGAAATTGTGCCTTCGAAAGACAATTGTAATTATATGTCATTTATCCTAAAAAAAAAATTTAAAGAGAAGACTGGACTGGGGTCGTCGTGCTTCACAAGGAAGTATCATAAAAGAGTTCTAATGTCTCTAGGTCCAACCTGCAATGCAAAGGCTTCCATTGAGTAAATTGGGTTCTCTTCCATAGCCCTAAGGAGCGGGGTGAACACGACGTGATTAGGTCTTTATTACAAGCTCGGGCGTTGTGATTTTAATGGGTGATTCCAAGGAGAGATGGAAAGATAATCTACATAGCAGCATCTCGAGTGGGAACGACATTGGATAAAAGAAGTTGAAGGAATGTCAACTTCCAAACTATCCTTCTTACCACAACTAAAGGAAAAATCCAAGGAACCGTTGTCACATAAAGCATCAAGAAAGACTAGGAAGCCATTAAGCACCACCTTATCTTGAAAAGGGACTCGCTTTGAATAGGCCTCTCATTTAATGACCACTGCATGTTATGATCTCCCCTTGTGTAGTTTTAGCAAAACCTGCTTCGTTCTCGGCCAAGCAACTTTACAATAAAGGTATCATAAAAGTTGGGGATATCTTTGAACAGCAATCTCATGAGTGGAAGCCTTGGCCATATTTGAAGGCAAAAATTTTCATTGAACTCAACGAATAAGCTTGTAATTGATCAGGTTAAGGAATATATCACAGATTACCTCTTTCTTAAGCTAGGTTTTTTGTGCCATCCACATGGTGGAAGGAGTATAGGTGGAATTGTTCAAAAGATTTTTAGAAGTGCAAGCCAGAGGGGATGGTTATCATTGGCTAAACATCAGGCCAATCCTTCACATGAAGTTAAATAAGCTCTAAAGAATGTTATATAAACAGTTTACATGGTTGTTAAGCTTCAAGCAGTGTAGTAGCCTTATATTTGTGGAAATTTCAAAAATCATTTGTTCAATACAAATTCAGAGATGTCACCGCAAACTTGACATTGCCCAGATTTATTTCCTGTGAACTTTCATCCATAGGGGTGAATCTGAAATATAAATTATAGCGGTATACATTTCACTTTTGTCTAACTAAATTCACAAGACAGCCCAGTACTTCAATGGAAATATTTCTCCAACTCCTTTGGCAATATGCAAAGGCAGATAGAGGTCTTAGGAGTCAGGACTACTACTTGGGTGAAGAGTTAGTTTAGCGAGGCTAATGAATCAGTGTTAGGTTAGTGAGGCTAATGAATCGATGTACTTGTAACACTAGAGCTGCCACTAGATAACTCGATCCTTAAAGCTATTAGCAATCATGGTAAGTTCATTAGATGTACTTCAAGTTCAAAGTGCTGAACAGTGAACACTGTAAGATAAACTATTGGAAAGAAGCATTTAAAGTGAGAAAGCATAAGTGTTGCTCAATAATGCAAAGAAATCTCAAAACTGAAGTAAAATAGCGTAAAACAACTAGTTCTCTGTTTTACTACAGAAGTCTATCTATGAATTAAAACAGAATTGAAAGAGAGAAAGAAAAGTTTAACATGAGGGTCTAGGCTTAGGAAAAATATATCAAATGTATAAGACAGGAAAAATAATGGACAATTTGGAGGCCCATCACATTATTCTTAGATCCACTTTATCACCACCTTCAAAGGATCGATAATGAAAAAGCTTTGTTGTTGACTTAGAATGTTTGGAATTGGTTTATCTCTCTTAACTTTTAGAATGTGAAAAGAACAGATAGTAAAACTTAGTCTGGAAACGCATCATAAACAGAGCACAATGAAAACTGTGTAGTTACCACAGAATATTATTTTTGATCTAAGATGGGGAGCAAAATCATTATACCAGAATAAATCATAATGCATGTAATACCTGTTGTCTTTTTGCTAGCTGCCAACGGACAACACGGTGAATAATATCCTTCCGAATTGGTACATCAAACACATCCCCAGCTAGCACTATCGTACCTTTATCCTCATTATGCATATTTGTAACCCTTAGTGCTAAGTCCTCAAACTTGCCTGCAAATGAAAAAAATCTGACAGGTGTTAAAAATCACATTAAGACAATGCGTGGCATGACAATATCATACATGCTCAATAGTGCAAATTTTACTATATCATTTAAAATAGCAAACATGTTTAGATGCTTAAAGGTTACGATATGGCAATAATGTGTATACTATATAGTATACACCCAATATGACAATATACCCACTGACCTACTTTTGTGGTCATTTGTTGGACTAATTAAATTATCTTATCTTATCTTATTATATACTTTTTTCCATACTCTTCAAGGGAAACCATTTTTGAGTTTCTAACAAAGTAATCAGACTTGGATTCAGCCAGCCTTCAACTCAGCAAGATTAAAATATACGTAAATATATTCAAAATTTAATCCCAAAAAATGTCCATACACATCAATGTAAATATGAACACTTAGACACTAAATATGCAGAATTTGTTGATTTATATAACATGTAACGGTGCATATAGGAAAAATCACATCAAGATACATAAGTATAAGTTCTGAGACACATAAAATTATAGTTCTGAAAATTAACTGATATACTGGGACATAATACATAAAAACTGAGGCTCAAATACATTGGATAGACAGAAATCACAGAGCGATCCCCCTTTGAATTTTTCTAAGCCAGTGCCAAATCAGGTCCAGCAGGAGGCTGCCAGGCAGGGTCTTCTTCAGTTCCAGAGTCTAAACAGTCCAATGTAAGTATAGAGAAGTGAAATGAGATAAGAAACATAAGGAAGGCTTTTAGGAATGTAGGTTTAGGGTTTAGGTAGGCTATAGTTTTTTCTTTTTTTCTTTTCTTCAAAATTTTTGCCAGCACCCCACTAGCAGGTAAACACATCTGCCTGACACTAACTATGCTGAGTCAGTCTGCCTCAGTCGAGGCAACAAATTAGGGTGTGACCTGACCAAGTCAGACTATGTCTTGGCCAAGTCAGACCAAGTCAACTGCTGACTTAGCCTCTCAGACATTTTTGACCAAAAAATAGGAATCAGTCTGACTCAGCCTATTATAATAACACTGGTTTCTAAGCTAAACAACAATATTCTTCCAGTATATCTAATTTCCCCAAACTATTGCAATTTTACAACCAATTTAGGTTTTACTTACAGAACAATATTGGTGAAAGAGAAGAGAAAATGTATAGCCTGGATTCATATGGATTTATGTTGAAAGCATATTTCTGGGTGTGGATATGGTTTCGGGTTTAATAAGGATGAAATATTTTTGAAGGACATGATTTCGTTGTAAAGAAGGAAATCATCAATATGTGTATGGTGGGTACGAGTACAGCATGGGGGGAATAGATGTACCCATACAACTATAATATGGACTGGACAATTACACAAGAATATAAAAATCAATTCTAAGGTTTTCATGTTGATTTTTGTACCTAGGAAAGTGTTCCCCTAGGTGACTTTAGCTTTAGTCACTTAAAAGGGAGAAATAAAGTGACCCTTGCATGAAATGACTTGAGATGAGCATTTAATTTGTCTTTAGAAAATATAGTCACTTTTTGGAAAATTTAAGTGAGGTGAGTGAATTTAATTTTTAAATGAGATTTAATGAGCATTTAATCTCAACCGCTCATCTCATCTAATCTCCACCGTTGGATTAGATGAACCCTAGGGTTTTCACCAAAAAGGCAAGGAAAGGCAAAATGCATTCACTTTTTGAGAAAGAGAGTGAAGGAGGGAGCTGAGAGAGAGCAGAGCCTTTTTTCTAAGAAAGAGGAGAAAACACCAGCAGCAGCAAGTTTTTTTCTCTTGGCACGCATTTCGAGGAAAGGACAACAGCAAGAGAGGGCATGAAAATCGAGGAGAGGACAGCAGCATTTATTGCTGGTCCATACAGTCCATACGATACGGTTTTCAGTAAAGCATGCACGATTTTCGAGGAAAACATATGGGCACGGATTTCGAGGTCCGTACAGCTGTCCATATGACCTGTCTGTACAGTCCGTACAGCGGCACGGAAATTGAGGCAGAAAAAAGAATTTATGAGTTTGATTTTTCCTGTTTGGCACAAAAAACAAGGCAGAAAATTTTCATCCGGTTGAGAATCGAGATAAGTTGGTCTGAAAATTTTTCTGAGTTTCGATGTAAATTTTTCCTGAAAATAAAAATCTCTCTCTCCAAACAGGTTTTCCCCTTGTGGGTTTTTATTGGGCAAGCTTGCCAAAAATCTCTGAGTCTGAAATTTAATGTGTGCATTTATTATTTTGTTTTTTGTCTGTAAATGTGAGTTTCAGCAGTGTTTATCAGTCTGAAATATTGTGCAATTTCCAGCCTTTACAAATTCTGGGTTGGGCATTAAACAGATAAATATTTGACATTTAAACCGGTGGCTGAAAACTGAGAAAAATTTACATGGTATCATAGCAAGGTTGGGCAGAAAATTAAAGTTTTGCAAACAGAAAGTAATTTCCAGAACTCATAAAATTTCTTTTGACAGTAGCAACATTTTGTTGAAACTTGAACTTTGCAAAATATGACTTCCACTGGACTTAGAAAGGAGGATAGGCTTGATGGGACTGGGAATTTTATCCAGTGGAAAGCTAGGATAATGTTGATGTTGGATGAGAATGAGTTGTGGGATGAGGTGGTTCATAACACTACAGCAGTCCCTATTGTTATTCCCTCTACCACTGATGCAGCAGCTCTTACCGCCTTCAACAAGAAGAACATAAAAGCTAGAAGGATAATTCTAGATGCAGTTAAAGACCATGTGATTCCTCACATCCTGAGTAAGACCCATGCATTTCAGATGAAGGATGCTTTGATCGGATTGTTTCAGAGCTCAAACGAGAATAGGAAAATGGTTTTGAGGGAGAAGCTGAAGAGTATCAAAATGGTCAAAGGGAAGGTTGTGATATCTTACCTTAATAGGATATCTCAGGTGAGAGATGAGCTTGCAGCAATTGGGGAGGTTGTTCCTAATGCAGAGCTAGTGCTGACAGCTTTGAATGGGGTTTCAAAGCCTTGGGCTATGTTTGTGGAGGCTTTGGTGGCTAGGGAGAACTTACCTACATGGGACAGGATATGTGATGATTTTGTTTAGGAGGAGACTCGGAGGGGTCTTTTGCAAGGCAGTGCTTCTACTAGTAGGGAGGATGAGGAAAATGTGCCTTTGATAGCGAAGGGGAAGAGGTTCAAGAAGGGTCCCAAGAAAGGTGGGGCCAAGCAGCAGAATGGGCCGTACTGCTCTGCTTGTCAGAAGACAGGGCACTATGTTGGGCAGTGTCCAAACAAGAAGAAGAAGAAGAAGCAGCAGACAGCAACTTCGGTGAAGGTTGAAGATTTTGCAGCTAGATTTCAGAGAGAGTTTTCTCTGTGCACTGGACATGTTGATAGAGAGAGAGCATCTATCATCACCAGTGCAGATGTTGATAGTGAGAGGGAGTTTGATGAATATGGTTGTCATTGATGACAATATTAATGACAAAGGACAAATGACAAGTGGCAAGATTGATGGCATGATCAAGATAGTTCACATGGTTTGAGGATATGGTACAAGCATGAGTTGACAAACATGACAAAGCATGGTGACATGGCTTAATAAGATTGGCACAAGACATGAAGACAAGACAACAAGTAGACAAAGGACAGGATATGTGATGATTATGTTTAGGAGGAGACTCGGAGGGGTCTTTTGCAAGGCAGTGCTTCTACTAGTAGGGAGGATGAGGAGGATGTGGCATTGACAGCGAAGGGGAAGAAGTTCAAGAAGGGTCCCAAGAAGGGTGGGGCCAAGCAGCAAGATGGGCAGAAGAAGGATCTGAGCATTGTAAAGTGCTTTGCTTGTCAAAATACGGGGCACTATGCTGGGCAATGTCCAAACAAGAAGAAGAAAAAGCAGCAGCAGACAGCAACTTCGGCGGAGGTTGAGGATTTTGCAGCTAGATTTCAGAGAGAGTTTTCTCTGTGCACTGAACATGTTGATAGAGAGAGAGCATCTATCATCGCCAGTGCAGATGTTGATAGTGAGAGGGAGTTTGATGAATATGGTTGTCATTGATGACAATATTAATGACAAAGGACAAATGACAAGTAGCAAGATTGATGGAATGATCAAGATAGATCACATGGTTTGAGGATATGGTACAAGCATGAGTTGACAAACAAGACAAAGCTTGGTGACATGGCTTAATAAGATTGGCACAAGACATGAAGACAAGACAACAAGTAGACAAAGGACAAAGATTAACAAGGGCATGGAGGGTTAATGACAAATGACCCATACTGTGGTCATTTGTTGAAGATGACATGGAGGACGATGACTTGGCATAAAAGACAATAAGCAAAATAACAAGTGGACAAACAAGGTGTAAATGCCAAGCAATGGACAAAAGACAAGACAATGACAAGGTCATTGACATGGCTTAATGACAAGGTTAAAATGAAGACATGATGATGTATGACAAATGGCAAGCTATGATGGCAAAGGTCGACTTAGCAAGCAGTAACAAAGCAGAATGGTGACATGGCAAAAACAAGAACAAGGGCATGGTACATGATGGCTTGAGGCAGCAAGATGACATGGCACAAGATTTGACAAGCATAGATGACAAGATGACATGGCAAGGTGAAAAGACAAAGGACAAATAAATGATAAATCATGATGATAGGTCAGCTCAAATTAAAAATAATAATAATAACTGTTTTGATAGGTCGGCTCCAAATTATAGTGAAAAATCACTATAAATACCCTATCAAATTCATTTTGCAAATTGAAAATTCGTGGGAGCAGTAGATGAGCTCTGAAATTCGTGACTGTGTTTTGAGGGCAGTTTGTGGAGTAAAGGAAGAGCTCGGAAATTCGTGACTTTCTTTTGAGGGCAGTTCATGGAGTACAGGGAGAGCTCTGATTTTGGTGGTTTTGTGGAGAATTTCGAGGGCTGCAGCAGCAACTACAGATGAGCAGAAGTATAATTTTTTGATCTTTTATCTTTTATGAACTCAAACTTGTCTAGGGCATCACTGAGGCAGCCGCAGGCACATTAAGTGTGTGGTTTTTGGTTGCATTTCAAGCTCTGAAATACAGGTCAACAGAGTACTGAGGCAGCTGCAGGCAAGTGGTGGAGATTTCGATGGTTAGCAGCTCTGAGATATTCGGCTAGATACCTGAGGCAGTCGCAATGAAAGTGTATGTGAAATTTCGGTGAAGTGTAGAGTTCTGAAATCTTGGGTGTAGCCACAACGATCTCTTTATGGAAGATCCTTAATGTTTTATCTCTGATATTCGTGCATATCATTGAGCTATCTAAGACAACAAATCTTCCAAAAGTTTTGATAGAGCAGAAAGGAAACTTCAACAGTAGTTACAGCAGATTCTAAATGAATGGCAAGTGAGGATTTCAGAAGACATGAACAGATCGTTGACAGGACTAACATAAATGATTTTGGACTCTTGAATTAAGAAGGATAAGGAAATGTGGATGAAAACTTGGCATGACAGAGCAGTAAGAAGATGGTTAGACAGAGCAGACTATGATAAGCAGCTTTCACATGGATATGAGTAGAATGAGTGGTAACTTACCTTGAGCAATTGACAATGACATTGATGACATGACTAAGGATAAATTGATGTGACACAAGGAGTGATAGGTTGAAGACATAACAGTTAAGTGACTGATTGGTGAGCAGCTTGATGTGGACAGAATGCCAGTGATGAAAAAAATGTTTGTCTTTATTTCTGGGTTTGTCTGTGACAGCAAATCAATGAGATGACATGATTTCTGGGCGGCTGGATATGCTTGATGTTTTGAAACAGTGGGAGCAGCATAAAGGTAGTGTTTTCGGGGCAACAATAGAGACAACTTGATGACATAGACAATACTATGATGTATATGCTGATTTATATATGAATCGGTGAACATGCTAAGAATGCTGAAGATGCTAAATAGAATGATGATTAGGGCAGCAGAAAGATAGTAATGATGACATGAATGAAGATGTGCTCAGAAGATTGTGAAGTCATGGACAGTAAGATGATAAATTGCTGATATTCTCTCTGACAGAATGCTCTTGGACAGAATGAAGAAGACACAGACAAGTTGTTGAAGAGTTAATGGGACTGTATGAAGAAGTGTTGATGAATGCTTCTTGAAGAGGTGCTGAAGTGAACTAGAGACAAGTGCGGGTATGATATGACAGTGACATGTATGAAAGTGTGTTGAGATAGTGAGCTTTAATTGTAAATGCAAGCGTGTCTTGCATCTGAGGTTAAGATACCTCAAACCCTTCTTAGCAGGGTCTAAAAAAACCAGGCAGGGTCCTGGATGAAGAGTAGGTGCTCTTTATATCAGTAGGTGTTGATTTTACCTCACGGTTGTAGCCGGTACAAAACAAATACAAAAGATTACTAAATCATATTGTATTGTGTTCTCTTGTGATGTGATGACTTTGTTGATTAGATGGTTATGATTTATGAATGACGTAGCGGTAGATATTTATGAAATGATAATGTAATTGGTAGAAGAATGCATTGTTGAACTAGTAGTTGAATGGTAAAAGTAAGAAAAGGTTTTTAAATTGGCCTCACATTGATTCACCCCCCTTCTCAGTGCAAACATTGTGTCCAACCTAAGTCACAGGGTTCGCCGAACCTAATCCTTGAGGTTCGAGATTCGGCGAACCTCAAAAAAATTTGAAATTCGTTCAGGTTCGCCGAACCTGAAAGACGAACCTAATGTCGAACCTGAAGCCGAACTCGAACCTCGTCGAACCTGAACCTGAAGGCGAACCTAATGTCGAACCTAAAGCCGAACCCGAACCTAAAGGCGAACCTGAAGGCAAACCTAAAGCCGAACCCGAACCTAAAGGAAAAAAAAAACTTGAGGTTCAATTTTTTTACTGAAAAAAAATTCAAATTAAAAAAAACACATAATACTAATAAATTAAATGTTGTCTATAAATTAAATGCTCTCTATTTATTTATGCTGTCTATGAATTAAATGCTCTCTATTTATTTATGTTGTCTACAAATTAAATGCTCTCTATTTATTTATGTTATCTATAAATATAATGTTGTCTATAAATTAAATCCTCTTGATTTATTTATGATGTCTATAGATTATATGCTCTCTATTTAGTTATGTTGTCTATAAATTAAATGCTCTTGTAATTTGAAATATCATACCTGTAGTTTACATAAGAACACACAAAACAACAAGTAAGAACATAGATTTACCCCTAAGAACAAACTACTGCTGTGGGAAGCATGTAAATCTGTTGTTAAACCACAAAAACGTACTCTTAGAAGTAAAAATCTGTAAGCAGAAATGTCATAAACAACAACTATATATGACGAAATTATGAATAGTGACCTAAGTGCTTTGAATCCTATGGGCGATGGGGTGTAGAAAATTAGTTAAGGGGGAGTATATGAAGAAAGTTTATATATATATAGTCGAACCTATTGTCGAACCTCATCCGAACCTCATCGGAAAATTCGAACCTGAACCGAACCTAATCCTTGCCGAACCCAAACTGTGTGACTTAGTGTCCAACAAAGTTTTCCTTGTTGACAGACCATTCCTACAGTGCATCTACTTCCAACACATGGTGTATTGATGGTGGAGCTTCAAGCCACATGACAGGTGCTCGAGAGATGTTCTTCGAGCTTTCACAGGAAGAGACTGATGTGGAGGTAGTGTTGGGAGATGATTCTGCAGTCAAAGTAGTTGGGCATGGCACCATTACCTTTCAGAGGGAGTCCATGAGTCCCATGGTTTTGAGAGATGTATTGTATGTACCTGGGATGAAGAAGAACTTGGTTTTAGTTTCCATGATTGAGGATCAGGGTCTTGGGGTGTCCTTCCTAGATGGACATGTACGTGTGTTTCCCAAGACTGCAGTACCATCTGCTTCCTATGCCATTGGAGTTAGATGTGGGAAACTATACAAGCTCTTATTTCAGCCTCAGCATGCCTTGGCACATAGCAGCGGCAGCGAGCTCTATGAGTTGTGGCATAGGAGGATGGTTCACTTGCATCATCCGGCTTTGAGGTTGTTGAGACCAAAGTTACAAAAACCGAACCGGTGGACGAACCGACTGACCCTCAAAACCGGAACCGGTAAAAAACCGGGGAAAAAACCGTATCATAAAATCGGTCCACCAAAAATACATAAAATATTCAATTTTTTTTAAATATTCATGTGCATCCATGTGAGTTCAAACCATTATACACAAAATATGCAAAGTTTCTCATGTATATAGCATATAAGAGTTCATGGAACCAAAATAGCACTTAACATCGAGTGCAATCTATGTCTGAATCAAAATACATCAACAAAGAAAAAACTAGAGTCAAAGACTAAACAATCTAATCATCAAAATCATCTGAATCCTCATGATTAGGTGTATTAAGGGTGTCTAGAATCTGGACTCCGTATGCATCCCCCCAACCCACTTTCCAAAACAATTTAAAAAAAATTAAAAATAACTTTTTTTTGGCCTCCATACGGACCGGCGGGTTTTCTGGGAAAACTGGTTTTGGACCAGTTCAATACCAAATCGGGCGGTTCATGGACCAACCCGGCCTGTTCGGTATCGAACCGGCCCAAAACGATTAGGTCCTCCGGTTCATACCGAAAACCCACCAAAACCGGGCTGACCGGCTGGTTTTTCCGTTTTCGGTCCGGTTTTGACAACCTAGGTTGAGACATATGGTTACAGGTTTGCCAGAGTTTAGCACAGAGCAGAGTGATGTTTGCAGGGGGTGTGCTTTGGGAAAGTACACCAAGACTAATTTTCCTCGCAGTGATAGCAAGTCGGCAGGAATTCTTGACTTGATACACTCTGATTTGTGTGGACCTATGTCATTTATTTCTCTGAGAGGATATGAGTACTATGTGATCATCGATGATCATTCCAGGAAGACCTGGATGTACTTCCTGAAGAGCAAGAAATCTGAGGAGGTCTTGCATAGGTTCCAAGAGTTCAAAGCTCTTGTGGAGAACCAGACAGGGAGGAAGATACGGGCTCTCAGATCGGATAACGGGGGTGAGTATACCTCCAAGGAGTTTGATGGATATTGCAGACAGGAGGGCATCAGAAGGCAGTTGACGGTTCCATACACTCCAGAGTAGAATGGAGTGGCAGAAAGGAAGAACGGGTCTATTATTGGAGCAGCTAGATCTATGTTACATGACCAGTCACTTCCTTTCTTCCTCTGGGCAAAGGCATGCAATACAGTTGTTTATCTTCAGAACAAAAGTCCCCATCGTGTCATGGGGAACATGACACCTGAGGAGAGTTTCACAGGCAAAAGCCTAAGGTTAGTCATTTTCGCATATTTGATTGTTTGATTTACTCTCATGTCCCTTCTGAGAAGAGGACAAAGCTGGAGCCCACCGTAGAGAAAGGCATCTCTGTGGGCTATGATGAGACTTAGAAGGCCTTCCGTATTTATCTTCCTTCTCAGAGGAAAGTTGTTGTGAGGAGGGAAGTGAAGTTTGAGGAGGAGCGGGCCTTCAGGAAGTATAGAGAGTCGGAGCAGGGAGAGCAGCAGGTTCTTGCACCTCAAGTAGTTTCACAGATACCGTCAGTGCAGCAGATAGGTTCACAGGTTTTTGGAGTTACTGGACCACACAGTATGGGCATAGGTTCACCATTTTCAATTGTTCAGCCAGCAAGATCTTCGGGGACAAGTTTTGGGTTTCAAATTACCAGTTCACTGTACAGAGCATTTGGATCGCAGAGTTCACCAGTTGTTGATACACCAGCTTTTGGTCCACAGGTTACTGGGGCTTCTACCTCTGGTAGTTCATCAGATGAGGATAGACCAGTGTGGGAGCAGCCTTTGGGGAAGAAGAAGCCTAAGTGGCTTCGAGACACCTTGAAGGAAGCACAGGAGTTTGGGACACCCGGGGAGCCAGTGAGGACTATTCAGATGCCAGACAGATTGGGCATGGCATCAGTGGCTATTCTTCATGATTCAGAGCCTTCTACTTTTGAGGAGGCCTCCCAGCATCATGTTTGGCGAGATGCCATGATGGATGAGTACCATTCCATCATGAAGAACGATGTTTGGGAGATAGTTCCAAGACCTGAGGGGAAGTCAGTGGTGACTTCTCGTTGGCTTTACAAGCTAAAACATGTTGCCAATGGTAGTGTCGAGAAGTACAAGGCTCGGTTTGTAGCGCGGGGGTTTTCACAGGTTGAGGGAGTGGATTATGATGAGACCTTTGCGTCGATCGCTCGTTATACTTCGATCAGGGCAATGATTTCCATTGCGGCTGAAATGGGTTGGAAGATTCATCAGATGGATGTGAAGACCACATTTCTCAATGGAATCATACAAGAGGAGGTGTATGTTGAGTAGCCTCAGGGCTTTGAGATTCATGAGAGAGAGTCTCATGTTTACAGGCTAAAGAAAGCCTTGTATGGGCTGAAGCAAGCTCTTAGAGCTTGGTAATCCTCTCTTAGAGCTTGGTACTCCAGGATTAACTCTTACTTGCAACGGATGGAGTTTGAAAAGAGTGAGGCAGATCCAAATCTCTATTTCATCATGGTTGGAGATGATCCGCTCATTCTTCTGTTGTATGTGGATGACTTATTTATCATAGGAGGAGAGAGACCTATTGCAGATTGCAAGAAAGATCTTGCTTCAAAGTACGACATGACCGACATTGGGTTGATGCACTATTTTCTGGGATTGGAGGTTTGGTAGGAGCCTGGACGTATTTTCCTGGGACAAGGAAAGTATGCAGTTGATATTCTGAGGAGATTTCAGATGGAGGATAGCAGGCCGATGTCTACACCGATGGTCACCAACTGGAAGAAGCTTCATGCTTCTGAGGGAGAGTTGGTGGATCCTACACTATATCGTCCGCTCATTGGTTCTTTGATGTATCTGGTCAACTCTCGGCCAGATTTGTGTTTTATGGTGAACACTCTCAGTCAGTTCATGGTTGAGCCTAGTAGAGTGCATTGGGTAGCTGCAAAACATGTGTTGCATTACCTTGCAGGGACAGTGGAGTATGGTCTGGACTACAGGAGGTCGGATGGGATCAGGTCAATTGGCTTCAGAGATTCAGATTGAGCAAGTAGTGTGGCAGACCAAAAGAGCACTTCCGGATGTTGTTTCAGTTTGGGATCGGCAGCAGTGTCGTGGTTCAGTCGAAAGCAAAAGTCTGTTGCTTTGATTTCTGCAGAGGCTAAGTATATGGCAACCAGTCAGGCCAGTTGCAAGGCGTTGTGGCTTCACAAGTTGCTGGTGAATTTATTTGAACAGGAGCTGAGGCCTACGGTGATCTACTATGACAATCAGAGTTGCATCCAACCCTCTGAAAATCCAGTATTTTATGACCGGTCAAAACATATTGAGATCAGGTATCATTTCATTCAAGATTATGTTCAGAGAGGAGCAGTGACTTTACAATACATTTCCACTGATGAGCAGGTTGCATATTCTGACAAAATCTTTGGGGAGGGGCAAGTTTGTCTTCTTCAGAGACAAGTTGGGAGTGGTGCAGAACACCTTCCTCGGTAAGAGGTAGTGTTGTTTTTTGTACCTAGGAAAGTGTTCCCCTAGGGGACTGTAGCCTTAGTCACTTAAAAGAGGGAAATAAAGTGACCCTTGCATTAAATGACTTGAAATGAGCATTTAATTTGACTTTAGAGAATAAAGTCACTTTTTGAAAAATTTAAGTGAGGTGAGTGAATTTAATTTTTAAATGCGATTTAATGAGCGTTTAATCTCTTCGACTCATCTCATCTAATCTCCACCGTTGGATTAGATGAACCCTAGGGTTTTCACCAAAAAGGCAAGAAAAGGCAAAATGCATTCACTTTTTGAGAAAAAAAGTGAAGGAAAAAGCTGAGAGAGAGCAGAGCCATTTTTCTGAGAAAGAGGAGAAAACACCAGCAATAGCAAGTTTTTTCTCTTTGCACGCATTTCGAGGAAAGGACAGCAGTAAGAAAGGGAACGAAAATCAAGGAGAGGACAGCAACATTTATTGCTGGTTCGTACAGCCCGTAAGGTATGGTTTTCAGTATAGCAGGCACGAATTTCGAGGCATATTTCTAGGCACGATTTTCAAGGAAAAAAGAAATTATGGGCACGGATTTTGAGGTCTGTACAGTCGGTCTATACGGTCTGTCCGTACAGTTCGTACAGTCCATACAACGGCATTGAAATTGAGGCAGAAAACATAAAATTTCTGAGTTTGATTTTTCCTGTTTGGCACGAAAAACAAGGCAGAAAATTTTCATCCAGTTGAGATAAGTTGTTCTGAAAATTTTCTGAGTTTCGCTGTAATTTCTTCCTGAAAATAAAAATCTCTCTCCAAACAGGTTTTCCCCTTGTGGGTTTTTCCTAGGCAAGTTTGCCAAAAATCTCTAAGTCTGAAATTTATTGTGTTCATTTATTATTTTGTTTTCTGACTGTAAATGTGAGTTTGAGCAGTGTATTTATTAGTCTGAAATATTGTGCAATTTCCATCCTTTACAAATTCTGGGTTGGGCATTAAACAGAGAAATATTTGACATTTAAACCGGTGACTGAAATCTAAGAAAAATTTACATTTCCTACTATTGTGATTACTCCTTTCGTTTCTTGTCATAGCTTACAACAATGAATATTACAAGAACTTTGTAACAATGTTAGTAGTCCTTAGGTACTAGCATTGGATAACGGCCCTTCTAACCTTTAATTTATAGTCATTGATGAATTGTGGAATATGTCCAAAAAAAGAAGGTATAGGAAAAATGGTACATTCGCAAATTCAATAAATGTGTGGCAGACACATTTCATTTCATCAATAGAAGAAGGCCACCCTCGGTGTATTAGTCAAGGTTTGAGATTTTGTATTGTGAAGATTCTTCAAGCTTTGAGGTCTATGATGTCTTCTTGATTTTAATACATATTGTGGTAGTTCTTCCACATTTCTTCTTGTTGATCCAGCCTCACTTTGGTTTCAAAGCAATGTAGGTCTATGTGCATTCTATATGTTCTATTATCTTATCCTCTGTGATCCTCGTCAATTCTTAGAAAACTAGTGCTCCCTTATCCTTTTTACTATGGATGCTTCATTAATTCATTGATTGCTTTGGCCTCCTAGCCTAAGGGACTACAAAAGCAAATCAATGCCCTATCCAGCTTCTGTGACCTCTCATAATCAATGATCAACCTGGGTAAAACTAAAACCAAGGTTATGATTTTCAACGAGTCAAAGATTGATCTCTCCAACATGAGGGGAGAGATAGAGATCACTATGGTATACAATAATTTGGGGGTCCATTTCATGAGGCCATGTTTCAGCATGTGTCACACCCTCCAACCTCAACTAAACAAGGGATTGGTTTTGTTTCCCTCCTTCAAAAATAGTGCTTCCAAACTCAATTCCAAGACATCTCGCCCAAAATGCACCTCTTGGATACCATCACCAAGACCACAGTCCTCTATGGTTCAGAGATTTGAGGACCAAGTTTGCTTTAGATGCAGAGGAACAGGGCTAAGAGAGTCTAGAACCTCCTCAATCTCATCATGTAAAGTGAACTATCCCCCAGCCCATCGTTCAAGCAAGTCTAAAGCCCAACCCTTTCCTCTTGAGGTCAACTTTCATATAGTTGCATTCCTTCAAGAGTTCAGGTATTTGGGAACTTAGTCTTCGGGAGGGATTAGTATCCCTATCTGGCACTTTGTTACTCCAAAGATGTCACCTTAGCCTACCACCCTAAGCATACCTATAGTTGGTTCTCAAATGCTTCTTGATTCCTTTAATTTGTGATCATCTCTCCACATTGTTTGCCCCTTCCAGTTACTCACTAGACGTGCCACAAAGCCTATCATCTAAGCAAGACTTGAACATTTACAGAGAGTACATCCAAACCACCTAGATCACATATTTTGAGGCTCTCAACCTGAACATGGCTTTCTATGTTGATCTAAGGGACGACTTTATTGTCAAACCTCCATACATATGCAAATGCTAGATGCATTCCCTCAAGATCAAGCTTGAAAAAATCACCGAGAAATCGGCCAAAATCAGAAAAATCGCGATTCTTTCCTTAGGCCGATTTTTTGGCTGGGAAAAATCGCGATTTTTTTGTTGATTTTTGTACCTAGGCAGATGTTCCCTAGGTGACTTTAATTTTTGCCTAAAGTCACTTTAAGAGGGAAAAAGGTGACCCTCACATTAATTGTCACTTAATGAGACTTTATGACAATAAAGTCACTTTTTGATAAATTTAAGTGGGTGAGTGATTTTATTTATGGGAAATAAATAAAAGTGATTTTCACTCTCAATCAATCTCATCCATTGGATTGATTCTTTCTCCACCATTGGATTAAGAAACTCACTTAGGGTAAACAAAAAGCATGAGGGAGGCAAAAGGGTTATTCACTTTTTCATTTTCAGGAGAAGAGAAGAGCTGAAGGAGAGGAGGTCGAGTTTGCTTGAGGAGGCCACGATTTTCCAGTTTGATTGCTGAAGAGATTTCAGTGAGCAAGGAGGTGAAGACTGCATTTATTAATTTGTTTGCACTGAACCCGAGAAGAGTACGGCCTGTGTGTTTTTCCTGCTGTACGGCTGCTTCATTTATTGCACAGTTCGTGAGGTGTACGGCCTGTTTATCTCTACTGTACGGTGCATTAAATTGGCACAGATTTCGAGGGGTGTACGGCCTGTTCTTTACTGCTGTACAGTGTATTTAATATTTGCACAAATATCGAGGAAGGTACGGCTGGGTTTCTTCCTGTACGGGCTGCTTATTAACTGCACAGATTTCGAGGAAGGAGGTACGGCCAGTCTGCTGCTGTACGGTCTGTTTTATTGGCACAAATTCCCAGAAAGTGTACGGCCTGGTGTTGCTGTACTGTTGCATTAATTTGGCTCAGAAAAAGAAGAAGGGTGTTGGCTGATTTGCTGAGCACTATTTTTCTAGACTTTGTGAAGAAGTTTGCCGGTGGAGATAAGTTGTATTTTCACTATTTTTCTGTCCTGTACATTGCTGAAGAAATTAATTAAAATCTCTCCTCTCTGACTGGTTTTCCCCATGGGGGTTTTTCCAGGGCTGATTAGCCAAAAATCTCTGAGTAAATTTTTATGGTGTGCATGCATTTGTTTTCAGCCTGTTAAGTAATTTTTACTGTGTGTTTAAAATTGTTCGGCAAAATTTTAGGTAACTTCATGCCTATGCAAAACCGGCTGAAGTGAAAAACACAAATTGTTCATTTAAACCAGCAAACAGTAAATCTCAGTTTTTCAACATGGTATCAGAGC
>LPNX010130349.1:9939-216799 GCA_001517045.1 Pseudotsuga menziesii
GAAGACGAAGATGACTTAAAGACGAGATGTTCCAGCTGATACAGAGAAGAAGACCAGTGCTGAAAATTGTGTCGAAAGAATACCTTCCTAGTTAAGAGGGAGTGTTGATGTATATGTAACTTCGGAATGTATTCTTCTATGTATCTTATGTATTGTAACCCGATGTTTATTCTGGGATGTTTCTATTATGTATTTGAGTCATGTGATCATGCCCCAATGTTCCGATCGGGAGGATTAATAATGTAATCAAGTCATATCAAGTCATTAGGTAAGTCCCCACAGTTTCGGGGCACTTGAGTTATTATACACTAATTAAGGTGTAGGCTCGAGTAAGTAATTGTAAGTTGAGCCTACGTGATTAAGTGCACTTCAAGTGAACGGAAGAATATAAATAGAGAGTGAGACTCTCTATTTATCACACACATCATTCACTCTCACTCAAGTGTGGCGCACTAGTGAAGAAGGAAATACTGGGACTAGACAGAAGAAGAAGACTACTGCTGTTTTGGGAGATCTCTTACTGTTTTGGTGCTGATTCTATCTCTAAGGAAGTTGCGGGGTTTTCTCCTTTATGGTTTCCCCGAGGAAAACTCTTTGTGTCTCTTGTCTCTTGTGATGTGCTTTTGTTTTATTGCTGTGCTTGTTATTCTCTTAGTGAAAAGATCCTAAGATCATAATGCTAGCTTAATGTGATGAAAAACTAACAGTTGCTGCATATTATCTTCGGGACGAAGAAACGTTTTGGGTTGAGGGAGATGTTCAGGGGACTTTGGGTCCTTAAATTTCATCATATTTATGTATTGTTATATTAAACACTTCAAATGGGTGATCAGTTGGAGCAGGTGTAACCACTCCAACCTCCCATATCTTTGTATAAATATATATTCAAGAAGACTAATAAAGCAGTTGGGTACCCTTCCCCATTCTTTTGTCTTGTTGCTAGTGTGTGTATGCTTAATGATTGTTTATGCTTGAATGTCATGTGTTCCCGGTGAACAAAACACACCCCATGAAGTCTAAATATTTATTTCATAAAAAAAATTGCAACATTGATTACTTTAATGGTAGACTAAATGGGTATAAAATGTTCATCCTTAGTTTATCCACTACCACCATGATATCATTGTGTTGTTTTTTGTTTTGTTTTGGGTAACCTAGTTATTGAAGTCCAAAGAGATAACTTCCCATTTCCATTCAGGAATGGGAAAAGGCTGTAATAACTCAACAAGACATTGATGTTCATCTTTATCTTGCTGACATTCAAGACATTGTTATATATTCATCTATGCCATTCTTCATTCTAGGCCAATAATAGTGTTTTCTAACTATAGAAATCATTCTCTCATATCCAAGATGCTCTAAATAAGGCTTTTTATGCAACCCATCCATAATTAACTATTTCAATTCTATTACCTTTGGTACATACAATGTACAATAAAGGTTCTTCAAGTATTTAGTAATCTTTATACTCTTGTTTGGATGTATCTTGTTGCAAGTTTGTCCCTTTTTTTTAGATTTTATCATTTATCAGTGCTCTTTTAATTCTTTTTTTCAAATCAATTTCACTTTTGCTAATAGGTACCAAAGAAATCATATATACATTATTGCTTAATGCATTAATCACTTTGTCCTCTTTGTCTTTAATGTGTTTGATGTAAAAGTCATATGCACTAAGGAGAGCTAACCATCTAGCTTGTCTAGCATTCACATTTTGTTGGTCAAATAAATATTTTAACCCTATATTATTGGTCATCAACAAAAATATTTTTCCCACTAGGTAATTCTCCAAGCCTTCAAAGCATGAATTATGGCACTTAATTCAAAGTTGCGGGTAGCATAATTCCATTCATGTTCTTTTAGTTTCCAGGATTTGTAGCACACTACATGATTGTATTGTGAAATAATTCCACCTAATCCTTTATTCCAGGCATTTGAGCATACAACAAAATCTTAGGGATCTGCAATTTTCAAAATGATTGTTGTAGCGAGAAGATGTTTCGGGTTTTGAAACTTCACATTTTAGTAACCAATTAAATTTGATTTTTTTTTTTTTTGTTTAATTTTTATACAAAGATGTTAATACAATAAGCCAAATTTGAAAATCCTTCCATAAATATTCTATAGTAACTAGTAAGGCCCATGAATGATCTTATGCCAGTTACATTTTTATGAGTAGGACATTTTCTGATTTCTTTGATCTTATTGGGATCAACTACTATCCCTCATTCTGTAATAATGTGCACCAAATATCCTCAAAGAAATATAACTTTGAATAGAACCAAGATCAATTAATAGAGAGATAGATTTTACAAAATTTCTATTGTAAACCTCCACCATTAATGATTAATGCTTTGCTTGATAATATTCTAGAGTAACACAAACTATGGGAATACTCTTTTCAACATCATTAGCTATGGTATCCTCTTGTATGTTATGAACAACTCTTGCATTCTCATTCATGCGAGGAAAATTCCTTAACACATGTGCTTTTCCACATCCCTGGCACTTTAATGGTCTTTGAAAAGGTTCATTTAATTTCTTCTTTGCAAAGTTAGCATGTTTGTTTCCACCCTAAGCTGGGATATTTTGCTTAAAATTACTTTTAATAGGATTATTGGTTTGAGGATTCCTAGACTAAACCGCATGTGTTTATTCCCTCTCTTTCTTTGTTCAAATTTTTCTCTTCTTTTGCCTTTCCAAGCTTATGGAACTCCTGCTATGTGTTTATATTGATCATAGCAAAGTTTAGCTTTTTTTATGGTTTCATCTAATGTTTTGGGTTTGTTGAACTCAATTCTATCACATTGTGACTGAAGCAAATTGCTTATGAATCGTTGTATTTTCACTTTTCATCTCTCATATATGGGACATATTTCAAAATTTCTAAAAAAATATTTGTTAATTCATCGATGGATATTTGTCCTAGTTAAGTTTATGGAATTCTTTAATTTTTCCATCATATTACATTTTTGAAAAATACTTTTGTTTAAATATTTCTTTATTTTTTTTCTAGTTAACTTTTATGTTACTAATTTGAGGTGTCACCACCAAATAAATGTCTTTCCATTTAGATTGTAAATTGTTATTTTAATGTTTATAGACATCAATTGGGAAGTATTTAGTTATTCCTAGCAACGAAGCTTCAACTTCTTCCCCCGTCTTTATTTCACCATCAAAAGTAGGTGGTTTATATTTTTTGAATTTTCCTTTAAGATTTTCTTTAGATTCTCTTTTCATCCTTTTTTATTTTCATAAAATATTTGTGCTGCCACTTTCATAACTTCCTATAGTAGTTTTCTCATTACCGGATGAAATAATTGAAATATTAGTTTTATCAATGGAACTCGGATCCTTCTTTTCATGAGATTTTCTCTTCACGGATTATTCACCAACATAACTAGGAGTTTGTTCCAATTGTTTCTAATTTTTAATGCTAGTCAAACTTTGTAATAATATAGCATTTAACTCTTGTTGTTTTATCAATTCGTTCGTATTGATCGTTGAAATTATATGACATTTAATCTTGTGCAGATTTAAATTTGAATAACTTAATTATTCAAGTTTAAATCTAAGATACTTCTCAGGCTTTCAGTTTATTGTGGATACAACTTCTATTATTGAGCTAGTATAGCTCTCGAATGGATTTGTAATTAGGTCCATTATCCAGGGTTTATACCAAAGTTTTATGAATTAAGGGTTTTACTAAATTTACTTTTCAAACTTATGTAACAAGGGAATTCCTGAAGGAATTTATGCATTTTGTCTTAGTATTTGAATGTGGGTTATTCAGTGAACTAGATTTTCAACTTAAACCCAAACCCGTTGGCTTGTTTTTTGCTAATAACTTAGACTTTTAGGTTTTCAACTTAAATCCGTTGGCTTGTGTTTGAGGTAATAACTTAGACTTTTATTCTTATACGGAATTCGCACACTTGTTTACTATGTTTACCACAAATTTTAACATTGTATTTACCTATGCTCTTACCTTCTACACTAATAATAATAAAATATTAAAACCTTTCAACCAGTATTTAACTTTGTTTTTATATATCGAATGACTCTACAGGCGTCATGATGTGTCCGATCGTGGTTACTCCATTCCATGTATATTTAAAATCCTTAATGGGTTTATTCTCCAAAGTTCTAAAATGGAGAAATTTCTTGGCCAATTTAGGTTACGTTATGTTTTCACTTAACCAAAGTTCTAAAATGGAGAAATTTCTTGGCATATTGAGGTTAGTTTATGTTTTCACTTAATTAATTATTATTTTAGGGTTTCTAAAGTCCAGTATGTAATGTTTTGGGTTCTTTTCTATAAATTTTGGGTACTTTTTTACATATCATTGTAATAAATTATTTTGTTTCTTTTTGCTTAAATATAGGGTTTTACTTTTTATTAGTTTGATTTAAGGTAAATGTAATTATGAATTTATATTTATATGGGTTTTTATGTTAAAATGCTCTTTTATTTAAGGTCCATAATTATTTAATAAAAAATTGTACTTTAAAATCAAAATCACACTTTAAAAATATAACTTTTGGGCTTTAAAAAAGAGAATTTGGGAATTTTTAAATCCAAATTTTATTGAAATAGTCTAGACTTAATTAAATGGAGATTAACGTAAAATTTACTTAAGTATCTTGTTTTATACTCAAAACTTTAATTTATTTAATGGCTTTCATTCATTGAATTTGCCATTATAAATATTATATGGAGACTGATATTATAATCCAATTATTAGAATGTATCTATGTTTAAAGTTATGTTTCCTAACGCATAATGTTAAGCTTATCTATGGTAATGACATTGTTGTTATCATTGTAAAGTTTATTTAGGGTAATGACATGATTGTTATCATTATAAAGTTGATCTCCTCTAGTTATTAGCATTTATTTGATTTATATGGTCAAAATATTAAATCTTCTCTTTGTAAATAAATTACAACTTTTTATAATTTAATTTATGAAATGAAATAAAAATAAAATTTATCAAATGAAAAAAAATAGAATCCTATTATTTTCATTTATTTTACTATTTTGTGTCCTTGTATTAGGGTTTGTTTTTCAAAAACTAACAATCATTTTGCATATTTATAATACCAACCAAACAAAGAAATTTTCATAATAAACAAATAACTTTAGATAAACAAGCAGAGTCTAAGATTTTACTTAAGAAATGTTTTCTTTTGAACTTCTACTATATAACTTTTGATCTCTAGAGTTGCATCAAACATGAAAATGTATTATGAGAAGTCTCAAAAACCACCCATCCATAGAGATAAAATGTCTAACATGGAGAATCAATGCTCTCATACCAAAGAATAGCACTAGTGTGTCCACACCCTAAAATATGACCATCGGTGTGCTTATAAAAAAATGAGCACCAATGCACCTTCCCCAAAGATGAGCACCGAGACTAGTGTGCCTTAACCAAAGAGTAGCACCGGTGCACCTTCACCAAAAGAGAAACATTGGTGTGCTCACATGAAATAGAACCATGAACAGAAAATAGTTTTCCACACATACATAAACCTTGTTAACCTGCAAATAAAAGGAGATAAATACCCCTATAAATGTGCACCCATGCTACATAAAAATACATCATTTTCTTTGCTATGTTGGAATATTAAAAACCCACTCCATACTAAGGATATAATCTATTAATCATTTTCATAATGGTTTAGGTGCACCAATAAAAAACATCTGCTAAAACCTCTGCCCGCCTACCTTCGCTATAAACAAAGGAGGGACGTGTTTTTCTGGGGGGGTCCCACTACAACCTTCACTAGAAGGTGTTCTCCTTGTAGTGTGGGAATTTTTCAACCCCATACAAAGCCTTTGAAATTTTCTTGTTGAATTGGAGGATATGGACAATTTTTTTAAAAGACCAACCATGGGACTCTTGTGCAAGGGGATCCTTATTCTTTTCCTTTCGTTGGAAATGTTGGTGTTCCCTTGATGGCCACCTTGAATATTCCTGGACTCATTGTGGGGCTAATCAATTAGTTGTTTTCCACTCCAAATGTTCTAAATGCTCCTAACACTTTATAAATAAGTTGTGTCAAGATCATCAAAACCCTTTCCTTCTTTTCCAGTAACATATGTTCCTCCTTCCACATCATATAGTGAAATTCGAACTCCTAGTAATCAGAAGTCTAGAAGGAGAAGAAAGAGGAATAATAAGAATAAGATGTGAAGATATGGGAGCATCTGGCCAACCAATGCAACTCATGTTGGGGGCAAGTCCTCAGCCACTACAAATCATGTTGGGGGAAAACCACCAATCGGCAAGTCATACTAGAGGATAACCACCGGTTATTGCAAGGCATATTCGAGACAAGAAACTAGCCGTTGCAAGTCATGTTGGGAGGAAACAACCAGCCAAAGTAAGTCATGATGGGACTCTTCATATTGTTGAAAAACCTAAATGAATATGATCTAAGCCTGATTTCTCTTGTAATATTTGCAAGTGAGATCACCTTACTCATATATGCCTTGTTATTCCAAAGGCATAAGGAGTGTGGACCTTGTCTCAAGGATTTTTGCTCCTAAACAATCTATGGTTTCTCAAAATCCCATTCAACCATTTGTTGATGAAGTGGTCGAATGGTCAATCAATCCCACTCTTCCCTTGGAGTGTCAAGATTGAAGAGGTCGAACCAATGAAATTTTCAGTCGATCCCACTTTTCCCTCGGAGAGTGAGAATATTGAAATGGTTGAATGAATGTAATCTTCAATCAATCCCACTCTTCCCTTAGAAAGTGTCAATATTGAAGTTGTTGAGTTGATGCAATATTTGATACATAACACTCTTTCTTTGGAGAGTGAGGTGACTATCGTTCGAGGATTCTTTACTTCCATTTTAGAACCTTCTAGATATGGGGATCGCTGTTTACTTCGAATGATCCCTTTTTAAACTTTAGGATTTCCTTCTTTGATTGGAATTATGTAGTTAACACTCACCTTCCTTATTTTTGCACCCTTCCAAATAAGGGTTCAAGTTAAATACCAGATGGTTTTTCAATGTATTGTAGATGAAGGAACCTCTCTTAGTATTTTATCCACATATGCTTGAAAAGGCTTGGTTTCTCCCAATCTTATGCCAGCTACAAGTCTGTTGATGACTTTTGATAGAAGACCTAATGAACCCTCGAGGTTTTTCGGCAATTTCTTATTACTTTAAGTGGAAATATTGTCTTATCCAATTTTATTGTTATGGAGGGTCCGTTAGAATTCAATATAATCCTCAAGGATGATTATGTATATGCTATGAATGTTGTGGTGTCTACGCTCTTTCGTGCAATGCATTTCCCTCACAATGGAAGCATTGTCACTATTGATTAGCTTGCATTTATCAATACTCCTAGTTACCTGAATTTAGTTCAAGTCTCCCCTTTGTCCATTTCCAATGTTTCATTAGACACTACCTTATCATTGGTGGATTATGTGGCCTCTATCAATGTTTGAGAAAATATGAAGACACTTGAACTTTAAAACTTTAGATAAAAAAATACAGTACATTTAGATCTTATACAACAATTCAAACATACAAATTATTCTATTCATAAGACACATGATGTATCCAAGAAATAACACTCCTCCATTGGAGGCATACCTGAGTTTATAAGCAATAGTACCGCAGAGGTATCTCAAAATATGTTTACTTGGAACCTAGTGTATGTGTCTAGGATCGGTCATGAACTGACTCAAAATGCTAACTGCATAGCAAATGTCTGGCCTCGAATGTATCATGTATATCAACAAGCCAATAGATTGACAAAATAATGTGGGGTCCACTGGATCCAATCCAGTCTAAGTCTCATGGAGTTTTCTCAAATTGGATTCCATTGGAGTATTTATGGATTTACAATCCACCATGACAAATCTGCACAAGATGTCCACAGTGTACTTCCCTTGAGATAGAAATATCTCACCATTCCTCTTCCAAATTTCAAGGCCTAGGAAGTAGTGCATAAGACCTAAGCTTTTCATCTCAAACTCTGAGGTAAGTTCCCTCTGACACTTACAATCAGTATTTCATCTCTAGTGAGGAAAAGATCATCCACATATAGGATTTGTTGATGTATTTGTAACTTCGAAATGTATTTACTTGTATATTTTATGTATTGTACCCCGATGTTTATTTCGGAAAGTATCTGTAATGTAATTGAGTCATGTCATACCCCGATGTTCCTATCGGGAGAATCAATAATGTAAACAAGTCATGTAAGGTCATAGAGGGTAACCCTCCTTATTGTTCAAGGGTTAAAGTCCCCACATTTGTGGGGCACTAGGGTTACTAGACTCTCCTAGAGAAGTCGGCCCTATGTGACTTAATGTAAGTTGGGTCATTAGTACCCCAGTTGTGGTTACTCGAGCCTACATAACAGAGTCAAATATTAAGTGAACGAAAGAATATAAATAGAGAGTGAGACTCTCTATTTATCACACACACACTCACTCACTTCGGCGCATGAGTGAGAGAGGAGAAGCTCTCTCAAGTGAGAGAGAGAGAACAGCTGTGGAGATCATCTTTGTTGTCTTTGGGTTTTACTGCTGCCATTAGTGTTCATTCTATCTCTGAGGAAGTTGTGGGGTTTTCTCCTTTATGGTTTCCGCGAGGAAAATTCTTTGTGTCTCTTATGATTTTTGCTATGCATGGTATTCTCTCAGATAAGATCCTAGATCATATTGCTTAAATGATAAAAATATAACATGGTATCAGAGCTAACCTGAGAAGAAGACACTATGCAGCTACAGAATCTAGGGATTCTTACTTTTTGGGTCTCTCTCCATAATCCATTAGCAAAAGAAGGCTAGGCTAACTCTCCATTGAAGGGCGCATCTTTCTGTCGAAGCGGAATTTGATTCTGGGCATTTCAGTTTTTGCTGCGGGAAATTAGGCCTTTTTACAGAAGAGGAATTTTTTAGTGAGCCCGGCATAGGATTGCTCTCCTCATCAAAATCGAAGTTTAGAGACCTAGGTTGAGATTTTTGGTTGGGTGAAACTCCGAGAAAGTCAAACCCTAGTTTGACCCTGAGCTTGAAAAACCCTAAAATACTGAAACTAATATTTTTGGTAGATTCGCTATATCTCTAGATTGGAGAAGGATTAGGTGCCGAAACTTTCATAGGTCAAATATAAATTCTTGATGTACATTGTGTCCAAGTTTCAGCCTTTGATTCGCTATATTCTAGGAGATATGATTCCTCCAAGTTAGGGTTCCAGACTCTCCCAAGATTCCTCCCAAACAGGACACCTGGGGAGAATTGCTATATATCGGGCTACAAAGGTCCAAATGAAATTTCTCAAGATGTTCCAGAAAGGGCACAGACTGTACTTTCTGTGGTAAAAGTTTCAAACCCTAAAGATGAAACAGTGACACGTGGCAGTCCCTACAACTTCGCTATGTTAAACAGTCCTGAAACAGGTCACCTTGGGAAAACGCTCATAAGTCCCAATTGGTTAAACCAATTCTGATGAAACCTATGGTGTTGGAATAAGAACAGACGAGGATACCTCAGGACAAAATTTCAAACACGGAGGAGCAGTACTTTCGGAGATACCATAGAAACAGTATCAAGCATTTCTGCAAAAGAAATTGGTAAACTAGGGCTCCCTGTTCCGGGAGCTTCCCTCCACTGTTTTCAGAAAATGAGTACATTGGGCAACTCACCTTGAAGAGTTATATATTTCTATCAAATTAGATCTGAAAGATTTCAAGTTTTGAAAATTAGGGTTTCTCTAACAAACCCTAGATCAGCCAGCTCTGGAACCAGGATGGACACCTCAAATCAGTAAGATCTAATCTTTTTCTATTTGCAGTTGAGATTCTCATTTCAAGATGACTAATCACATCAGCTTGATGACAAGCTTGGTGACGCTGACAACTTCCAAGCATGGAAGTATAGGATCTCACTAGTTTTTGAAGGAAATGAATTAGACACCTACGTAAGTAGAGAGGTTCCAGTTCCAGAGGGAGATGAGGCTAAAAGCCTTACACAAGAAGAACTTGGTCAAGGCCAAGAAGATCATTGCTAAAGACACCTTATACCACAAGTGTCTTCCCTAAAGACACCAAAAGAGATGTTTGATTCCTTGACCAAGCTATTTGAAGAGAAGAACATAAATCAGAAGATGACTTTGATAAAACAGTTGAAGAATGTGAAGATCCAGAATGTAGAGACCATACAATCATACTCTACAAGGGTCTCTCAAATCAAAGAACAACTCGAAGTGGTAGAAGAAGAAGTGGAGAATGCAAAAGTTGTGATAACCACCTTGAATGGCCTCCCAGGATCATGGGATTCATTCATTCAAGGAATGTGTGCCAGAAGGAAGTGATTACTTTCAGCAAACTCAGAGAAGAGCACACACAAGAAGAAGCTCGACTCATAATAAGAGAAAAGAAGATGGGAGCAACTGAAGATCAAGATTTCACGATTCAAAGAAGATACCTCAAGCGATGAGGACTATGAAGAACTCAATTCTTGAAGAGCCTCTTATCCATCTTGAGCATTTGGATAAGAAATGATGCTGTTATGAATAAAGAAGATGATGAAGCTGAAAGAAGGAGTCTACCCACGAAACAAATAAAGATAAGTATTCAATTGTCATTTCATGATATTGCTTTGGTATGCATTTGTTTATATTTAGTTGATATATTATGCATGATAGAATGTTTGCATTAATGACAGTATACTACTAATATGCATGTGATAGGTAAGTAGCTCATGGTGCTATACAACTCTCCATTACTACTTATCTATAATGAAACCTCTTTGCTGACATATTTGATTAGTGCACAATCTCAATGTTGTCCTGGTAGAGATGGAAGGAATCTAGAAAGTTTCCGTGAGATATGGATGTCAATGTTGTATTGGCTAAAATAGTTGCATGAGTATATCGTTATGCATAAGAATTTACCATTATGAATATGCATTATGAAATGTTTCTAATCATACAACTGGTGCATTTGACTTGTAGGAAAGATCACGTACAATCACCTAGAAGAAAAGAAGGATGAGACTTGTTTCGAAGAACAAGTGACGACAGTTTAAGATTCACTCTAATAATCCAAAATGAAGAATGATGTCTAGGATGTAGTATCGAGATCTGAAGGAAAGTTCGTAGTTCCATCATGCATTAGATGGAAACATCATGGGATACAAGGAAAGATTCGTAGCATGAGGCTTCTCACAGAAAGAAGACATAGACTACGAAGAGACATTTGCAGTCATTGGAAGTTAAGACACATGACAGGCAGACTCATGTGTGCAAATTAAAGAAGGCCTTGTACTAGCTCAAAAGACACCCATGGGACAACACATACATGAGGAGCTTGAAGAGCATCTAGAGTAATGAAGATATTAACCTTTGCTACAGGGTTGAAGATGAAAGCCTATAAAGGATGACAAGCTCACAAATGGGTGTGAGAAGAACTTTTGAAAATGTTCAAGATAGAGAATCTTGGTATCGAATGACCCTAGATGGATACATAGAATATTAGTAGCAGAGGAAGCTACTTGTCATTTCAGTACAGAATGTTTCAGTGCATAGAGTACGAAAGACAGAGGGAGAATGATGCTCCGTTTCAGAGGGAGTGACTGTAGAATATCCTGAGGTTCGACATGGTACGACAGAATGGACAACTTACTGATGGATTTAGGCTTTACTGAGAGGAAAGCGGATTCCAACCTTTACTTCAAGGTTGAAGGTGGAAGACCAGTGATGCTCTTGTTATATGTCGATGACTTGTTCCTGACAGAAAAGAGGAACTCATTAAAGTTGCAAGAAGGAGACTTGCTGCCGAGTTCGAGATGAAGGACTTGGATATGATGCACTACTTTCTAAGCATGGAGGTGTGGCAAAATCTTCCTAGGACAAGGGAAGTATGCAATAGAGATCCTGAAGAGGTTCAGGATGATGGACTGCAAGGCCATAACCACACCTATGGCATCGAACCTGAAGCTATTGAGTGATGCTTCATCAGAGACGATTGATGCCACAATGTATCATCAGATGATTTTTTCCTTAATGTACCTAACAAATATGAGACCAGATATTTGCTTTGTTGTGAACACATTAAGATATGTTCACCCGATGGTTGCAAAGCATGTAGTGAGGTACCTGAAGGGTACAGCTGATTATGGGCTCAAGTATGAGGCGAATCAGAAGATTAACGTGGAAGGTTATGTTGATTCAGATTGGGCAGGAAGTGCCATCGATAGGAAGAGCACTTTAGGGTGCTGCTTCAGTATGAGATTAGGTGTGATCTCTTGGTTTAGCAAGAAACAGTCTTGCGTGGCACTGAGTACAGCTAAAGCAGAGTATGCCACAGCTTGTTTAGTTAGATGTGAGGCAGTGTGGCTTAAAAAGATACTATCTGATTTATTTGATCTCCAGTTGGATGCTACTTGTATATATTGTGACAACCAAAGTTGTGTGAAGTTGTCTGAGAACCTGGTGTTCCATGACAAGTCGAAGCATATCGAGATCAAATATCAGTATATCAGGGATATGGTGCAGAGAGGAGCAGTGAAGCTCCAGTATGTTGTGACGAACGAATAGATAGCTTATGTGTTGACCAAGCCATTGGCCAAAGTGAAGTTTGAGTACTTCAGGGAGAAGCTTGGTGTTCTCCAGATCGAGGTTCCCTCCAAGGGGAGGTGATGAGTCCAAGATCCTTTCTGACATGGTAGGATTGATTCCTTCCATGGTCAGATATAAGTGAAGGAGCCATTCTGATGTGACTGTGGGATGTGTTCCCACATGATCAGATGTAAGTGCAGAGCCATTCTGATGTGACTATGGGATGTGCTCCCACATGATCAGATGTAAGTGCAGAGCCTTTCTAGCATGGATGCGGGATGTGTTCCCCACATGGCTAGATATAAGTGATGAGCCTTTCTGACATGGTTCTTGGATGTGTTCTTCCCATGTTCAGATATAAGTGTTGATCCTTTCTAACATGGTTCTTGGATGTCTTCCTCCCATGGTCGGATGTGAGTGCTGAGCCTTTTCGATATGGTTCTTGGATGTGTTCCTCCCATGGTCAAATGTGAGTGTTGGTCCTTTCTAACATGGTTGTTGGATGTGTTCCTCCCATGGTCAGATGTGAGTGTTGGGCGTACCTTTCTGACATGTATGTTGGATGTGTTCCTTGCATGGTCAGATGTAAGTGTTGGGTGGGCCATTCTGACTTAGGGTCAGATATAAGCGCTGAAGAAGACCTACATGGAGGCTAGGCCTATAACCAGCATGAAAAAGGGTTGGCTATGTAGAACTTCTTATGACGAGAAGAATTGAGAGATAGCACCAGTTGATCGAGATGGCAGAAGCAGTTTTGATGATGATCCAGTTTCTATGATGATCCAGTTTCGATGATGATCCAGTGATGATCCAGCTTTGATGATGATCTAGTGATGATCAAGTTTCTATGATGATCCAGTGATGATCCAGCGTTGATGTTGATTCAGATTTGATCCAGAGAAGAAGACTTGTACTGATGAATTGTGTCAAGAGAATACCTTCCTAGTTAAGAGGGAGTGTTGATGTATTTGTAACTTCGAAATGTATTCACTTATATATTTTATGTATTGTACCCCGATGTTTATTCTGGAAAGTATCTGTAATGTAATTGAGTCATGTCATACCCTGATGTTCCTATCGAGAGAATCAATAATGTAAACAAGTCATGTAAAGTCATAGAGTTTAACCCTCCTTATTGTTCAAGGGTTAAAGTCCCCACAGTTGTGGGGCACTAGGGTTATTAGACTCTCCTAGAGAAGTTGCCCCTAGGTGAGTTAATGTAAGTTGGGTCATTAGTACCCCAGTTGTGGTTACTCGAGCCTACATAACTGAGTTAGGATTACTCAAGCCTACATAACAGAGTCCAATATTAAGTGAACGAAAGAATATAAATAGAGAGTGAGACTCTCTATTTATCACACACACACACACTCACTAGAGCGCATGAGTGAGAGAGGAGAAGCTCTCTCAAGTGAGAGAGAGAGAGAGAGAACAGTTGTGGAGATCATCTTTTCTGTCTTTGGGTTTTACTGCTGCCATTGGTGCTCATTCTATCTCTAAGGAAGTTGTGGGGTTTTCTCCTTTATGGTTTCCCCGAGGAAAATTCTTTGTATCTCTTGTCTCTTGTGATTTTTGCTGTACATGTTATTCTCTCATATAAGATCCTAGATCATGTTGCTTAAATGATAAAAATATAACATAACTAGAACTAGAGGTTATTTCTCCACTACTTTGAAGTACAAGTTTGAATTTGCATCACTCTTCAAGAAACCCAGTTTTTGAAGATAATTGTATATTATGGCATACCAAGCTCGAGGAGCTTGTTTTAGCCCATACAGGGCTTTATTCAACTTGCACACATGGGACTCCTTCCCACGTATCACAAAACCCTCGGATTGATCAATGTAAATCTCTTTCTCAACCTCACCATTGAGGAAGGTAGTCTTCACATCCATCCGGTAAAGCTTCCATCCCAATACCAATGCAAGTGAAATAATAGATCTAATAGTAGTATACTTGGCCACTAAAGCAAAAGTTGCCTCATAATCAATGCCATCCTTTTGAGAAAATCCACCGGAAACAAACCTGAATTTGTACTTGTCCACACTGCCATCTGCATCATGCTTTATCTTGTAAATCCATTTAGAAGTTACAAATGACTTCCTCTCAGTTCTGGGAACAATAGCCCAAACATCATTCTTCATAATAGAATGATATTCATCTATCATAGCATATTTCCACACTTGTTTCCCTGAATCCTCTTCATATGATGAAGGCTCTAAGTCACTAATGTTGCTCATCAATGCAACATATATTGAATACCTATCAGGCTACTTGTGCTCTCTAGAAGTGCCCATTGGTGCTCCATGCTTCACAGCATCTCTCAATACATATCGGCACCATGTTGACCACCTCTTTGAAAGAGGTTCATCAACCAGTTCAACTGGTTCATCAATGACAGGTAGCTCTGCATGCTTTATTGGATTCTCCCTCTGAACATTAGAAGGGGAAGAATCATCATCATGATCCTTTGATATAGGAGCCTCAGCCTCCTCTGTCTCTGGATCACATTCAAGCTCTTTTGACCGCTTGAATGCTACCTCCTCATGGAAAGTCACATCTCGACTAACCTCAACATGTCTTTCACCAAGTACATATATTCTGAATGCCTTGGAGGTCTCATTGTAGCCAACAAAAGTTTCCTTCTCTCCAGAAGGTTCCATCTTGGTTCTCTTTGCTTTCGGTATGTGAATATGCATAGGACATCCAAAAATCCGAAGATGTGATATGTCTGGTTTCTCACCAGTGAACACCTCTTCAGGTGTTTTTTCATCAAGAACTACTCGCAGAATTTTGTTATGTATGTACACTGTTGTACTAGTGGCTTCTACCCACAAATAAGCATATAGATCATGATCAGGTAACATGGCTTTTGCAACCTCATAAATAGTTATGTTCTTTCTCTTTGCGACCCCATTCTATTGAGGGTTGTAAGGAACTGTTAATTGTCTACATGTCCCTACATCACTTTCACCATTTGTTGCAAACTAGGAAGTGCTCTGAAGTGGAGATGTCCAAGCCTCCTATTCCAAAGCTCGCATGGGATGATAGTATGATGTGTCATGGCTGCAATATACTTTCCTAGGACCTTGTAAAGTCCTCCTTATCGAACTCCAATAACAGTAGCAGTATCAATGTTCTAGTCCTTCAGCCACACGTACGCTTGATTCTCCATGAAGATGACTCAGAAGCCTTTATCTTCAAGGACAAAAATAGAGAGTAGGTTCTTCTTCAATCCAGGGACATAAAGAATGTCCTCCACATGTAGTGTGTCTCCTGGACTTAGCTAGAAGGATGTGGATCCAACTCCTTGGATTGAGTATGTGGAATTGTTTTTCTTTTATGTTGGAGATTGCGCCCTTATATCCTAACATGTGCTTTGAAGCACCATTGTCAATCAGCCATGTATCTTCTCATGTGATGAAAGGTCCAGACAAGGAAAAGACGAGGTAATACTCCCTCATTGTCTCTTTCTCTTCGGGTGCATATTATTTGGATGTTTCTTCAACTGCGGTGGAAGCATGAAATCTTCCTTCTTTTATTTTCTTCACACGGTAATCTCGTATAAAGTGTCCTAACTTTTGAAAATAAAAACATAGAAGTTTTGATTTGTCAAAACCTGTATTGATCTCTTTCTTCTTTGCACGGAGGGACTTCCTGGGAGCAAATGGCATCCTCGCTTTCTAATTTCTAGCCGTGAGAGATAGATTCTCCTCCTTAGTGTGCACTACTTTGTTCTGGATGTGCCCTTCTTCTTGAATGCAATCATGCCAAATTCTTTCGAATTTGGGTTAATCTTCTCTTCCATTTACCGCAGTAAGAAAGGTCTCCCATGAGGCAGGAAGCCCATCGATGGTTGTTTGAAGAAGACCATCCTCATCCGTCTACACAACGATGCTTGCAAGTTGATCCTTCTCTTGTGAAATATTTGTGAAGAATGAGGCTACGGTCTCATCTCTTTCCATCTTCATGTTGCGCAACTTGTTCATCAAAGCCCTCTTTTGAGTAGGGGCCTTCTTCTCATAAAGATTTGTGAGTGTGTCAAAACACTCATTTGTCATCTTCAATGGTGTGATCATCGACATGAGGTTTTCCTTCATGGAGTCATATACAATCATGTTTTCCTTTGCTTGATTCTTCTTGTAATTGGTTATTCCTTCATCTATAGTAGACTCTTCGATCATTGTGGTCACAAAGGAATCAAGATTGTGTTCTTTGAGAATGTCGATCACTCTCGCCTTCCATGTGTTGAAGTTTGTTGTTCCTTCAAGTCGGTCTTTCGGTCGGACGGAGATTGATGCCATTTCTTCAAGCTCTTGCTCAATGCTTCAAGATCATGTGTAGGTTTAGAATGTTTGCACAAAACAAGCTCTTGCACGCCCTTGCTCTGATATCATGTCAATGTTTGAACAAATATAAAGATACTTGAACTTTAAAACTTTAGATAAACAAATCCAGTGCATGTAGATCTCATAAAACAATTCAAACACACGAATTATTCAATCCATAAGACACATGATGTACCCTGGGAAAATGCTCCAAATCCGAAGGATGAAAAACCCAGCAAACAATCCTTTGAGTATGATAGATAATGGCAGAGAATGATTTTGCAACACTTGCAGATTGCTTGATAAGAGATATCTAAACAACACTAGAGAATAGAGATAATATGGAATACTGCTATAGCCTTTCCAAGTGCATAACACTCTAATAAAAAGTGTATTCAGCCATACAATGAAGGGATCCAATGGTTGCATGACTTTGGGCACTATGTACAGTGTTTGCACTGTGCACCCATAACCTATTGCACCTTCCTTGACTTGGTGCCAAGTTGTCACCTCATAATCATCTCAAAAACTGAAGATGCGCGTCATCCATTAATTCACTAGTGTTAGCTGCCTTTAACTAAATGTAACTGAATTGCACTGAGTTGAACTGAACATGATTGAATGTAATTGAATTGAAGTGAGCATAACTGAATGTGTGGCTGGACTAAACTAAATGTAACTGAACTAAACTAAACTAAACTAAACATAACTTAATGTAATTGAAATGAACTGGATGTGAATTGATTAACTAATTGCTTGACCATTAGTTAGGAGTTTAACTGAATGTCTTTAGTACTTCACAATCAGTGTCATTCTCAACAAACACTTTGCATATATCAAGGAGTAGATTCCTTAATTAACTAAAACTTGTTTTCCACAACTTAGACTTGACTTATGTCTTTGCAATTTGAGTTCACTGAAGGTCTGACATAGGCAATTTGAATATTTACTCTATATTTGTGCTTATCTCATTTATCATTAATTAAATATGCATGGTACATGAGTGTTTAATTAATTAATCATCTTTATCGTATCATACTCAGAATAATTGTTTCCAACTTATGATCATATGTATTACCCCAGGTCATATAGTCATATGCTAAAGTAAATCACTCTAGGGGTAGCTAATCTCTAAAGGAGACTTATAACACCTGGTGACCATGACTAGCCATACATCACATAATAGATCATCATGACTTCATACAACAAAAGTCATATGGTCTTGATATAAGACCAGTCTTGATACAACACAAGACTCCTGAACTTAATACAACGTAAGTTTCGTGCTTGATACAACACAAGTCTCTGACCTTAATACAAAACAAGTCTCATGGACAATGACTCTTGATGCTGTAAATTTAACAACCTCATATCTCTTGTGTCCAATTTCTACTAGGAAGGAGGATTTGAGTTCATGCTCTTCTTCTTGGGACTTGGTTTAGGTACTTGACCAAGTGATTTATCCAATGGGGGCATTGGAGCTTATTCTCCCCTTTGTTGGTTCAAGTGAATGTTTCGACATATGTTCTCTCTAGGATGTTCTTCCCTCAAATGAAGCTTTCTTGGAAGTTATGATCGATTCTAACATTCCTTTGGATGTTTACGTCCTTTTCAAATATCATGTGACTAGATTGGACCCCATCCCTAATTTTCCTTTTGAGTCTAATCTCATTGTTTGTTGATCCTCAGATGATGGCATTTTTTAGCCTTTGGACTCTTCCATTGAGTTGCAAGTTGGTGTTCCTAACGAGTCTGATTCTTTTAGTAGATTCTTAAACTCCTATGATGATGAGACTATTCCTATAGAATCTATTATTTCTTTCAACTTTATTCTTCATCATGAGTTTGATCTTATTGCTTGTAGCTCCTCGCACCTTCTTGAGTTTTTGTTGGTAGAATCTTCCTTGGTAATGAATATTGTTGAATACATTGAATTTGAAAATAACCCCATCAAAGCAACTCGTATCAAATCTTTCTTTTTTAGATATGATCATGGTATTGTTGTTTCTTGGATACAAGAATTTAAGTTGGATTCTCGGTTTCTTAGGGATATACTTTACATGTCATTTAATCCAATCAGGTATATTTGGAAACTTGCTTATAGTTTTTGGTATTCCCTCCATTATGATGCATTTGAACCTTTTGCCCCCTGAATTTTCCACGGGTTCGAACTTGTTGGATATTGGTGCGTCAACACTTTCTCTTTGCATTTTGCATCAGTCTAGCAGAAGAGCCTACCAAACATGGGACACTATAGTCAACACCCTATTTCCTATTCGGTGCCCGTTCCAAGTTTGTATCATAGTCTCGGGTACCTTTTTAGTTTTACCATGACTTTGAGAGGAATCCACATGCTTCTCTTTATTTTTTATTTATTCCCATTCCCTATAAATCTCACATTTTTGTTCATTATGCATTTTCCTTTGCTCATTGCTACTTGTCAAGTTATGCCTAATGCTTCGTTGCAACTTTCATACTGCCATTGCATTCATTATGTTGCTCGTCACTTGAATCCATTTCATTTTCATTCTGGATTGTATCCTTGGAAGAAACATGTTGATGAGTGTCCACCTCTTTTCCATCACCTTTTTTGCATTTTGTTTTGCATATATATATTCCATGCACTTGGGAAATAGCTGTGTGCCTCGTGACACTTTTTTATTCCACTGTAATATAGCATTTATTTATTCGTTTTCATGATTTTCTAACATAAAAAGGACAAAAAAATAAAAAATTTATAAAAAAAAGGAGGGGGAAAGATGTTATATCTCCACTATTTTTTTTTGCAACAAGTCAATTATATCACCCTTGAATAGAGCTCCTACCTCGAGTCTTTTTAACAAGTTGGGTGTTAGAATTGAACCATGATCTCTAGGCTTATACTCCTCTGGTTTGTTACTCTTCCAATCACTATGGATAATCTATTAATCCCTCTTGTGTTGTAGATTTATATCATTGTTCCCTTTGTGTCAAATGCTACCAATTCACCATTGTGCCATGCTAATGTTCAAGGATTGTATTAAACTTGTGTCAGACATTCTTTTGTTTCGTTGACCATGTAAGTCTCCCTTCCCTTTTCTCAAGTTACTCTTAGTTTGTATCATTAGAACCAATGTTTGTAATCATGCTAATGCAGAAGGTCTCCATTGACTTCTCATTAGTGGGTCATTTCTCATTGATGACAACACATTTCTCCGAGAAGTTGACTTAGAGTCTTTGTCACCTTGGGCTTGCTTTCATCATTGGTAGGTTACCCTGCACTTGACAGATGACATCTTATCATTGGTCACTAACTGAGTGGTTTCCCTTATGTTCGACAACATGACCTTTATTCACATTTTTGGATTTGTGTTATCCATTGGATTCCATTTTCATCATTGGACGTGGAAGTTCTCACCTACTTCAATGAATTTCATTATCAGTTGTTTCCCATAGAGTCTCTTTCACTTGCTATTTACATCGGGTGCATGTGAGAGACATACTCGATGGTATGTTCTACAAGATGTCAAAGACCTTTCCAAAACAAATCAGTTGTGAATACTTCTTTGTGTTGGTTTAGGGGGATTCCCTAATGCTTCCCTTCCAATGGATCTCTTCCCATCGACTTCAACTCATTTTTCTTTAAGAATGAGATTTAGAGGTTTTTTAGAACCTTCGAGCTTGTAGTCATTAGTGGAAAGTTCCTTCGCTATTAACAGTGGGAATAAATCAATGTCCCTTACTTGATATATTCTACAAGTGTTCGACTCGAAGACTTCTATTCACACTCGCTAAGAATGGGCTATCTACCTTGACACCCATTATCATCATCAGTGGGTTGTCTTGTATTTTTTAACAGTATACATCAATGATCTGTAATCAAATGGTGTCCCCCATGTTTGACATTAGATCACCTATTCACATGGTAATGAAACATACATCTTAATAGTTTGGATGGAAGACTGGCTATAGTAGCACTGCCTCATTTTGTATTCCTTAAGTTGTGCAAGACTGTGTCATACATTATATAACATTGGTACCATATGAACAACCAGTTTGTACTCACTTTAGTTCTAATTGTCCTCTTGGTATATATCAAGACACAGATCCTCTTTGTATTTTCTCATGGCTATGATCTATTTGACATAGATCCACTATGTATCTTTATTGTAGCCATGATTAAGCATATTTATATACTTTAGGGATCTGCATTATACTTGATTTGGCGGTCATGCTTAATCACAACTAACAACAAGAGGTCACATATTGGAGAAGAAAATTATCTGACACATCGACTTGTTTTGTAGGTAACCAGCTTCTAACGCCAATGTTTGGGGCAAAGGAAAATTTAAGGATCAAATTTTCCCCCATGGGCAAACTAACAGAGTTTTAAATTTTAAGGGAGCAAATTTATATAGAAATGTTTTTAAATAGTTTTGCCTAAAATTAAATATTTTTTTAATATGTAAACTCCGTCCTTCCAAAAATATAAAGGAAATATTTGGCAATAGAGTTTTGGCCTCCAAAATTCATGATGGATCCTCCATTGTCATCCCAATTACTTGGAATCAAGATTTGTTTAGGAGTAGTTTGCCAAGATTTCATTGAGTCGAGTTTTTTTGGAATTATTTTTTTGGAATTATTACATGAATGATTTTGCATGTTAATTGTATTCATTGTTTTAAGGGAATTATTTCTAGTAGAATCTCCATAGTGGGGATTTATTTTTCTACAAGTCCTCAAAATAATGGTTTTCTTAACATACCATGTAATGGGCATTTGTCAAGAAGACATGGGATGCATCTCACTATAAAAATGCTAAGACAATGGGTGGTCATTGCATGAGCACTAGCTTGGAGTTATATCTTTGGTGAACATGACTTCACTCAAAGGAATCAATATTATTCACTGAAATAACACAGATGCTCCCTATGGGAATACAATGGAGGGTTCGGGACTTGCTCCTTAGTCATGAACTAATTATATTGTTATTTCCATCGCCAGGACTATGTCAAACATTGGAATAAGTGGGGAGACCTAAGTCACCTGACACGAGAAGCACATGTGGATTCGAGTGTCCGACATGGACACAGTGACCTCCCGGAATTAGGACACGTTATATATATATCCAATTTTTTACAAATATTCAATAGAAATCAAAATCAATGCACATTTAGCATTAGTAATTAGTATTACGCATTTACAAAGCATTCAAATCTTCTTCACCTGCACAAAAAACACTTCTTAGAGCTCTCTCCACAACTGCAAATGAAAAAAAAAAGTCAAAATTTGGATTTAAAGTGGTCCCGGGCATCCCTTCTACAAAAAATGTGTCATGTTTTTAGGACACGTCTTGACGGGCGCGAGACATGCGTGTCCGAAATCGGGACACGCTGGAGAGACATGTCTGACACGCTCTGTCAGCGTGTCCGTGTCGGACATGCGGACACATTACACGCTTCCCTATATTAACGTGTCTGGTATCACATGGAGAGACGTGTCGATTTGACCTGCAAATTAGCAATGTATTATAACTACAAATTGTTACAGGTTCTCATAAAATCAACTTTGAATATTGGATTGCAATTTTGACTTATATTCTTTAATTAAATTAGTTTTGGATCCATATTAATATTTGTAGATGTTAAATTTAATAATTTTTCATAAGTTATTAAATTTTTCAAAGATCCAATTTTTTTTCTTAAGATAATCGTTGTAAAACGATAAATTCTTGATGAATATATGTTATTTTAATTTTTATTTATTTTATTACTAGACCATTGTTTATTGTATTATTAGACCACTATAATCAATGTTATCAGCATTAGTTAAGATCATATATATTCCAACAAATTTATTATATATATTTTATTAGAATTTAGATTGCACAACAATCACAACTCAAGGCTTTGATACAATGTGACAATCTAACCTAGATCTAGATAGCTAAAACAATCTCACTTGGAATTATTTGCACAGATAGATAGCAAGAATATAGAAGAAATATTGAATAGAACACTAGAGGAAAATCACTCCAGTGGGAAGTTTCCACTTTATTATTATTTATCAATCAAAGTACAATATATAGATGCTCTCAAGAGACAAAATCTAGAGGCTTAGATGTAATTTGCGTAGCTCACAATAATGAGGCGTATCTTGACTAAATCCCCCAATCAATGATAGTTTTCCAAGTGGAACTCCAAGTAGTGGCCATAATGAGGTGCAATGAACCTAGATCAAGGAAAATTTTAGGGGTGAAATTAAGGGAGTTAGAAAAATTTAATGGGTGAAATTAAGGGAGTTAGAAAAATTTAATGGGCGAATTTTAATATGAAAAGTTCTTTTTAAATTTTAATACATTCGTCCAATATTTGTTAAACAAATAATAATTGAAATACAATTAGCTCTCCCCCTATTAACGAGGGAGGAAAAAAATAATGATTTATCTCTCCCAAAGTTACCTAAAATCCTCCCTTCGCCCTTGATTTCTAGTAAAATTCATATTTAGTCCTTCTTTCACCCCCCTATTTTTAGTACTGGAAACTTCCAACACTTATTTTTCCCTCCATATTTTTACCTTTGACCCAAACTTTTGCCTTTCTTCGCGCCAACACCCGCCCCCCACAATTTTCTATAAATTTTTATAACTTTTACATGTCTTCTTTAGATCGACCAAATGATCGTTTTGTCCAAAAGAGAATATTCACCATCACAAATGTATCATCTTCTTTCTTTCTATTCACAAATCAGTCTTCACCCAGTGGTAAAGTAAAATCTACTTGTTTATGGCACTTTTTTTTCTGCAATTTTAAATTGTTTTGGGTTATAGTTATATATTACTAGTTATGCAAGAGACAGTGATGCCAAAAATATTAAAACTTTACTTATTGTCATGTTTTGTACATATTTAATGATGGATGCCAGGTAGTTAATTCTATTGACAAAATGGCCTCTTCTAGTGGCAAAAAGGTATTTGATTCTTTGATTTCCCGAGTAGCAAGCCCATTCTTTGTTTACATTTTTTTTTGGTAATTCACAACACATTTTTATATAATATTTAAATAAAAATCCAATCATTTTTATTAATTTGAATAATATATACATATTAAAAAATTATAAGTTTTAACCCAACATAATAAAATCCATATATTTTTTATTAGTTTACACAACACTTAAATTTTCTGGAACTATTGATCTAGCACCAGTAGCAGATCAGATCAAATTTAAGCAGATGATTTTGTTGCCTGAGTGGAACCATCAAAGGAGGCAAAGGCATGAGTGGATCTTGTTCATTGAGTGCGAGGAGCAAAGTTAGTTTGAGCAACATTTTGACCAGATCGAGATGCATTTTATTAAGATCTTGATCCTCCGCCATTAGGCAACCATGTAGAGGACTCTCCAGCTATATTTTTTTTAAAATATATTTAGTAGATATACACAACAAAAATTACTTCACTATGTTATGCAATACAAAGAACTGCCATAAAACCTAGATGGACAATGGAATTTTTATTAGTATATGCAACCTTTCAATTTTCCAACTTAGTTTTTTTTTCACATAGTGGTATTAGAGCCATTGGTTGCAACACTGAGGTTGTATGGGTCGGAATCCACACTCACAAGCATAGAATACAAGTTGCATAGGAAGTGTTGACAAGTGTTTCTAAGCAAATCATGGAATTAATTAACATATGATTTTTTAATGGTGCCCAAGAACTAAAATATTTGATCTACCAGTAGGAATGGTGGATTGGGTTAATGGAATTTGGAATATTTCAAACTATAGGATTATTAGTGAACAAATTTTGGTTCTATTATGTAACAAAGATATTTTTGAAATGGAGGAAATTTAAATTTTGCTTATTTAAGAAAACGTGAAAAAATTAGGAAATTTGAGATGGACCCACCTGTGCCATGTGGACAAAGGGTATGACATGGAACAACCATGTCATATGAATGTAAAGGTGGCTATAGATAAAACAAGGATGTCGAGGAAGAAAGTTGAGAGTGATTGGAGGAAATTTCGAACGTGATCAGAAGAAGGGTCCAATGACACAACTCCAATGTTGTATTGGGAGTGCCATTTCAGGGATTGATGGGAAAGGCCGATGAGCCTAGCCCGATAGCATACCGAAAGAGTTGTATCGAGAATACCATTTCAAGGATTGAACCGATGGGGTTTGTGGGAAATTTCAATGGGCCTATCCCGATAGCATATTGAAAGAGTTGTATTGGGAGTAGCATTTAGGATTTTGACGTGATGGAGTTCGCATGAAAGGTTGATGGGCCTAATTTGACAGTGTATTGGGAGAGTTGTATTGGGAGTACCATTTTGAGGATTGATGCAATGGAATTCACGAGAAAGGCCGATGGGCCTATCCTAATAGAATATCTCGAGAGTTATGTCGATAGTACCATTTTTGGGATAGACTCAATGGAGCTCATGGGAAAGGTCGGTGGAGAAGATCTGATATCGGTTATTGGATATCGACCATCGAAGATGTCAGAAATAGATTTGATATGAGAATCACAATGGGGAGGTTTTGAAGCTATATTTTATATTAACCATCAGAGATAATTCATTGGAAATATCATGACTAGGTGACATGAAGAGTTTGATAAAAGAGTCATTAGAAAAGCTAAAAATAAAAAATAAATCAGGACTTCAAAAATTGTTTTGGCCATAAAAGGAGAATTTTATCTTGGAATCCAATGAGAACTATGGAGTTTAGATGCCATTAATGAATGCTACAAAAATATTAGTGAGGGCATGGGTTTATTATCCTTCAATTCGATAAAAAATTTGAAATAGTGAATTTCAAATATCAGTGTCTAGAGTCTTGATGGAGGCCTTGTTCGAGATGAAATTGGTATGGTACATCCATGGACCAAGAACGTAGATAAATATGGTAGCATGTGGCCAAATTCCAAAAGGAGTGAAGCTGAGGTGTTGTTGGGCCTAGGGATAGTAAGGTAGAATTCAATCAGAATTCTTCCCAAGTATGGAGAAGAGAGAAAGGAGAAGAAGAAGGAGATACAATAGAAGTAGCGACAGAAAAGCAAGAAGAGAAATGAAGTTGCGACAGAGGCAGTGAAAGGAAGGAAGAAGAAGAGGGAGAGGCGTCAAAAGAAGAAGTTGCGCCAGAAGAGGAAGCCATGACAGAAGGAAGGAGTGTGACAAGGGAAGGTACGACATAATATCAACAACAGAAGGCGTGCAAGTAGCATAACTGCTGGAAAATGGCAGTACGGAATAATGCTTAGAAATTGACTGGGCTTACGATCATGGGTACGAGTTCGGCTAGAGTCATTAGAAAACGCACGTGTGAAGGAATCTTTGTAAGTAAGTTCATTAGTGCCTCCTATAAGGTGTTACTAGAATAGGAAAGATAACTTGTTGGCTAGATATAGGAAGTCGGTTGAGAAAGCGACAGAAAACGAGTATGTATCAAGTATGTATTGAATATGTAATGAGGTTATAAAAGAAGGAACCCAAGTTGTATGCGGTTTAGCCTCTCTACGATTAGCTCTGAATTGTTAGACTTTGAATTAAACTTTATCTTAGACAAAGAATCTGCAGCTGAGTGTGCAGAAGAGTAGGAAAGGTTGAGTTGATCCAGGATGTGTGCGGATCATTAGCAGAGCAAAGTAGGAAGAGTGCATGGAGAAGATAAGAAAACATGAGAGGGAGGCAGAGCATGTTAAAGATAAAGAAGAATATCTGGAACAGAGTTTGTAGCTTAGTGCGTAGACGAAAGGTTCCTATATTTCCTCATGCCAGACGAAGAGCGCCTGTGGTTTTTTCTCGAATGGGTTTCCACATTATATTATGTGTATATGTGTGAATGTTGAATGTGTTTAATTTACTTGTGTAAATTTTTCATTGAATGAATGATTATAGATTTTCTTACAGATGAATAGATGTATATCAGTCGCATTGTATTAGTTGGATATGATTATGATGCACAACCATTGTTGATATAATAGGTTGCATAAGAGAAGTTGGGTTGCCGCCTAATTGTTGGATCACAGTGAACACAAATAATCCACCCACAGTCTTCGTTGATATCCTTGGTAAAAGGGCCAAGGTACTAGAAATCCCCCACCCAACTGCGGAAACATGGTTCTGGCAGTTACCCATCCAATCTGAGATATCTCAGGTGAGACTACATCTTTGCCGCAGGTGCTGTCGACTGAGCTTTGCTCTATCGGGTCGATGTCTTGGGATTTGTTGTGCTGAGCAGAAGGGACCGAACCTGGGTCAGGACCCTTGGAGGAGGGATAAAATCCAACAAATGGTTTCATTGTCGAGACCCGAATCAATTTTGTGAGGGATATGTTGTGGCAACCAACAAAACCGAAGATCCAATATTGGGTGGAGTTCAAAGAGTTAGAATTCACATGAAAAGAAAGAGAAGGATCTCGGTGGAACCCAACAGAGTGGTTGGGATGGTACATCTATACGGACATCCAGGAGATTTTCTTTTATGAGTTTCTCATTGTGTTCATGAGTGGTTGTATCAGTTGGAAACCTAGCAAAGAAATTTTCAAGGAGGAGAACCGAGGGAGTGGAATCCTCAGTTGATTGAGTGACGGGAATGAGTAAGTAACCCTGTGTCAAGGGTTGTGAACTTTTGGATATATAGTATCTTGGAGGGATACATTACTGAGTTTGTTGTTGACACAATAACTTCATATAGTGAGGCAGAGCGGAAATTTTTTCAAGCAACACGCGGTAGATATCTGTCATCTTTAAAGATGTGGATAAAAATGCTTGTATGTGAAAAGGGTATTATGTGAATGTGACAAGACTGTGTATGCCTCAACAGAGCTATGTGAAAAATGATGCACCCTGAAGTGAAATGTTCCCAGGAGATAGTGAAACTAAACTAGAGTCGGTATTTTTAAGAAGTAGAAGATTTAGATCCGGCATGCGAAGAAAGACTATTAGGAAGAGGGATTTGCGGTACAAATAGATAAGAAGAATGATATGAGCTTGTGTCATACGTAGACGAAAGGTCTTGCGATGAAGAAGAAGAATATCAACTGATCTCTGAAGGAGATGAAGAATCAGAAGAGTCGACTGAAGCTCTAGATCAAGAACGTGGTTACAACTTTCCTACAACACTGCACACATCGCCAGAGGTAAGAACTAGAGACTTATCTCCAAGTGCATTTGTAAATACAAGTAGTACCAACGCTATAAATAGCGGACAAGGGAGTCCGACTAGCCAAAATTTTGTTCTGACTGTACCAAAAATAAATAAAATGGCTGGAGTTGACATTAAGTTACCAATATTAAATGGAAATGGGTTGGAGGACCCAGAACAACATTGGTTCCTATGTGAAGTTGTGTGGACTGTGCAATAGATCCAGGATGAGAACATTAAGAAAGCACAGATTATCACGACTGTACGAGTTCGTGCGTGTAATGCCTCGGTTTTGACCCTGTTTGCATTAAAAGATACATGATGTATATTTTGTAATTAATCGTGGTGTGGAGCTAAAGGCAAAAGCCCCACCATCGATTTGGTTGTCTATGTTTCGACAACAGGGATCGTTTTCGATGGTATATTGTGCTATCTGGCACATTATAGTTTTGGGCATCATGTAAATATGCACATCAATTAAAACAAACCTATAGCCAGCTACGTCGGTGCAACGTTAAATGAAAATGGCATGATTCATAAGGTTAAGGGGGAGTTGTCTAACCCGTGGGGGCCATTGGGAGTTTGCCATGTGTCGACCACCCACTAAAATTCTGATGTTCGATTAGTTGGGAGCAGTTATGGCTGGGGAGTGGTGGTTGGTAGGACCGCCCGTCTTTGCTCCACATACACTCCTCCAGCGAGCTCGCTCTTCCTCATGCAGAGGCAAGGGAATGGTCACCACTCTCCCACTCTTCCACTCACGATTTTGGGTTCTCCATTGTGATTTTTGTCTTGACCATCTCACGTAGGCAAGGGTCGGTTCGGTTCTCTCTTCTCTCGCCGATCGCTGGTCGGTGGATCTGCTTTCCTCCCACAACGAGTCGTTTTGTTCTTCCTCCATTCATGCAGAGAGTCTGTCTGAACCGGTTTTATTTATCAGATTGTGAAAGGTATCCGGGGGATTTCATGGTGAGATCGGCTATGTTCTTTCCCCAACTTAGGAAGAGGATTGATTTCCCTTTTGTAGTGTTGGACTATGTGTATGTGTGTTACCCTCCCGGTTTTGTGGTCTACGTCTACATTTTCCCCTATCCATGCTGGTATTTTGGTTTCTTTCCCATTTGTGGACTATGTAATGTTGCCATCGTTTCATTGTGAGAGTGGGGCTGTTGTCTTCCCCTGGTTGTGGGTTGCTGTGTATGCAAGTACCTTTTTGGGTTGCCGCTGAGTTGTTTTGGCCATGCTGGGTCCAAGAACAACTCTGAGTCGTCTTGTTGACGGGAGCTGTGTTCACCTTTTTGTTTGGGTTTGTCACCCTGTTGTCTTCATCTTCTTCACAGAGTTGTGAACTGTTTGTTTTACTGTGGTATGCAGTGGTTGGTCTTCGGACTGTTGAGAGTGGAATTAGACGTTGGGTATGCTTGAGAAAATTGGTGTTTGGAGCCACTCAGACGGAGTTAGACTGCTGGCTTTCTTCTCCACAACCCTTGAAGAGTATTGGAAAGGGAGGTTAGGGCCTAAGGGACTGTGAAGCAGAGAAATGATTGATTCCTGGTGTTGGGTGTGTGGGTGTCTTAGAATTCAGGTTAACTCTGGTGTAGGTGCCCTTAGCTCTCCATTGAGGCCGCCAGCCTAGCATTTATCCTTTCCTAGCTCCTTGACAGCCTGATAAACCCTACTGTGTGGGTTTGGCTGATTTGTGTACCTTGGCTATGTGTAAGCCTGCTTTGACCCTTATTCCTTGAGGAATCATGCCCAGCTCGGGGGTGGTAGTGTTACTGAGAGATTGATGAGCACGCTAGCCTATGGTTGGGTGGAATGTTGCAGCGACGTAGCTGGTTGCGGGACGGATCTTTTTTAAGATGAGTATTCTTGACTATTTTGTCTATGCATTTATATTTACTGATTAATGAATATGATGAACATGTGGTATGCTTGAATGAACGTATGTTGATTTCTCTATGTATATGAAGGATTTTGCATCTTAGTATGTTTTATGTTTTAAGATTTAGATTCCAGCATTATATGTCTGTTCATGTTCATGGGGCTATTTTCCCGAAGTTTTTTGTTTGCTTGGTAGCGTCCTCCTCGCCGGTCAGAGGGTCGGGGACGTTACAGTATGGTATCAGAGCAAAGGTTGCAGCATGGGCTTGAATGGGCCGTGAAGATGCAATGACAGAGCTTATGTTGCAGCATTTGGGCCTCAGAGGGCCATGAGAGATAGTTAACAGAGGCAGGGTGCCTACTGCCGAGAAGAAACCAAGAAAATTCACAAAACTTTTCTAAGTGTCAAAATTATCGGCTCATCGAAAAACTTAGTGAGAAGTTCTTCTGATGCAGCGGAAGAGCTAGTCTGAAGGTCACCCGGCAAGAGACAAACAACCTTGGTTGCAAAAAAATTTCTAAGTGCTTGGCCGTCGGCACATCGAAAAACTTAGATAGATGGACATCCGATGCAGACCTCGGCGGCGGCGAAATTAGTTAGACAGATCGACGATTATTAGTTGATCGCATCGTCGATGCTTAGTTGATTTTGCGTCCGTCGTTGTGGCTGGTTAGAGGACTAACCTTCCGATGGGTAGAAGCCTCGACTGCTGATGCCGCAGTGACCAGAGGTTCTGACCACCGATAGGCTTGTGGCCGCGGAAGACATAGAAGGACCGTTGGTTGCCGTTGCAAAAACTAAGACGACTAGCCACCCGATGCACAGAGCACCCGACCGTCGACGCAGTGGAAAATTTCTGAAATTTTTTCTAAGGAATGGGATCATCGGCGATTGAAAAAGGATAGTTGTTGACATCGTCGATGATTAGTTGATGGCGTAGCCGCAACGTCGAAAAATAGTTAAGGAAATAGCCGACACGGCGGCGGGTTCCTGAAGTCATTTTCGCCGAAGTTTTCCTAAAAGCTGAACACATCGGAGAAACTTAGTTGATGAGATTCAACGAAACGACAACAAAGATTAGTGGATTGATCGGCGAAATTTAGAAGACGTAAGTGCCGAAACGTCGGCAGAAAGGACAGGAAGTTAGTTGGTGAAGCCGCCGACAGCGGCAGCAGAAAGAAGATTAAAGAGGAAATTTCAAAAAAAATTCTAAGTAGTTCAACCATCGACGATCAACGAAGATCAGTCGAAGGGATCGACGACATTTAGATGATGGCACTGCCAAAACGCCGGCTCGTTTAGTCAAATGGACCCCCGATAAAGGCCATCGGCGTCGGGAGAAGATAGAGGACGAAAGCGTCGACGCGAAGGAGAAGGAAGAAGAAAAGTTTGAAAAATTTGAAGTACGAGAACGTCGATGAGATTTAGTTGACAGAACCGCCGAAACGTCGGCGAAAAATAGAAGATGGGATCACCGATAGACAAATGAAGAAGGTGCCGATGATGCGACGGTGGAGATCTCTCGAAGACCGCCGAAACGTCGGCGAAATTTAGCTGTTTGAAGAGCCGACGCGGTGACAAGCAAGGGAAGAAAAATTCTGAAATTTCTCTAAGTGTAGAAAGCGTTGGAAAAGGTTAGTGAATCCGATAGCCGATGAGTGGCCGCGGAAAACCTTAGTTGTTGGATTGTCGCCGTTGCGGATGACTATGGAACTAACCATTTGACAAGCGAGCAGTTAGTCGCTCCGACCGTCGATGCCGCGGTAGGTAACATTCTGATCCGTCGACAGGGTTATGACCACAGAAACCCTAGTGAGTTTGATTGTCGCCGTTTCAGCTACCTAGAAAACTAGCCACCCGATGATTAGTGCTTCTGATTGTCGATATGCAGTAGTCCTCTGCATCGTCGATAAATGATAAAGACCAATAGCCGAGACAACTGAGGATCTAATACGGCGGAAAACTGTAGTTGTTGGAGCTGTCGATACTACAGAAAACCTTAGTTGTTGGAGCCGCCGATACAGCGGAAAATTTTAGTTGTTAGGGCCGCCGATGAGCACCCGAAGGAAGTTGATGTTTAAATCGCCGAAACATCGGAGTTTTAGATGGGATGAGACCCGATCTGAGAAATAAAATTGGGTTATTCAAAGTGGATTTCTCAGCAAATTCCAGCTATTTTTCAGTGGATTTTTCAATAGTTCTAGGGCTGAAAAGGAAGAAGAATTCTAGGTGGCTGAAGTTGGCCATTCAAACCAAAATACAGTTGTGTGTTTTCCCTAAATTTGATGAAAATCATCATGATAGAATTGGTGTGGTTTTCACACCCGAGGTTAGAATGAGGCATGTGGATAGGCGTTGGAAAGCTTATCCAACAAGGAACAAGGGAGAATCCCCAGAGTTCGAATACGGTGCTGCAAAGTACTAGTGGCTGTCAGTATGGACAAACCAGTTGTTGTGTGGAAGAGGAGTTCCATACAAAGATGAGGGATTTGAAAAGGGAAAATTCCTTAAACCCTGTCTTGCTAATTATAATTACATTTACAAGTTTTATACATGAAATGTATGAGGATATGCCTAGCATGCATAAGACACATGTTGGTAAGAATAGTGAGAATTATACATTTATAATGAGCCACTAATAATAATTATTGCATCGATGTTGGCATTAGGGGAAAAACCAACGACAACATGGACATGGTTGAATATGTTGTTGATGCTGACAAATGTGACTAGCAACCCTATGGAGAAAGGGATAAGGCAACAAGTCTAGAATCAAAAGTTGGTGAGCAAATTCTACAATCTCCTGCAAAGGACCAACCAAACTGGTAATGTCCAGGGTGTAAGTAAGACCCATGAAGGTAAGAGTTTAATTATGACAATTGCATGGAGTGGTAAAAGCAAGAGGTATCATACCATGTGGGTATTGGAATTTTATACTGCATTCATTGAGAAAGGTTTCATGCCTGTATTATGTTGTTATGAGCTTAGTAGCCCAAAGAAAGCAAGCAATGATGATCTTGATTATAGTCATGCATCATATATCAAGTAGTCATGGTTAGGCCATGCATGGTGTGTTTGAATGCATAGTATTCTGGAATCAATGCAAGGTAGCATTGAGTGGGTATGCATTAAAAGATTTTATAAATCTTGTAGTTATGCATTGAATGGGTGCATATGAAAAGTATGAGTAAATGTTGTATATATGCATACATAAGTATGGGTGCAAATGTTGTGATGCAATGCACGAATGCATAGAGATAGTGCATGAGTTATTATGAATAACTAATGGCTGAAATGATGAATTGATGACAATTCTGGAACCATTTTAAGAGCTATTATGAATGGAGGATGGTAAGTGCATGAAGAGGGTAGTCATGATCGATTGGCTGCTGGAAATGCTCTATGGAAGGGCAAGTGGGTACAAATGATACGCTTGCGAAGTAAAGAGTATCTAAACATTTCATTTAAATTGCATAAATGATGTGACTGTACCCTGTAATTTAAAGTATTATAATGATTGCGTGAAGTAAATGGGTTTTGGGTAGTACTGGTATGCTAACAGCTGGAAGTATTTGAATTTTATAATTCTACAAATGCTTCAGTGATTGTTGTAGCAATGGAAAAAGTTATATGCATCAAGACTTACCAAGTGGCTGATTGAAGTTCAGGTTTCAGGTAGATTGTTTGGAGCATGGCAATGAGAGTAAGACCATGACAAACGCCGGAATCTACCATGTGAAAGAGCCAACCCTTATGAGAAGAGTCTCATGGCTGTGAAAATAGTTTGTATGCATAATGAGTTGTTAAATTTGAATTTGGGAATTTTGGATTTAAGAAATTGCTAACAACCACTAATCACTATTGGATTGCATAAGACTGTGTCAGGAGGACGCATTGTAAGTAGGTATTCATGTTATGCTAATAAGCATAAAATTATGATGGGCATAGTGGTGATGCTTACAAGAGACCCATAATTGAGGATCACCTCATTGCCAAGCAAATCAATTTATGTAGTAAACAGAGTTGCAAATTCTCATTGAATTTAATTACTAATGTCATTACTTGGTTATGGAACCATCAAATTTGGATTGTATTATCAGATAATGATTGACTGTTTGGCTATTTGATGAATGTGCCAGGGGTACACACTGTAGGAAGATCATGTGTGATGGCCTATAGGAGCCAAACTTCATGGGAAGGTTTTCCCTTGTCTTGGAAATGGGTTTCGGGTGAAACTCCATTGGACATTTTGGGAATGTCTTATTTGCACTGCATGTTTGGTAAGCAACGTGAGTGAGATGGTATAGGTTATGTCGGTGAGACATGCGTGGATACAAAATGTAAAGAGGAATTGGGATGGCAAACCGAGGGACTGTTAGCTCAGAGAAGGGAGCCCCCCATTCCTCCTTGACGAAGGAATACTGCATCGGCAAATGGATAAGTGTTCTGTAACCCTAGCTAAGAATATGCATGTCCAATTGTTGGATTCAATATCCAGAACATGTTTTAATTTTATTTCCATTATGAGCAATTGCTTGAGTATGAATAGGGCCTACATGCCACACACCGGAAAAGGGTGCACACTTTCCCGATGTCGGATCATGGAAGGGTTTTTCGATATTAATTACACCCTAGGGAGTGGACGCACTCCTAGTGTCTCAATACTTGATAGTGAATGATGTGAAATATGATTACAGTTTTAGAGCAATAATGCTAATGAATATGCTTATATTGCATGTGTTGTTAAACAGATGTAGTCTGGTATTGTACACTAAATGGACAATGGCTTGAGCTCATCCTACCTTCTACTAAACAGCACAGAGAAGGAGACATTCCTGAGGGACTGTCAACTCAGAGAAGGGAGTGGTCTCTTGTGTGATATGGGGTAGTGGAACTAGAGCTCACTACTGGAAATGACACCTGGAAATGGTCGTTTATTGTTGATATAAGTGCATGTGTTATTGTTGATGGCCTGATAAACCCAACTGTGTTGGCTTGGCTAATGATTGGTTGTTGATATAAGTGTATTGTTGAGATAAGTACAGGTGATTTGTTGACGGTCTGATAAACCCAACTGAAGGTTGGCTTGATTGTGCCTGATATATATATATATATAAGGATGTTGTGAAGCAGCCTGCGCGCTGACCTAACATCCAAGTCCATAGGCGATCCCAAGGCTTGCAAAGCGAAGTATGATCCTGTGGACCAACGAGGAAACGCACAATATAGATAAGTATTGGATTATTTTGCAATTCTTGCTTATGAATATGCATGTGTATATGATTTGGTTATGAGGTGTAAAAAAAATAAAAAAAATCCGATGGGAATAAACTGAACATGTGAATTTATTCAATGTTTCAATATAGGTATCGCTGGAAGCGAGGACTACGAAAGCATCCTAGAGGTGCATGTGGACATGTGACTGTCCTGAAAAGCTCGGAATGAGAAGTAATGAAAAAGGTGCTAGTATGATGATGAAGGTCCTAGCAGTCGATACAAACCATGCGGGGAGGCTCCATGGTTGAGAGGTCTGAAATAGACCGGAGACACTAAGTGTCATGACCAAGAGGGATTGGTCCAGCGTTCACGGTGAAGTGAAAGAGGTTGAGAGCATGAAAAGCCACAACAGTAGTGTGGGTTCCAGGATGGAATAAAACAAAGAGGGGAAAAACTCGTGCTGCTCTCTCTTACCCTTTTGATTATATATATATATGCATTGTGAAAACAAAAGATTGTTGAATGCATGTATGACTGAAAATGGAATATGTGTATTTGCTTAAAAGTAAATTGTGAATGCTGGAATGGTTAATTCCCTGCCCAAGAATGGACATGAATGAGCTCATGTGCCTGTTGGGAAGGCATGAAAAATATGAAAGTCTCCTTGATGAGACTTAGACTGTCATGCCAATTGGGCAATTAATTGACTGATTTTAATGCCTATATTATGCTTGGTCTGACAGAATTTCAATGGTGCATTTCACAGATGAGAAAAGTGAAATCCAGTGGTGCACATTGATCATGGCAGCAGACCAAAAGCTGCTGGACTTGGCTAGAAGTCTCCTTCAAACGATTGCCAGGACCCAAGAGAATCTTGGAGAGATGCTCAAGATACAAAAAAGGAAGAATGAGATGAACCACCAGATTTTGCAAGACTCTATTGGTTTGCAAAAGGAGGTGAAAATCCTTCTGGGAGCAATCCGTAAAGGCAAGGAAAGTGGATCAATGATGGGACATTCATCCAAGCAATCCATTAAGAAACTTTCTAGGAATGAAGACTCAAAGGAAATTGAGCAAGTAAAGATGAAGCAGCCAGCGAAATGTTGGAAATGCGGAGGACATCATTTATGCCGGGACTGCCCAACGAGGGAACATAAAGAGGGCAGCAGACACAAAGTTCCTTGACTTGGGGATGAGCCAAAAGCTGAGGACCAGCAGAAAAAGCTCGTGGAAGCTAAGGGGCTTTGTCCTGAAAGTTCAAAGTAAAATAATTGAACGTGGGACAGATCTGCAAAGTTTTGAAATTTTGGATGTGCAAATTGTATATGTATTCTTATGTATTGGAACACCGAGGACAGTGTTATTCCAAGGGGGAGGGGATTGTAATACCCCAGTTTTGACCCTGTTTGCATTAAAAGATTCATGATGTATATTTTGTAATTAATCGTGGTGTGGAGCTAAAGGAAAAAGCCCCACCATCGATTTAGTTGTGTATGTTTCAGCAATAGGGATCGTTGTCGATGGTATATCGTGCTATCCGGCACATTATAGTTTTGGTCATCATGTAAATATACACATCAATTAAAATAAACCTACAGCCAGCTACGACGGTGCAACATTAAATGAAAAGGGCATGATTCCTAAGGTTAAGGGGGAGTTGTCTAACCCGTGGGGGCCATTGGGAGTTTTCCATGTGTCGACCACCCACTAAACTTCTGTTCTTCAATTAGTTGGGTGCAGTTATGGCTGGGGAGTGGTGGTTGGCAAGATCGTCCATCTTTGCCCCACATACACTCCACCAACGAGCTCGCTCTTCATCATGCGGAGGCAGGGAAACGGTCACCACTCTCCCACTCTTCCACTCACAATTTTGGGTTCTCCATTGTGGTTTTTGTCTTGACCATCCCACGCAGGCGGGGGTCGGTTTGGTTCTCTCTTCTCTCGTTGATCGCTGGTCAGTGGATCTGCTTTCCTCCCACAGCGAGTCGTTCTATTCTTCCTTCGTTCACGCATAGAGTCTGGACCGGTTTTATTTATCAGACTGTGAAAGGTATCCGGGGGATTTCACAGTGAGATCGGCTATGTTCTTTCCCCGACTTGGGAAGAGGATCGATTTCCCTTTTGTAGTGTCGGACTGTGTGTATGTGTGTTACCCTCCTGGTTTTGTGGTCTACGTCTATGACCCGACTTACAATGGAGGGGACTTCCTTATGACTTTTAGTAATTATCCCGATAGGAAAATCGGGGTACAAAGAAATACAAGTGATTCTCCTAATAGGAGCATCGGGGACCACTAAAAAATATAATTAGAATATTCTTCGAAGTTACAATAATTGAACACTCCCCCTTAAGGAGAAGGGTATTCTACAACAACAACAATAGTAGGAGAAAGAGAGCATGTGAGAAATTTTAACCAGCAAGTGAGTAATTCGAACCACAGGAGAATCTAGGAGTGTTAGTGAGGTTCACAAATCAAATTTGGGTGAAACATTCAGCAAAAACCATCAAATTACAGATAAATTACACACAATGATAGCTGGAAACAAGATAATTTTGGACTGTTTAACCATGAAATTGTTATTAACAGGTTTATAAATACATCATAAGAGTTTTGAATGGCTTTGGAAGCCAATTGTGAGCAAATAACCCAAAATTGCCAAATTGGCATCAAACCCCCCTAGGTGGGCCAATCACGTCCCAAATCTCTCCAAATGGCCACGAATTGCTGAAATGGCATGGCTGATGTGTTTTAGGTCAATGATTACACCTTGGACAGCGTGGGTGTGGAAAGCTGGGTGGTTTAGAGTCTCAATGCAACATTAATTGCACCAAATCAAGCCAAATTTTTGCAAAAATCCCACTCTAGCGCTCCAAGTTAACTTGTATGTCCAAATTCAATGAATGGGAGGGTACCAGCAATGATGGATGTGCATATGTGGCTGGTTGAATAGGCTGTAGTACCCATGTGGGTCATGGAACCTCAAATTGACATGCCATATGTCTACCTAAGCACCCCTAGTCCACCTCATAGTGTGTTAAAGCTTAAAAACCAATAAAATTGACTAATTAGTGTAAATAAGGTACTAATGATGGATTATTGTTTTAACAACATCCCTTAATCCAACAACTAAGTATGCTCACAAAATCATGAAGGCCTTGGCAACAATGGCTCAAGTTACCTCAAGTTAATAACTCAGAAATTACAATTTGTATTTGTCCATGTGAACCGAGGAAAGAAGAAAAACCCCATGGGAAAAACCTTCCCTCAAGAATGGACATGGGGCTGGACCTACAATAATATAACAGCAAATTACCATCCCTCACTCACCCCAAGCAAAGATCTCAGATAAGTGAAGGTCTTCTCAGTGAAAACCTTGGTAAAAATGTCAGTAGTTTGCTCAATGGATGGGCAATGCTGCAGTGAGATCACCCTGTCATGCACTAAGCCCCGAATGTAATGCATGTGTATCTCTATGTTTTTTTTCCTCTGCCTCTATATTGGATCAGTAGATATCTTGATGGCACTCTAATTATCCACCCAATTTTTGGTTGGAGAATCAATTGACAACAAACTCCCGGAGAATTCCCTACAACCAAACACACTAAGTAGCAACATTAACCGTTGCCCTGTATTCGGCCTCTGCTGATGAAAGTGAGATGGTGTGATGTTTCTTACTTGACCAGCAAATGGGACCTTCAACAAACATGAAGAAAAAACTTGATGTTGACTTTCTGTCAGTTGGATCACCGACCCAATCTGAATCAGAAAATCCATCTAGTTGAAGTGAGGAACTAGCTGTGTAGTGCACCCCGAATTTCTTAGTTCCCTGGACATACTGGAGAATTATTTTTGCAGCCCTCCAATGGAGATCATGTGGCTGGTGCATATGTCTTGCTACATCACTCACAGTATAAGACAAATCAGGTCTTGTATGAGTAAGGTAGAGCAAGCTTCCCACTAGTTGCCTTAGAGTGTAATATCCACCATTGGGGAATTACCAAATTCATGCATTTTAATACCAGAAAGAAATGGAGACTTGGCTGTGTTACACTTATCCATATTAAACTTATTTATTAGGTGTAAAGCATACTATGGCTGACTCAGCATGATTTCCTTACCATTTTGCTCAATTTCCAAGCCCAAAAATTGCCTTAACAATCCTAGGTCTGTCATAGCAAATCCACTATGCAAAGAGCTCTTAATTTGGCCAATTAAATTGGTGCAGCAACCTGTAATAAGAATATCATCAACATAAAGAACAATGACTTGCAAATTAACATCATTTTTCTGCAAATACACATTAGGGTCTGATTTGCATCTTGTGAAGCCAATTGAAAGCAAGAAGGCGTACATTTTTACATACCAAGCCCTGGGGGCTTGCTTGAGTCCATACAGTGATTTTTTCAGGCTACATAACAATGAAGGATCCTCTTGGAAACCTTCAGGCTGTTGCATGTAGATCTCCTCCTATAACTCACCATGCAAGAATGCACTCTTTACATCCATGTGGTGAACTTCCCAACACTTACTAGCTGCCACTGCAAGAACTAGTTTAATTGAGTCCATATTTGCAATCAATGCAAAGTTCTTTGTATAATCAACTCCATGGACTTCAGAATAGCCCTTAGCCACTACTCTAGCCTCATGTTTTATATCACAACCATCAGCAGCAAGTTTGGTCCAAAAAACCCATTTGCATTGAACAACTTTCCTCTTGGGAGGAAGGGGAACCAATTCCCATGTATTGTTCTCTTGGAGGGACTGAAGCTCATCTTCCATTGTTGATTTCCATCTTGGGTCTGTGCAAGCTTGCTAATATGTCTGAGGATCATAACTGATCAGCATGTAACAGTGCTCAGCAAGAGCACTATCACTTGCAAAAAAAGCCTTACTAGTTTGTGATCTAGTTTTCCTAGGCTCTTGGGGATTGCCTGTCAATTCCCCAGCTGCTTGCACAATTGTTTCAGCCCATTTGGGAATAGATGGTGAGTCGTCTACAGAAATATTATCTTCAGCAACATTTATATCAGAATTATCAGAAAAAACAGAGCATGTATCATCACTTACATCTTCGAATGGTTAAGGAGAGGAGCAATCCGCCGGTGCAAGTTCGAAATCAGGAATTGGCTCTTCTTCGAATTTGACACTTATTTCAACAAACGTTTTGCAAGTAGATGTGTAAAAGAGCTTGTACCCTTTGGTGTCCCCGCCATATCCAACCATGAGACACTCCTTGCTTTGTGGTTGCAAGGATTTCCTCTTCTCTGAAGGGATTCTTGCCCATGCTTTTGTCCCAAATATCCTGAAATTTGAGACATCTGGTTTTTCACCAAACCATGCCTTGTAAGGTGTCATTCCTTTCACTAATTTGTGGAAGGATCTGTTTTAAATGTGAGCATCACAACTGAAGGCTTCAGCCCATAGCTTTGGATTAAGTTGCCTCACTTCTATCATGCAAGTAGCCATCTCTTTTAGAGATCTATTTTTCCTCTCTGCCACACCATTTTGTTGTGGTGTGTAGGGAGTTGAATGTTGCATTTAGATGCCACACTCCTCATAAAGTTGATGTAGATTCTTGTTCACATATTCCTTTCCATTATCAGTCCTAAGGACTTTGATCTTCTTCCCACTCTGATTCTCTACTAGTGCTTTCCAAACCTTGAGTTGCTCAAACACCTCAGATTTCAATCTCAGAAAATACACCCAGCAAAATCGAGAGTAGTCCTCAATGAATGTAAGAACATACCTAGATCCACCATATGAGAGAGTGAGTAGTGGACCAACCAAATTAGAATGCACCAACCCAAGTGGTTGTATTGCTCTCCTTTCCTTCCCCTTCTCATAGCTCTGCTCAGGATGCTTCCCAATCACACATCCAATACATGCTCTAGTAGATGGCTGAATTTGTGGAAGACCTTCCACCATTTCTTCTCTATGCAATGTTTGGAGATATCTGTAATTCAGGTGGCCAAACCTCTCATGCCATAGTTTGGAAACCTCATTGGCATGTGTTTGAAGTGCTTGATCACTGGAAGTAGGGAGGAAATTAGAGAATTTGTACATTCTCTCATGATGATCAGCATACCCAACTGCAATAACTTGGTCTATTGAGATTTCAGAAATCTCTACCTAGTCAGGAATGAAGATCACTCTCTTTGGCTCTCCTGTATGGGTCATCTAATAGACTGACATCAAGTTTGCTGCAAGGTCTGATACATACAGTACATCACCGAAGAACCCATGGTCTAAATTAGTTCTCTCAATCCCTCTGGTATGGAGTTTAGAATCATCTCCCATTCGAACTGCTAGGCCATCATTCGAACTCATGGAGGAGAAAAATTCTCTCCTGAACCAGGACGGACACCTCAAATCGGTAAGATCTAATATTTTGCTATTTTCATTTGAGGTTCTCATTTCAAAGTGATCTTTCACATCATCTTGATGATAAGCTTGTTGAAGTTGACAACTTCCAAGTGTGGAAATTGAACCTAGGTGTTAGAACAATTACACTCACAAAAAATGTCAATTACACATGCAAATTACACACAAAGGAGACTGAATATGGAGCAGAACACTAATCTGTATTGAAATAAGTGTACAATAGCCAACCTTGTGAAGTCATAGGCTTCCACAATAAATAATTACATGAGAGATTCGAATGCATTAGGATTCCATTCGAATTGGTCAAAAGCAGGCTTACTAAAACTAAGCAAATCCCCCATAGGTACATAAAGCAGCTTCCAAATCTGTCTAGGAGCTCACAAAATGGAAAAATCAATTAAGGAGGTTAATAGGTGATGGAAGGACAACTCATACATGCTTTTATTAGTAGAAAAGAGTGGAGGATGATGGGGACAAAAAACAAGTTAACTTCACCTAGTCAAACTTTCCCAATTGCCTTTAAACTCAGTAAAAGCAGCAATAAAGCAGAAAAAGCAGATATGTGCTAGGAAGGCAAGGAATAAAGTAGAAATGATTCCAAGAGGTTTCTCAAGTGCTCAATGACTCAGTTTTAGCAAGTTTGACCATCTAGGACATGTGGAGGACAACTTGCATAGAGTGGAATATGGAAACTAGGAAAATAAGACAAAAATGGAGATAATTAATGTTTAAGGTAGCTAACTATGGGTTGATTATTCTAACACCCCCCCTTAAGCCTGACTTATGAGTAAAATATTAGAAAATAATAGGGCCTAGAAACAAGGCTTAGTCACCCTTTACATACTGCATGTCCATTTAACCAAGGAGAAGAGGCAAAAACCCAGTGGAAAAAATCCTCCCTTAAACATAGACAGTAAAACAAAATTTGAAAATCTTGTCATCAATCATGCTTCATAGCATGATCAGCAATCCCCAGCAGTGATTTGAGATTGCTGAAATTCTTCTCACAAAAAACTTTGTTGAAGATGTCTGCTACTTGTTCTAAAGATGAACAGAAGAGTAGGTGAATGGTGCCATCATGCACAAGCTGTCTGATGTAGTGCATATGGATCTCAATGTGTTTGGTTCTCTGTCTCTGAACTGGATCATTACAGATTCGAATGGTACTCTGATTATCACAATAGATAGTAGTTGAGTATTTTGATTCGAAGCCACACCCACCAAGTAACCCCTGCAACCATAAACATTAAGTTGATGCATTTACAACTCCTCTGTACTCTGCTTCTGTAGATGAGAGTGCAATGGCACTCTGTTTCTTGCTTGACCAGCTGATTGGTCCTTCAGCAAGCATGAACACATATCCTGATGTTGACTTTCGATCTGTGTTGTAACCTGCCCAATCACTGTCAATAAACCCAATCAAATCAAGATCAGATTTAGCTTTGTAGAAGATCCCATGAGTCCTTGTTCCTTGAACAAAGTTAAGGAACCTTTTGGCTGCTCTCCAATGGATCTCATGAGGCTGGTCCATGTATCTTGAAGCCACACTTACTGCATAAGAAATATCAGGTCGAGTATGTGTAAGGTACAGCAAACACCCAATCAGTTGCCTATACAGTGTATTATTTACCATAGGTGAAGAATCTGCTTCTTCAAGATTAACTCCTAAAAGAAAGGGAGTCTTTCTTGGCTTGCAATCTTTCATGTTGAACTTGTTTAGCAAATCCAAAGCATACTTGGACTGATGTACTTTTATTCCATGTTTGGTTTGAGCAATCGCGAGACCCAAGAATTGGCTCAATAACCCCAAATCAGTCATAGAAAATGCATAGTTCATTGAATCCTTCAAGGAGGCAATTTCATCCCTTGAGCTTCCTGTAATGAGAAGGTAATCCACATACAAGACAGTAATCACCAAAGAACCATGAATCAACTTCAAATAAACATTAGGATCAGACTTGCATCGAACAAAATTCAATGATAGCAGAAAGCCATCAATCTTGGCATACCAAGCCCTGGGGGCTTGCTTAAGCCCATATAATGATTTCTTTAGCCTGCACATAAGAGATGGATTAGTAACAAAGCCTTGAGGCTATTGCATGTAAATATCTTCAATAAGATCTCCATTCAGGAAAGCACACTTCACATCCATGTGATGTACCTCCCACTGCTTCGAAGCTGCAATGGCTAAGGCTAGCCTGATGGAGTCCATCTTTTCCACTGGTGCAAAGGTCTCATTGTAGTCTATGCCATGTACCTGTGAGTAGCCCTTGGCTACCAATCTTGTCTTATATTTCAAAGGTGAACCATCAGCAGCAAACTTGGTTTTGAAAACCCACTTACATTGAACTAGCTTCCTCCCTGGGGGAAGATCAACCAACTCCCAAGTGTTGTTCTTCTGGAGTGAGCTGAATTCTTCTTTCATGGTTGTTTGCAATCTTGGATCATGTTTTGCATCTTCATATGTCTGTGGGTCTGATTCAACCATCAGATAGCATTTCTCTGCAAACAAGGGGTCTTTCATACACAGGGAACTCTCAAACTGAGATCTAGTCCTCCTAGAATCACTAAGATTTCCAGCTAGTTCCCCAGCTGCATGAATGGTATTTTCTGCCCATTTTGGTCTTGTAGGACTGTTAGGATCTGCAATTAAATCATCATTATCAGACATATCAGAATCAACAAACTCATTTATCTCTTCACTTACATTCAGTGGTTCTGGTGGTGAAGAAGACTCTCCAACTTCTACTGTTGCTAAAGGCTCTTCTTGGAACTGAACACTCCTTTCAATGAAGGTTTTGTTTGTGCTCAAATTGATCAGCTTGTACCCTTTTGAATCTTCAGAGTACCCAATAAATAGACACTCTTGGCTTTGGGGCTGCAAAGCCTTCCTCTTTTCTGTTGGAATTCTAGCCCAAGCCCTTGAGCCAAAAATCCTGAAATGGGTCACATCTGTCTTGTGCCCACTCCATGCTTCGAAAGGAGTCATACCATCAAGTTGTTTATGAGGCACCCCATTCTGGATATAGGCTGCACAATTTATAGCTTCGGCCCAAAACTTTGGTGGCAAAGTCTTAGCCTCCATCATGCAGGTTGCCATCTCTTTCAGTGATTTGTTCTTCCTCTCAGCAACACCATTTTGCTGTGGTGTGTAAGGGATAGAATGCTGCATCTGAATACCTGCATCTGCACAATATTGAATGAACTCAGACTTGACATACTCACCACCATTGTCAGATCTGAGGACCTTGAGTTTCCTCCCAGACTGGTTTTCAACCAAAGCCTTAAAGACTTTGAAGAGGCCAAAAACTTCAGACTTGTGTTTCAGGAAGTAAACCCAGCAGAACCTGGAAAAGTCAGCTATGAATGTCAATGCATATTTGGCCTGACTCATTGACATATGAGAAAATGGGCCAGCAACATCATTATGGATCAACTCAAGAGGTGCAGAGGTTCTCTCATGACTAGCTTTTGGCAAATTTATGCTCTGGGTGTTTTCCTAAGATGCAACCTTGACAGACTCCTTTGGAAAACTTAATCTTTGGTAACCCTATGACCATTTCGTTTTCACTAAGATCAGAAAGATACTTATAGTTAAGATGGCCAGGTCTTTCATGCCAAAGCTTGCTTGCCTCATTAGCATGAATCAGAAGAGCAGAGGGGTTTGAGTAGGGAAAGAAATGTGAGAACATGTATACCTTCGAAGTGTGATTTGCAACTCCTTTTGCAATGACTATACCACTTGAGATCTCTGTGATCTCAACTTCATCAAGGGAGAATATGACTTTCTTTGGAGACCCTATGTGGGTCATCTGATACACTGATAAGAGGTTAGAGGCAAGACCTGAAACATACAATACATTGTTGAACTTACCATGGTCAAGATCAATCCTCCCTTTACCCAAACTTTTAGAGAGAGAGTCATCTCCCAATACTATTGGTGGACCTTTCGACATGTTAAGTGAGGTGAATGCCTCCTTGGTCGAAACCATATGTATTGAAGCTCCAGAATCAATGATGAAACTAGGTGAGCTTGATGTGCTAGCAACCAATGCATGAACTCTCTCTCTGTCTTCTGAATTTGATCCTCCTTCCCTCTTCTTTGAGCTATTAGGAAGGGAGATGCCATTCTTCTCCAGAATTTGGGTCAGCATGTCAATTTGACTCTTCATGCAAGAGCATTCAGGATGATTGCCCTTACTGCAGTATGCGCACTTGCTCATTTCTCCTTTGTTCTTATTCTTCTGGGGGTTCTTCTTGGAACCTTGGGGCTCCTCTGGAGACTTGTTCTTATCTCTCTTTTGCTCAGGTGGCTTCTTAGATTTCTTCTTGCCTTTTGAATCCACCCTCAAATTTCTAGCAACCAGAGCTTGGTCTTTGGAAGGTTTGATGGTGCCCATCATCACCAATTTATCTGGTTCTTGTGTGAGAGATTCCATGAACTCTGCAAGTTTAGGCATCTTCCAGGCTCGAGCTTTCAACTTGGTGGCATGGAAGGTCGAAAAAAACACTGAATAGTCAGGGCCAAGCTTCGAGAGTATGGCCAAAACCAGTTGCTCCTCCTCCTTTTCGATTCCACACTGTTTTAGCTGCAAAACAAGGGCTTTAAACTTGGAAAAGTAGAGTTGCAGGGATTCGAAGCTGCTGAGACTCAAAGAGATCAATTCATTCTTGATTTGATGTCCTCTCGTCTCATATGTTTTACCAAAAATCTCAACAAGCTTCTCCCATACTTCATTTGGTGATTTCAATCCATTAAGATGGAAAAGGAGGTCTCTGGATATGCTTAGACACAACAGACCATAGGCCTCATCCCTCCTGTTGTGCCATTTAATTTTCTCTGCAGCTGCATTGGGCTCTGCTTCTGTTGCCATAGTCACTCTCTAGAGGCATTTCCCTCTCAACAGTATCTCCATCTCTGCTTTCCATTCAAATAAATTAAATGGAATCAAGATGATCTTCTAAGATTGATCCATAGCTCAAAAATTGTCCCTTTAGTCAACAAAATGCTCTCAGTCAATGATGTCGAACCTGCAATAACAATATGGAAGGAGAGAAATCGATCTACAAAGGCTCTGATACCATGTGGAAATTGAACCCAGGTGTTAGAACAATTACACTCACAAAAATTGCCAATTACACATGCAAATTACACACAAATGAGACTGAATATGGAGCAGAACACTAATCTGTATTGAAATAAGTGTACAATAGCCAACCTTGTGAAGTCATAGGCTGCCACAATAAATAATTACATGAGAGATTCGAATGCATTGGGATGCCATTCGAATTGGTCAAAAGCAAGCTTACTAAAACTAAGCAAATCCCCCATAGGTGCATAAACAACTTCCAAATCTGTCTAGGAGCTCACGAATTGGAAAAATCAATTAGGGAGGCCAATAGGTGATGGAAGGACAACTCATACATGCTTTTATTAGGAGAAAAGAGTGGAGGATGATGGGGACAAAAAACAAGTAAACTTCACCTAGTCAAACTTTCCCAATTGCCTTAAAACTCAGTAAAAGCAGCAATAAAGCAGAAAAAATAGATATGCGCTAGGAAGGCCAGGAATAAAGCATAAATGATTCCAAGAGGTTTCCCAAGCGCTCCATGACTCAGTTTTAGCAAGTTTGACCATCTAGGACATGTGGAGGACAACTTGCATAGAGTGGAATATGGAAACTAGGAAAATAAGACAAAAATGGAGATAATTAATGTCTAAGGTAGCTAACTATGGGTTGATTATTCTAACACCAAGCATGGAAGTATATGATCTCTCTAAAGAAAATGAATTGAACACCTACATAAGTAGAGAGGTTCCAGTTCTAAAGGGAGATGAGGCTAAAATCCTTACACCAGAAGAACTTGGTCAAGGCCAAGAAGATCATTGTTGATTCAATCACGAATCACCTTATACCACAATTATCTTCCCTAAAGACACCGAAAGATATGTTTGATTCCTTAACCAAGTTATTTGAAGGGAAGAACATAAATTGAAATATCACTTTGAGAAAACAGTTGAAGAATGTGAAGATCCAGAATGCAGAGACCATACAGTCATACTTTACAAGGGTCTCTCAAATCAAAGAACAACTTGAAGTGGTTGAAGAAGAAGTGGAGAATGTAGAAGTTGTGATAACCACCTTGAATGACCTCCCAGGATCATGGGATTCATTCATTCAAGGAATGTGTGCCAGAAGGAAGTGATTACTTTCAGAAAGACTCTGGGAAGAGCACACACAAGAAGAATCTCAACTCATAGTAAGAAAAAAGAAGATGGGAGCAACTGAAGATAAAGATTTCACGATTCAAAGAAGATACCTCAAGCAATGAGGAATATGAAGAACTCAACTCTTGAAAAACCTCTTATCCATCTTAGCATTTGGATAAGAAACGATGCTATTATGAATGAAGAAGATGATAAAGATGAAGGCTCAAGAAGGAGTCTACCCACAAAACAAATAAAGATAAGTATTCAATTGTCATTTCATGATATTGTTTTGTTATGCATTTGTTTATATTCAGTTGATGTATTATGCATGATAGAATGTTTTCATTAATGACAGTATACTACTAATATGCATGTGATGGGTAAGTAACTCATGGTGCTATACAACTCTCCATTGCTACTTATCTTTAGTGCATAATCTCAATGTTGTCCTGGTGGAGATGGAAGGAATCTAGAAAAGTTTCCATGAGATATTGATGAATGTTGTATTGGCTAAAATAGTTGCATGATCATATATTTATGCATAAGAATTTTCTATTATGAATATTCCTTATGAAATGTTTCTAACCATACAAATGCATTTGACTTGTAGGAAAGATCGCGTAAAATTGCCTACAAGAAAAGAAGGATGAGACTTGTTCCGAAGAACAAGTGATGACAGTTCAAGATGAAGAATAATATGACGAATGCAGCGACATCATTGATGCAAAACCTTCCAGCTATGAATAAGTAACCAAGAAGAAAGGGAAGACCAGTTCAAGAAGAATGATGTATAGGATGCAGTATCAATACATGAAGGGAAGTTCGTAGTTCCATCATGCAGTAGATGGAAACATCGTGGGATACAAGGCAGGATTCGTAGCATGAGGCTTCTCATGGAAATAAGGCATAGACTACGAAGAGACATTTGAATCCACTGGAAGTGAAGACACATGACAGGAAGAATCATGTGTGCAAATGAAAGAAGGCCTTGTACGAGCTCAGAAGTCACCCATGGGATAACACATACATGAGGAGCTTGATGAAGATCTGAACCTTTGCTACAAGGTTGAAGATGAAAGTCTATAGAGGATGACAAGCTCACAGATGGGTGTGAGAAGAACTTTTGAAAAAGTTCAAGATAGAGGATCTTGGTATCCAATGATCCTAGATGGATACATAGAATATTAGTAGCAGAGGAAGCTACTTGTCACTCTGGTACAAAATGTTTCAGTGCATAGAGTACGATAGACAGAGGAAGAACGATGCTCTACTTTAGAGGGAGTGACTGCAGAATATCCCGAGGTTCAACATGGTACGACAGGATGGACAGATTATTGATGACTCTAGGATTTATTGAAAGTAAAGAGGATTCCAACCTTTGCTTCAAGGTTGAAGGCGGAAGACCAGTGATGCTCTTGTTGTATGTCGATGGCTTGTTCCTGACAAAAAAGAGGAACTCATTAATTTTTCAAGAAGAAGACTTACTGCCGAGTTTGAGATGAAGGACTTGGGGATGATGCACTACGTTATAGGCATGGAGGTGTGGACAACGGAAGTATGTAGTAGAGATCCTGAAGAGGTCCAAGATGATGGACTGCATGAGCACACCTATGGCATCGAACCTGAAGCTATTGAGTGATGCTTCATCAAAAGCGGTTGATACTATGATGTATCGTCAGATGATTGGCTCCTTGATGTACCTGACGAACATGAGACCAGATACTTGCTTTGTTGTGAACACCTTGAGCCAGTTCCTGACAAATCCGAGACATGTTCACTTGATTGCTGCAAAGCATATTCTGAGGTACCTAAAGGGTACAGTTGATTATGGGCTCAAGTATGAGGTGAATCAAAAGATTAACCTGAAAGGTTATTATGATTCAAATTGGGCAAACAATGCCATCAATAGGAAGAGAACTTCAGGGTGTTGCTTCAGTATGAGATCAGGTGTGATCTCTTAGTTTAGCAGGAAGCAATCTTGTGTGGCACTGAGTACAGCTAAAGCAGAGTATGTTGTAGCTTGTTCATCTAGTTCTGAGACAGTATGGCTAAGGAAGTACTGTATGATTTTTTTGATCTCCAATTGGATGCTTCTTGTATATATTGCGATAACCAGAGTTGTGTGAAGTTGTTGGAGAACCCGATGTTCCATGATAAGTCAAAGCACATCAAGATCAAATATCACTATATCATGGATATGGTGCAGAGAGGAGCAGTGAAGCTCCAGTATGTTGCGACGGACGAACAGATAGTTGATGTGTTGATGAAGCCATTGGTCATAGTGAAGTTTGAGTACTTCAGGGAGAAGCTTGGTGTTCTCTAGATCGAGGTTCCCTCCAAGGGGAAGTAATGAATCCGTGAGCCATTATGACATGGTAAGAGGATTGGTTCCTTCCATAGTCAGATGTAAAGGTTGAGCAATTCTGTCATGGTGAGAGGATTGGTTCCTTTCATGTCAGATATGAGTGCTGAACCATTCTGATATGACTGTAGGATTGGTTCCTACATGATCAGATATAAGCGTTGATTGCCATTATCTGAATGGAGGTACGTGGTCAGTTACCAGGAATACTCAGCCTGGGACTAAGGGCCATTCTGATATGACTATGGGATGTAGTCTCACATGATCAGATATAAGTGCAGGGCCATTCTGATGTGATTGAGGGATGTGTTCCCACTTGATCAGATATAAGCGATGATGCCATTCTCTAGGAGAATGGAGGCACCTGGTTAGTTACCAGGAACCCTCAGTCTGGGATTGAGAGCCATTCTAACATGGTGTGAGGATTGGTTCCTTCCATGGTCAGATATAAGGGCTGGGTCATTCTGACATGGGGGCGGGCCGGGCCCTCCCATGGTCAGATGTAAGGGCTGATGCCATTCTCTGAGAGAATGGAGGCACCTAGTCAGTTACCAGGAACCCTCAGTCTGGGACTGAGAGCCATTCTGACATGGGGGCAGGCTGGGCCATCCCATGGTCAGATGTAAGGGTTGCACCGTTCTGACATGGGGGCAAGCTGGGCCCTCCCATGGTCAAATGTAAGGGTTGGGCCATTCTGACATGATGGTGCATTTGTTCCTCTCATGGTCATATGTGAGTGTTGGGCGTGCCTTTCTGATGAGCTGAGGTCAGATGTAAGTGATGGGCGGGCCAATCTGACTTAGGGTCAAATATAAGCGCTGAAGAAAACCTACATGGAGGCAGGCTGGGCCCTCCCATGGTCAGATGTAAGGGCTGATGCCATTCTTTGAGAGAATGGAGGCACCTGGTTAGTTACCAGGAACCGTCAGTCTAGGACTGAGAGCCATTCTGACATGGGGGCAAGCTGGGCCCTCCCATGGTTAGATGTAAGGGTTGGGCCATTCTGACATGGGGGCAGGTTGGGCCCTCCCATGGTTATATGTAAGGGCTGGGACATTCTGACATGATGGTGGATTTGTTCCTCTCATGGTCATATGTGAGTGTTGGGCGTGCCTTTTTTACGAGATGAGGTTAGATGTAAGTGTTGGGCGGGCCATTCTGACTTAGGGTTAGAGATAAGCGTTGAAGAAGACCTACATGGAGGCTAGGCCTACAACCAGCATGAAAAAGGGCTGGCTTTATAGAACTTCCTGTGATGAGAAGAATCAAGAGATAGCACCAGTGATGATAACCCATTGATGATCCAAGATCGAGTGATGATCCAGATTCAGTGATGATGATCCAGTGGTGATGATATAGATCCAATGATGTTGATCCAGCAGAGATGATCTAGATTTAGTGATGATGATCCAGATCAAGATGAAGATGACTTGGAGATGATGAGGACTCGATGATGATCCAGATGATACAGGGAAGAAGACTTGTGCTGATAAATTGTGTCAAGAGAATACCTTCCTAGTTAAGAGGGAGTGTTGATGTATTTTTAACTTCGGAATGTATTCACTTGTATATCTTATGTATTGTACCCCGATGTTTATTCCAGGAAGTGTCTGTAATGTATTTGAGTCATGTCATGCCCCGATGTTCCTATCGGGAGATTTAATAATGTAAACAAGTCATGTAAAGTCATTGTGGGTAACCCTCCTATTGATCAAGGGTTAAAGTCCCTGCAGTTGTGGGGCCCTAGGGTTATTAGAATATCCTAGAGAAGTCGACCTTAGGTGAGTTATTGTAATTCGGGGCAAAGTCCCCACAAGTTGTGGGGCACTAGGGTTACTAGACTCTCCTAGAGATGTCGGCTCTAGTAAGTAATTGTTAAGTAAGGCCGACATGTTGGAGTGGACATTAAGTGAACGAAAGAATATAAATAGAGAGTGAGCCTCTTTGTTTATCACACACACACTCACTCACTGGGGCGCATGAGTGAGAGAAGAAGTTGCTGGGACAATAGGGAGAGAGACTACTGCTGTCGGGGGATCATCTTACTGTTTTTGGGGTTTTACTTTTGGTGTTGATTCTATCTCTGAGGAAGTTGCGGGGTTTTCTCCTATATGGTTTCTCCGAGGAAAATCTTTGTGTTCATTGTCTCTTGTGTTTTATTGTTGTGCATGTTATTCTCTCAGATAAGATCCTAAGATCATAATGCTTGCTTAAATGATAAAAATCTAACAACAAGATCACTTGATCTTCCTTCTTCTCAATCCCACATTGTTTTAACTGCAATATAACTGATTTGAACTTGGTGAAGAAGTCATGTATTGTATCGTAGTGCGCTGGGCTCAAGCTTATCAGCTCATTCTCAAGCTGGTGACCACGTAGCTCATCCGTTTTTCCAAATAGATACTCAAGCTTCTCGAAAACCTCCTTTGGTGATGTCAAACTATCAAGGTGGAACAACAACTCTCTTGAAATGCTCAGACACAACAATCCATATGATTCATCCAATTTGTTGAAATACTTGGCTTTCTCTACAGCAGAATTTGGTTCCACTTCAGTGCCCATGGTAACTCTGAAAAGCCCCTTGGCTCTCAATTGAATCACCATCTCTGCCTTCCAATCAAAAAAATTGAAGGGTGTTAGCATGATGTGGGTAGCCTCCATTATTGCCCGTGCTAATGGTGGTGAAATTGCTAACTGATTTACACACAGCAGTTCGATTTTATCTGGAATTTACTAACAAAGCAGCTCAAATCCACTAAGAATTTGGTATGCAACTCGAAAATCTCCAACCATCTCTAATACCATGTGAGAAATTTGAACCAACAAGTGAATAATTCAAACCACAGGGAGAATCTAGGAGCATTAGTGAGGTTCACAAATCAAATTTGGGTACAAGATTCAACAAAACCATCAAATTACAAATAAATTACACACAATGATATTTGGAAACAAGATAATTTTGGATTGTCTAACCATGAAATTGTTATTAACAAGTTTATAAATACATCATAATATTTTCGAATGGCTTTGGAAGCCAATTGTGAGCAAATAACCGAAAATTGCCAAATTGGCATCAAACCCCCCTAGGTGGGACAATCACGTCCCAAATATCTCCAAATGGCCACGAATTGCTGAAGTGGCATGCCTGATGTGTTGTGGGTCAATGATTACAGCTTGGACAGTGTGGGTGTGGAAAACTAGGTGGTTTAGAGTCTCAATGCAACATTAATTGCATTAAATCAAGCCAAATTTGGGCAAAATCCCACTCTAGTGCTCCAAGTCAACTTGCTTGTCCATATTCAATGAATGGGAGCACACCAGCAATTATGGATGTGCATATGTGGCTGATTTATTAAGCTGGAGTACCCATGTGGGTCATGGAACCTCAAATTGACATGGCATATGTCCACCTAAGCACCCCTAGTCCACCTCATAGTGTATTAAAGCTTAAAAAACAATAAAATTGACTAATTAGTGTAAATAAGGTACTAAAGATGGATTATTGTTCTAATAGGAATCATCAACATCATCAAGGTGATACATCTATAGATCATCAGAAGCTTTTTCATCATCTTCAACATATAGTCTGCATCTTCAATCTTCAGTAGTAGCAACACTTTGACCGCTCGATCGACAACATCAACACTTTGACCTTTCGATCAGCAACAATATCATCATCATCATATTTTGAAATTTTGATTAACATCATCATCATCATATTCTGAACTTTCAATCAACAACATCATCATCATCATACTCTGAACTTTCGATCAGCAACATCATCATCATCACACTCTGATATTTCGATCAGTCACATCATCATCATCACACTCTGATATTTCGATCAGTAACATCATCATCATCACATTGATCTTTCGATCAGTAACATCATAATCAACAACAACCTGCAATCCACAGCACGAAGACTAATTTCTACGGATCACTTTAGGACCTAAGTCCAAGGATGATGCAATCCTACCACATTCTCGAGGACCGAAATCATCAGATCCATTCTGAACAAAAGTTCAAGGATGATACAATCCTACCACATTCTCGGGGACCGAAGCCTCCAGATACCTTTCTGAACCGAAGTTCAGGGATGATGCAATCCCACCACATTCTCAGGGACTGAAGCCTCTGGATACCTTTCTGAACCGAAGTTCAAGGATGATGCAATCCCACCACATTCTCGGGGACTGAAGCCTCTGGATGCCTTTATGAACCGAGGTTCAGGGATGATGCAATCCCACCACATTCTCGAGGACTAAAGCTTCCGGATACCTTTCTGAACCGAGGTTCAGGGATGATGCAATCCCACCACATTCTCGGGGACTGAATCCTCCAAATACCTTTCTGAACCGAGGTTCAAGGATGATGCAATCCCATCACATTCTCGGGGACCGAAGCCTTCAGATACCTTTCTGAACCAAAGTTCAAGGATGATGCAATCCCACTAGATTCTCGGGGACCGAAGCCTCTGGATACCTTTCTGAACAGAAGTTCAAGGATGATACAATCCTACCACATTCTCGAGGACCGAAGTCACGGGATCACTTCTGGACAAATGTCCCGAGATGATACAATCCCTCTTCATTCTCGAGGACCGAAGTCACCGGATCACTTCTGGACAAATGTCCCAGGATGATACAATCCCTCTTCATTCTCAAGGACCGAAGTCACCAAATCACTTCTGGACAAATGTCCTGGGATGATATAATCCCATCACAACATCATTTCTCCCCCTTTCAAGGAAGGTATTTCCGAACAACACCAAGCTTGTATCGAAAGTGTTCGAACTTTACCCAAGACAGAGGCTTCATCAACACATCAGTGTTGAATCGTCATCTTGTAACATCATCATCTAAACCATCATCATCTACATCTTCAGTATGTGAATACTGAACTATCATCATTTGTATCTTCAGTATGTGAATACTAAACTATTATCATCTGTATCTCTAGTATGTGAATACTGAAAGCATCATCATCTATATCTTTAGTATAGAAATATTGAAAGCATCATCATCTGTATCTTTAGTATAGAAATATTGAATCACCATCATCTGCATCTATAGTATGTAAATACTGAAATATCATCTATATCTTCAGTATGGGAATACTAAAACATCATCATCTCTATCGTATCTCGTATGTAGAAATATTGTATTTCTATGTGCTTCGATGGAACACTAGGTTCTCTGTCATCTTTATACAACTCTGGTTATCACATCGAATCATTGTAGTATCCATGTCCAGGTCAAAGAGACTTGACATCAGCTTCTAAAGCCATATGGCTTCACAACTAGCAGAGCAAGTTGCTATGTATTCTGCTTTGGTTGTACTAAGAGCAATACTGGACTGTTTCTTGCTAAACAATGACGTCATAGCAGACCCCACACAAAAGCATCCACCTGATGTGATTTTCCTATCTGAGACACTTCCAACCCAATCTGCATCTGTATAGCCATACAATTTGTAATCATGGTTTCCATCATAGTATAGACCAAAGTCTATAGTCCCTTTCAAATATCTCATCACATGCTTTGCATCTATCAGGTGAACCCGTCTAGGTTGAACTAGATACTAACTCGAGGTGTTCACAGCAAAACAAATGTCTGGTCTAGTATTGGTTATATACATCAACGACCCAATAATTTGTCTATATTGAGTCACATCCACTAACTCTGATGAGTCATTGGCTAACAACTTTAGGTTGGAATCCATGGTTGTGGCCATGGCTTTTCATTCAAACATATCAAATATTTTCAAAACTTCCACTACTTACTTTCCCTGATTGAGAAAGATTCCTTCTGAGTTTTGCCATACTTCCAGACCTAGGAAATAATGCATTTGACCAAGGTCTTTCATCTCAAATTCTTCAGCGAGCTTATTCTACAATTTGTTTCTCATTCCCTATCAGAAATAGATCATCCACATACAATAATAGTATGACAGGTTCATCTTCTATAACCTTGAAGTAAAGGTTAGGATCGGCTTTACTCTTGGTAAAGTCCAAGCTCGTCAGGAAACTATCTATCCTTCCATACCAAGCTCTAGGAGCTTGCTTTAGGTTGTACAGGGCCTTCTTCAACTTGCATACATGAGTCACTTTGTTTTTCGACTTCAAATCCCTGTGGTTGTTCGATGTAAACCTCTTCCTCAATCATATCATTCAGGAAGATTATCTTTCAATCCATTTGGTGTAGATCCCACTTCATCATGGAAGAAGGTGCCATGATAGTTCTAATGGAAGTGTACCTTGCTTCCTGGAGCAAGTGTCTCTTCATAATCAATTCCCTCTCTCTAAGAGAATCCTCTAGCCAAAAATCTTGCCTTACTTCCATTAGCAACATATTTTATCTTGCAAATTCATTTGGAAGATACCACACTCTTAATTTCTAGTTTGAGTACTATATCCCAAACATCATTGCAGTATTCTTCCATCATTGTATCTTCCATGAGTTCGTCAACATATCATAGTCTTCCGCATTCAACCTTGAAGGTTGGAACCCACTTTACTCTTGGTAAAATCTAGGTCCATCAGGAAGTTGTCCATCATGTTGTACCATGTCGAACTCAGAGATCTTCTGTAACACCCCGGTTTTTACCTCGATGCATTAAATATACATTATACATATATATTGTAAATAATCATGGTGCGGAGCTAGAGGCAAAGGCCCCACCATCGATTTGGTTATGTTATGTTTCGGTGATTGGAATTGTCACCGATAGTATATTGGGATATATGACACATATTAAGTTGTGGCATCATGCAACTATGCATCTTAATTAAAAGAGCCCCAACCAGCTATGTCAATGCAACTAAATTGAAAAGGGCATGATTTCCTAAGGATAAGGGGGGGGGATTGTTAAACTTGGAATCCATGGGGAAAAGCCATGTGTCAGCCACTTAAGCTCCTATGCTAGTTAAGGGCAGTTAATGTTGGGTAGTGGTGGGTGGCAGGCTGCCCCCACGCACTCTCCACCAGCTGGTTTAGTCACACGCACGGGTTGGGAATGGTTTCCTCACGCGTTGTTTGGGATACCAATCGTTCTGTCCACTCTCTCTGATGGTTGGCTATTCATTTTCCTCACGCAGAGAGGAGATAAAAGGACTCACGATTCCATGTGTGGGGGTTCGAATCTTTTCTCTCACCAATTGATGGTCTAAGTAGGTGGTTTCCCTTCCGTTCATGCAGAGAATGGATTTTCCTTTGGTATTATCGGACTGTGTATTGTCCCATCATTCCTTTGTGGATCGTGTGCTGTGATTTTCCTCACTGATCGCTAGTTGCAGTCTCATCCACATCTTGTTGATCGTGTTTCCCTTTACAGAGTGGTATTTGCTGTAGGTTGATGGGGAGTTGTTTTGGCCACGATAGGGCCAAGAACGAATCGGGGATTGTCTTCCCCTGTCCAAGTTGTGAAGTGCTTGATTTGCTGCATGTATGCAGAGGTTGGTCTTCAAACTGCATTGGAGTGGTGATGAGGGCCTGATTTGCTTGACAAACCTGGTGTGTTTGGGAACCACACAAATAGAGCTAGAGGGTCGGCTTTCTTCTCCACAACCCCTGAATAGCACTGGAAGGGAGGTCAGGGCCTAAGGGACTGTGTAGCAGAGAAAAGACTAATTTCCTTATGTTGAGTGTGTGTGGATGTCCTAGAAGTCAGACTAGTTATGGTGTAGGTGTCCTTAGCTCTTCAATGAGCTCACCAGCTTAGCATTTAGCCTTTCATAGCTCCTGGATGGCCTGATAAACCCAACTGTGTTGGCTTGGCTGATCTATTGTTGCCTGAGAAACCCAACTATGTTGGCTTGGCTATTTTGTTATCCCTGGCTATGTGTAAGCCTGTTATTTCCTTATTCCTTGGGGAATCATGCCCTACTCGAGGGTGGCAGCGTTGCTGAGAGATTAAGGAGCATGTTGGCCTATGGTTGGGTGGAATGTTGCAGCGTTGCTGAGAGATTAAGGAGCATGTTGGCCTATGGTTGGGTGGAATGTTGCAGCGACGTAGTTGGTTGCAGGACAGTTCTCATAAGATAAGTATTCTTGACTAATCTGTTTTGCAATCATATTTACTGTTAATGAATTATGATGATGGACATGTTTAATGCTGAATTGTATGTTTTGCTTCTGTGTATATGAATGATTATGCATCTTAGTATGTAATATTTTCAGGAATTCTGTTTCAGCATTATATGTCTGTTTCAGGATTATATGTATGTATGTTCATGTCCATGGGGCTAGTTTCCCGGATGTTTGATGTATGGTAGCATCATATTCGTCGGTCGGAGGGTCGAGGACGTTACAGTGTGGTATCAGAGCTACAGGTTGCAGCATGGGCCTGAATGGGTCATGAAGATGCAGTGACATAGCTAGAGTTGTGCATGGGCCTGAATGGACCATGAAACATCAGTGAGCAGAGGCAGGTTACCTTCTACCCAGCAAGGATCAGAGAACTTCTACCAAAAATTGCCTAAGTGTTGGAACCATCGGCCCATCGGGAGACTAAGTGTGAAGCTCTTCCAATGTAGCGGCTCACCTAGATGGAATGTCACCCAACAGTCGGAAGAAAGGATTTCGCGAATTCCTCTAAGTGATTGTCGGTCGTCGGCGAAAGATAGAGGATGTGGGAGCCGCAATTTCGGTGGAGATCAGCCGAAGACCACCAAAACGCCGGCTCGTTAGTCTGAAGGTCCTCCGATATAGAATGTCGGTGATCGGCAAATGTTAGAGGAAGGGAGAGCCAATACGGAGCGACGGAAAGTTGAAGTGAAGACCGTCGACGCGAAAGAAGAAATTTTGTTTTGAAATTTTTTCTAAGTGATTAAGATCGTCAACGATCGGTGATAATTAGTTGATTGAATCGCCGATGCTTAGACGATGGGAGCGCCGAAACAACGGCGAGACTTAGTGGATGAAAGTGTCGATGATGTGTCAACGAAAAATAGAGGTTGGAGCCGTCGAAATGTCGGTGGAAAAGACAAGATGCTAGTTGGTTGAACCGCCGACAGTTACAGCGAAGGAAAAATTTACTGCTAGATCACTGCCATCGGAGAGATTTAGTGAAGGGAACCGTCGATATATCGACGAAATTTAACTGATGGACTGACCGATGTGGCAGGAAGAAGGTAAAGAGAAAATTTCAAAATTTAGCTAAGTGTTGAACCCATCGGCGATCGGCAAAAGTTAGTTGATGAGACCGTCGATGGACGTCATCGAAAAAGATTAGTTGTTAGAGTGTCCACCATTGTGGCTGTTTAGTGGACTATCCTCTCGACGGACAGTTGTTTCGATCGCCAACAAGGTTATGGCCACGGAAACCCGAGAAAGTTCGTTGGCCGCTGTTGCAGCTGCCTAGAGAACTAGCTGCCCAATGTCTTGTGGATTCGCTCGCCGACGCCGTGGAAACGTTTTTAAAGAACCGACACCCAAGTATCTAGAGTTCCGACGGTCGATATAGTGGAACCCATAGTGGGATCGTTGCTCGCCATTGCGGCCGCCGACGAGACTATCCATCCGATGGACAATGCATCTGATCGCCGATAGTAGACCATGGAAAACTATAGTTGTTGGAGCCGCCGATGAGCAGCGGAGGGAATTAGTTGTACTGACCGTCGATGCAGCACAGAGAGTTGGTTTCCTCGTCGATGTGGTAAGGCTTAACGATCCTAATCGCCGATAAAGTTCTGAGTATTAGATAACTACAGACCCGATACAGCGAAGGAAAATAGACGAACAGATCGTCGATGAGCCACGGAGAAAATTAGTGGTTATGGTCGCCGAAACGTCAGAATGTTAGTTGGGATGAGACCCGATCCTTTACAAGGAAATTTGGGTTTTTCAAAGTGGATTTCCCAGCAAATTCCAGCTATCTTTCAGTGGATTTTTCAGCAAACTGTCTGCAGATTACAGGGCTGAACAAGAAATTAATTTTTGTGTGTTTAAGCAAAACTGTTATTTATAATTTTTCTCCAGGAGAAGGTAAGTAGTTCTGATTTATATCAATATGTATGCATCTAACAGTTTTTTTTTTCTGTCTAACACATTTACAGAATCATAGTTACCTTCAAGAGCAGTATTTCAAAAATTGCAGTTTGATAAGCAAGTGGTGGTTTAGTTATGAGAACTCATGATGGATATGATGCTCAGGATTCTTACGAGCATGCGGGAGATGCCATGGGAGAAAATATCCGTAACGAAAATGATGACATAGAGTTTAATGGAAGGAGATTCCAAGGGACACCGTCAGATGTTGCAGCCACTATGAGAAGCTTGATTAAATCCCAAGAAGAGCAGCATCAGTTGAATGTTGCCATGTTGCAAAGTTTAATAGATTTGCAAACAAATATAGACTCTGGACGACGTACAGCAAGACCAGAAGGTAGTATGAGCAGTGCTAGGAGAAGGAGAAGGAATTCTAGTGGATCATCTGACTCTGAAGAATCCAACGAGGATACAAGTTCATCTTCTCATAAAAGAAAAGAAAAAAAGACACCATAGGGATCGCTCTCGGGATGAATTTAAGAAGGCTAAACCTCCTACATTTGATGGTGAGGTAAAGACTGGACAAGAGGTTGAAGCTTGGCTTCTTGGGACAAAGAAGTACTTTCAAGTGCAGGATTATTCGAAAAACATGAAGGCAAGAGTTGCCATATTCCATCTGAATGGAAGGGCATCCATTTGGTGGGAACACTTCAAGCAAGTAAAGAGGATCAATGAAAGGAGACTGAAGTGGAAACAGTTCAAGAAGTACTTCAAGCAGAAATAACTCTCTAACAGGTATTATGATGATAAGATTAGGGAGTTCCATGAGCTGAGATTGGGACAGCAGACCATGGATGAATATGCAAATAAGTTCTTGAAATTATTGAGGTATGTCCGGTACATAAGAGATGAAAAGGTGAAGGTCCAGCAGTTTCTGAGTGGATTGCCTTAGTCTTACAAAGATAGAATTGAATTTTATGAACCTAGAAATCTTGAAGAAGAAATAAGGAAGGCTAAGTATTGCTATGAGAAAAGAAAATGTAAACTTGATTACCATAAGGCATGGAAGGACAAGAAGAATGAGAAGTTTGACCAAAGAAAGAAAGGTTTCAAACCTTCTAGATTCAGGAATCAATAGAAGCAGCCATCCCAAGCTGCGAGTAATCCAGTTGGAGTGACAAGTGGAAAGCCTAAATATCCACAACAGAATAAAGGTCCACTCAAATGTTGGAAATGTGAAGGACCCCACTTGCATAGATATTGTCCACTCGAGAATGAAAGTGCAAGACCAGCTTATAACATTCAAGAAGCAGAAACAGTGGGACAAGTAGCAAGGGCAGTCCCTAGGATTTATGCAGCACTGGAGGACCGCCAGGAAGATCACCAGTCAGCTGTGGTTGAAGTTGCAGGTAAGATTGTTGAACAAACTGTTTCTATTTTGATTCACCCTGGTTCTATGCACAGTTACATCATTCCTAGAGTAGTGGAGATTTGTGCTTTTAAGAAAGTAAAGCATACAAAATCTTGGTTGGTTCAGCTAGCCACTAGGACTAAGAGAAAGGTTAGTGAAGTGGTAGAGAAATTTCCATCAGTCATGGATGGGTTGATCACTTGTGTAGATCTGAATGTTGTACCACTTGGTTCCTATGATGTTCTCATTGGAATGGATTGGTTAGAAACTCACAGAGTGAAGCTTGATTGTTACAACAAGACTTTTGAATGCATGGATGAAGAAGGGAACCCAGTAGTTGTGAAAGGTATTCCAAAGGTAATTTCAGTAAGGCAGGTTTCAGCAATGCAGTTAAAGAAGTTCCGTAGGAAAGGTTGTCAATTGTATGCAGCTCATATTTTGGAGGCAACAGGAGATGAAACTCCTAGGTTGGAGGACTATCAAGTGTTACAGGAATTCAAGGATGTGTTTCCTGATGAGATTCCAGGGCTTCCTCCAAAGAGGGACATTGATTTCACAATTGAACTTGTGCCAGGAACAACACTAGTGTCCAAGACACCCTACAGGATGAGTACACCGGAGATGCTAGAGTTGAAAATGCAACTGCAAGAGTTGTTGGAAAAGAAGTATATCCGACCGAGTGTGTCTCCTTGGGGAGCACCAATTATGTTTGTAAAGAAGAAAGATAGTACACTCAGGTTATGTATTGACTACAGATAGCTGAGCAAGGTCACTATGAAGAATAAATATCCTTTGCCTAGGATTGATGACCTCTTTGATCAAATGATAGGAGCAGAGGTATTTTCCAAGATTGACTTGAGGTCTAGTTACCATCAGGTGAGAATCAAGGATGAATACATTCGTAAGACAGCCTTCAGAACAAGGTATGGACATTATGAGTTTGTAATGGTACCATTTGGCCTCACAAATGCACCAGCTACATTTATGTGTTTTATGAATAGTGTCTTTAGCAGATATTTGGTCAAGTGTGTTCTTGTTTTCCTTGATGACATTCTTGTTTATTCTAAGAATGAGAAAGAGCATGAAGAGCATTTAAGATTGACATTGCAATTGCTCAGGGAGCATCAACTGTATGCAAAGCTGAGCAAGTGTGACTTCTATAGAGATAGAATTCAGTATTTGGGTCACATTATCTCAGAGGAGGGTATATCTGTGGACCCTGAAAAGATTGAAGCCATTATGAATTGGCCTACTCCAAGAAATGTGACATATGTAAAATATTTTATGGGACTTGCAGGATGCTACAAGAGATTCATTGAAGGATTCTCCAAAGTTGCACATGCCATCACTTCTTTGCAAAAGAAGGGGATAAGATTCGAATGGACATTGAGGTGTGAAGAAAGCTTCCAGTAGTTGAAGAAACTTCTCACCGGCACACCAGTGTTGAAAGTTGCAGATCCAGAGAAAGATTTTGTGGTATGTACCGATGCATGCGAACAAGGGCTTGGAGGAGTCCTTATGCAAGACAACCGCGTGATATGTTACGAGTCGAGAAAGCTTAAGGAGCATGAGAAGAACTATGCCACTCATGATCTAGAACTTGTAGCCATAGTACATGCTCTCAAAATGTGGAGGCATTCAAAATGTGGAGGCATTACTTGATGGGTAGAAGATTTGAACTGAGGACGGATCATTGTGGTCTGAAGTATCTATTTGATTAGCCTACTATGAATGTTAGGAAAGCGAGATGGCTGGGGTTTTTATGTGAGTTTGATTTTGAAATCAAGCACATAAAGGGAAAAGAGAATAAGGTAGCTAATGCGCTTAGCAGGAAGATGTAAGAAATTTTCTTACACAACCACTTGCTTAGATATTCTTTTTTAAAGATAAATATTCTCTTTGTATTTGAATGTGCAATGATTTTATTTTATGCTTGTGATAGATGTTCTTATATATGCATGGTGTGCTTGTGGATAGAACTTTATTTCCATTGTGTTTTACAATTATACATTTGCAAACGCATTTTATTGTTTATGAATTCATAATATGTCCATGGGGAGAAATTTAAAATCCTGGAATTCATGTATTCTCCCCTTGATTGGTCAAAATGATGGATGGGGACATGACAAGTCTCACTTTATGGCACATGTTGAGGTAAATTTCAGTCAACCTTCTCTCATTCAATAGTTGCAATAATTTGAACAACTACATGCATTAAACCCCCTTAATACACCAATTAAATGGAATACGAAAGGTAAAAACACAACATAACCATAACCCAAGGTAGGGGGTAGTATCCCAAACCAACCAAATTGTAATGCTAGTAACCAAAACCAAAACATTGGTACCAACAACCCACCAAATAAGGAAAGAAAATAATCTTCAAACTAACTTTTTTTGTTCCATGTGTGGCGATTACATCCCTTACACCCATCATTGTATGTTGATCCCAAAGTATTAACAAATGTTGGAGGCAAAGAAGGAAACTAGTACAAACCCCCCTATGGAATAATGTTTCTCCTCCCCAACAAGATCTCTTACAACACCCCTTTATCAATCAAGGAGATATTTCTCACAAGCAAAATGCTCAATCACAAACTAACCCTTCCCTAGTAGGAGAGGGATCCTACAAGAATATCTATATGAATTATAGGGGCATTCATCTTTAGGAAACAATTGAACTTATGACATTCTAGATAACCTTCCCACATAGCATGAGGATTCCCCAACTTCCTTGATCAGATATTTACAACTACCATAACCCTAGTGGTGACTCTATCGCAAGAATACCAAATCCACCCATATGGTGTACTTATCACAATCCTCATATGAGAGAAACACACAATTATATCATTGTAGAAATTTTAGCCTAGGCCCCCACTATTATGTCCACACTAGAGGTTCTCCAATCCTACTCTTCACAAAAAAAGGCTCTACTAATAGTATTATGGGATATATATCCTTCGAATTCATGCCTTATTAACTTCGACCTTGACAATGGTGAACCTCAATTTCCATCATTAGTCGCCTTATAAATAAATGTAACAATCAAGAATATCATTATTCAATGATGCATCATCAATGAAAGTGCTTCTGCTTATGCCATGTCCCTAACAGTTTGGAAATTACTAGGATTCCCTAATCTCATCCTTTCTGTTATCACCCTCCATGCCTATGATGTTCATCCTTTCCTACCACGAGGACTCTACCAAAGCATCCCTATAGAACTAGGGGGGAAGATGGTCCTACTCAATATTGAAATCGTTGAAGCACAATTAGACTATAATATCCTCTTAGGACATATTTTTATTTATGTTGTGAAGGAATTCACCTCCTCGATATTCCACGTCATGATGTTCCCCCATAATGAAAAAGTGGTCACCCTCGATTCACTTACAAACTATGAGAAGCACCCCATGTACATCATGGGAATATTTTACCTGCCATTGGCATTAAGTATCCCAGATATATTAGCAAGATAGAATTGAGAGTCTACAAATATTCTTCCTTAATGGGAGCATATGCCATATCTCCACTAGGCATACCATCAATGACTGATGGTCTCATGTGCACCATATTTTCCTTTATAGATCAACCACCATTATCTTCTTCCACCTCTATGTATTCAATAAATACCTAGAGTCGCATTGAAGAAGGAAACATACCCTCCCCTTTATTGACACCATTAGTAGAAGTATCATTCCCTTTTCCCCAACCCCCAGGTGTATAGGGAATTCCATTCATGGATACCCTATCTTTCTTTTGACTCACTTTCAAGATCCACATATGGTATTTAAAACACCCATACCCATGAGTAACCTCGAAATCATATGCACATCTCAACTTTACACCAATCGCTCCTATCAATGCTCCACCATCTAAGGTCCTATGGCCAGTAGCATTAAACATGGTAATATTATTAGTCCAAACCAACCCCATATTTCGGGGAATCAATCCCCAAGTGACGAAAGTTATATCCTCCCCTTGCCACATTCCTTGTGTAACACAGTGGTCACCCCACTAACCTATGCCCAACATTGACTAAGATTAGGATCCTACTATCCACACCTACAAACAATCACCCATTATGAAATCCATTGTGGTAGGAATACTCTCTACTCCACAAAATATCAAACAAAAGAACAAATATATGTGCATGGAGCATGCATGTGCTATCTATTATATGTTTGGTCACTACACTCATCATTGCCAAGGTCTTCCCAAATTTTAGACTACCCTCACTACTATTCGTTAAGATAAAAAGAATATCCTTGAGTTTGTCTCCATTAAATTCATCTCAACATCTGAGGAGATATGTCCCCCTCCTTATTATTTGGAATATGCACATAGTTCTCATATGTTACTCTTGGATGCAGGCATAGTTCATTCAACCAATACCACCTAGTCTTCTACTAACACATTAATCGCCTCATGACCCATTCTCCCATGTTAACATTATGGAATGATGAAACACTTCTCATTCTAGTGTACCGTCTTGCATGAAGAATGAGTAAAGTGCCTTGAATATTTAATGGAATTGTGCATCCTATCTCCCCCATGTCCACTTTTTAGGTCCTCTCGCGGGAGGATATTTTGCCAACGTTACATGATCTGACTAGACACGTTGACATGTTTTACATTTCATTGTCGGTGGCTTCTATGACCATGACCATACATCATCATCACTATGAGTTCTCATTGGTACATGGCCAATAGATACTCCAACAACGTCCCCATGGATCGATACCCCACTCTCAAGTGTGGCTCATGAATCTATGAAATACATTTGGTTGATTTACATGCCACTAAAATACTATATTGTTGCTTCAAGAAACCGTACTTCAACACCTATGCCCTTTGGACCCATGGTTCCAAATAACTCCCTCGGACACTTTTTTCCCTTGAATGATGATATCTTGGAAGTGATGACTACTTTTGAGACACCATGGGATGATCTACATGATTGCTCCTAATTGTTTCCTCAAAACATATTCACTTCCTCAAAGACTAACCAATATGATGTCGAAACCAAGGGCTTTGTCCCTCCCAACCATTTTGATTGGTTCAAAAATCCTATCCCTACCCTTGAAACTTTCAAAGAAGTAAACATGGCCAACATTTCACCTACAATTAAGGTATACATTTTCATCACTCATGGCATCAAAAAATTCATATCACTAGGATCCTCTTGTTCACAACAAGAAGTCATGCTTACAAATCATTGTTCCAAGATTTTGGAGATATTTTCTCCTAGACATATGCAGAAATTGCAAGGCTCAACCTCGGCATTTTCAAACATCATATTGACACATGGCTTAATGCTTCACTAGTATGACAAAATTAGCGACTGGAGCACTCCTCCAAAGCACCTTTTATCAAAGAAAAAATTGAGGAATTCCATCAAGCAAGGTTCATCTACCATATTGTTACACATATTGGGAATCCATCCCTATATCTATTAACCAGATACAAGGATCCATCAGTGTATGTATCCAAGACATGAATCAAGCTTGTCCAAAAGACAACTTCCCAACCCCCTTCATCGAACAAGTTTTTGACGCTTCTATCAGACATGAAGTCCTCTCTTTCATGGGTAAATTTTCTAGGTACAACCAAATATAGATCCACCATCAAGATTAGTGCAAAATGACTTTCACTATGCCATGGAGCACCTTCACCTACCATTTTATGTTGTTTGTTCTTAACCATTCTAAAGCTACATTCTAGGGCACTATGTCCTACATGTTTAATTGTATGGCATGCATTATCTTGGCATACCTTGATGACCTGACCACCAAATCTAAAAATCATGTTGATCATCTCAAAAAACTTTGCTCCATATATTTGTGATATTGAAAGTAAAACATACCATTGAACCCCGTCAAATGCATCTTCGAAATCATAGCTATATGTTTTCTTGTGTCATCGTATTTATCGATGGGATCACCATTGATCCCTTAAAAGTTCAATCATCCTTGAATTGTCCCACCAATTACATGATGTTAGATGTGTGGCATTCAAATCAAATCCATATTTATTCATCACTTTGTCCCTAACTATGCAACACAAGCTTAGGTATTTTTACATCTCCTTTAAAAATGCATCCCTTTCTAATGGGAAGATCAAGCCCAAAATTCCTTTGAGGCATTAAACAATGCATTCACATTCTATCCTTTGGTTTCTACACCTAAATTCAACAAGGATTTCATCCTTTAAGTTTTGGCATCCCCGTTCTCTTTTTATATACTCTTAGTTCCATAAGGTGAAGGTCACTACGAATACGTCATTTACTACATTAGTAAGACACTGGCTATACAACCACTCAATTACATCCATGATAACGAGTTGGCCTTAGTTGTAATTATGTTAGTGCATAGGCTTCACCATTACATCTTGCAACAAAAGAAAAGAGTAATTGGAAACTCAAACCCCATGATATACATACTAGGTCAATGGCTTATCAAAAATACATTCACTCCATGGGTCATTATTCTTAAGGAATTTGACTTAGAGTTTGTAACCCCAAAAATTAAGAAGTATTTTGCTCTGACCAACTTTATTACTAATGTCTTGACTAATGCATTAGGCCCCCTTTTAAAAGAACTGTTCGTTACAAACAATTGTTGGTACTTTCCACCACATACACTATTAAAGTTTTAGGGTAATTAGGGTTTTTCAAAAATTTAACAAACTTGTGCAATAATTCAAACCAAGTATTTGGAAGGATGAAGTAAAATTATAGTAGTGACAACGTAAGATAAATTTAAACATAATTTTCATCTCTTTCGACTTTAACACTCCCAAAGATCCCTGTTTTAAAGTTGAAGCATATGATAACAATATTTAGTAGATTAAATAAGACAAACAACTAGCATAAATAAAAATATAACTGAGAAAACAATACTAGTTTAGACCTTCCTTATACTCGGATATATATTTTTAGATTAGAATTTGTCTCTTACGAGACAAATCACTAAAGGAACAATGGACAACCAAAGAGAGAGAGATAGGTTATTGTAGGGTAGAATTAGACAAGTACATACCTCAAGGTGCTAGTTAAACAGTCCACAGATGAGGATGGAAACTTCAAACCCTTGCTGCAATAAATGGAAATCTTTAGGACAGTCATAAATAACATCACCTTTCAAATATACAGAGGTATCCTTAAACCAACACTTACACCCTTATACTGTAACAATACCTTCACAAGGGAAAAGTCACCCTCAAACATAAAGGTAGCATACTCAAGGAAGCTAAGAGAGGCAAAGTCATCTTCTAAAGAGGATTAGTAGATCACTATAGGTAATAGTAGGGATACACCTCATAGATTATACCTCAAGACACTAACAGGTTGACACCAGCAAGTATGTAAACCATTGAACAGAACTCCGAATAGTCATGGCCCAGCCCTAGATGGCTCACGGAGGTCACAACCCAACCTTAGAGGTCACGTCCTAGCTCTAGATGGATTGTAATAGTCATGGAATAGATCTAGAATCCCAAAAAGGTCATGGTCCAGATCTATCAATCTCAAACAGTCACAACCTAGATCTAACATCCCACAAAGGTCATAACCTATATTTAGCAGCTCACAAAGGTCACAATCCAGATCTATCAATCCATAGAAGGTCATATCCTATATTTGTTAGTCCATAGAAGGTCACGACCTAGAACTAGCATCCCACACAAAAGATCAGAACCCATCATAGAAACACAACAAAAAGTTCACAGTCCAGTCTTGGTATCCCACAAGGGTTCACGATTGAGTCATGGCATCCCACAAAGGTCCATGGATAATCCCAACAAGGTATATGGAACCATCTGACAGGATTACATAGGTCACGGCTTAGTACTAACGTCTTCAACAGATTCAACAAAGAATACATCCTACCCTAAAAGGCTAACAACAATCCCCAACATAGCTCGACACTTTTAGATAGGCTAAACATAGTCACGACAGCCCTAGCAGGCTAAGAGAAAAGTGACGAAAGCATATAGCCAACAACAACAAAACCCTTGGCATTAAGATAAAGAGCAACAACAAACCCTAGAACAGTCCCTTAAATCAAATATCCAATCTTCTCTTGTCAAGACACACCCAAAATGAAAGCGTAGGACTTGAATTTATAACCTTGAAAGGTCTTATACTAAGATCTTCTTTCTAACCCTAAATTTTGTTAAGATTCCATATGTTTAGCTAGATATCTTTAGTATTCAATTCAATTTGACAACAATATCATATGCATGATCACTGAAAGAAACACAATCACAAGATAGACATAGATTTGTCTTGGGAAACTCTCAATGAAAAGAAAACCCAGCAAAACTTCCTCTATATAGATGTATCAAAAGTACAAAGATAAAACCCCAAACAGGTGCTCTTCCTCCTTGCAGATCTCTCCCTCTCTCTCTCTCCTATGCGCTATACACAAGTGAGTGTGTGTGTTCAAATGAGGAACACATCTCCTCTATTTATACTCTTTCTTACACTTCACTTTTTCCCTAACAAGTCGGCCCCAATAAACTCACTGGGTCGACTTCACCTAGGAAGTCACAAAGATATATTATATTATATTCAAGAGGGTTCTATTGACCCAACTTACAACGAAGGTTTTACCTCGTGGATTTATGATGACCAAATACAATAGTAATATCCTGACGGAGGAGTAAAACATTTCCCATAGGTTACATCAGTGAAATCAGTAAAATACATCTAGAATATTCGTTGAAGTTACAATATTTCAACACCCCCCCTTAACGAGAAGAGTATTTTACTGACAACAACATCATCAACTGTAAGAGCAAGGAGAGAGAGAACATATGCAACAACATCAAGGTGATACATCTATACTTCATTGGAAGTTTTCAATAATCATCAGCAACTGGAACTGTTACTGAACATCTTCAACATCTTCAGCACTGGAACATCATCTTTGACAACACTGAGTCTTCATATTTGTTATTCATCTTCTGCAGCACTCGATCACTCGATCCTCTACAGCATTCCATCACTCGATCTTCTGTAGCACTTGATCACTCGATCCTCCGCAACACTCAATCACTTGATCGTTAGATCATTTGCAGCACTTGATCTCTTGATCAACATCATCATCTGCAATCATACTTGATCTTTCGATCAACAACAACATAACTGGTAGCACACATGATCCAGTTACGGGATGGTAAATCCCTATCACTTTAGGAAATAGGTCCAAGGACGATGCAATCCTACCACTTTCTTGTAGGCCAAATTCTACGAATTCTATTACAGAATGATCGGTCCCTATCACTTTAGGACATAAGTCCAAGGACGATGCAATCCTACCACTTTCTCGGAGACAAAAGTCTACGGGTTCAATTATGGTATGGTCGGTCCCTATCACTTTAGTACATAATTCCAAGGATGATGAAATCCTACCACTTTCTCGGAGATAGAAGTCTACGGATTCAATTACGGGATGATCGGTCCCTATCACTTTAGGACATAAGTCCAAGGACGATGCAATCCTACCAATTTCTCAGATACATAAGTCTATGGATTCAATTACGAGATGACCAGTCCTTATCATTTTTGGACATAAGTCCAAGGACGATGCAATCCTACCACTTTCTCAGAGACAGAAGACTATGAATTCAATTACGGGATGATCGATCCCTATCACTTTAGGACATAAGTCCAAGCACAATGCAATACTCTTACAACACGAAGACAAAGGTCTCTCGATCACTTTAGGACTAATGTCCAGGGATGATACAATCCCACTGAAACATCATCAACCTACTCCCCCATTTCTACGAGGGTCCACATGATCAACCTACTCCCCCTTTTCGAGGAGGGTCCATATCATCAACATGCTCCCCCTTTCCGAGGAGGGTCCATATCATCAACCCGATCCCCCTTTCCAAGGCTGGTCCATATCATCATCGTTCCTCTTTGGGAGGAAAGTATGTAACATCATCATCATTGTTCCTCCCTATGAGGAAAGTCTTCAGCATCATCATCATTATTCCTCCCTACAAGGAAAGTCTTCGGCATCATCATCATTGTTCCTCCCTACAAGGAAATTCTTCATCATCATTATCATTGTTCCTCCCTACGAGGAAAGTCTTCAGCATCATCATCATTGTTCCTTCCTATGAGAAAAGTCTTTTTGGACTACACCAAGCTTGTCACGTAAGTATTCAAACTTTACTCGAGACAGAGGCTTGGTCAACACATCAGCAACTTGCTCATCAGTACTCACATACTGGAGATTTATAGCTCCCTTCTGTAGCATGCATTAGAGGAAATTTCAACTCAAAATGGGCCTTTTAACTTTTATTCAAATTCCATGTCATCATGTGTTAGCCAATGAAATTGCTTTAAATTTGAAATACCGTATAAGTCTTAAACACTTTTTTAATATAAATTTGGGGATAGGTATCATAAAAAAAACTACTTTTTTTGTTTGTATTTTTTACATATCTCTTTGTGTTTTTACTCAAATTTCGATCGGGAGAGCTCGTTGGATGCGGAATTAAATTCCTCATCCAACGAGTGCCCACTCGGCATACTTTTGACGGACCCCACTAACCCAAAAACAATAAATACTTGAAAAAACGGAATGATGATGTCATCATTCCATTTTTCAGGCATTTCTTGTTTTTGGGGTAGCAGGGTCCGTCAAAAGTATGCCGAGTGGGCACTCGTTGGATGCGGAATTTAATTCCACATCCAACGAGCTCTCCCAATCGAAATTTGAGTAAAAACACGGGGAGATATGTCAAAAATACAAACAAAAAAGTAGTTTTTTCTTTTCTTCCTCCAAAATTAATAAATATTATTTTATTATTTTAACTATTATTTTATTAGTTCATTTTAGGAGGCCCATTTTGAGTTGAAATTTCCTCTAATTCCCCGTATATAAAAATACTGAATTTCTATGTGTTTTGACTTATCATGGAACATTGGGTTCTCCATCATGTTTATACAACTCTAGTTGTCACATAGAATCACTATGGTATCCAGCTCCAGAACAAATATCATGACATCAACTTTCGAATCCATATGGCTTCACAATTAACAAAACAAGCTGCTATATACTCAGCTTCAGTTGTTGTTGGGTCGCAAAAATACCACATTTTATTCATCTTTCATATATCATTTGTCACCTTATTCCTATTTTATCCTTTCATAAAACCATTAATATCCACCACTTTCATAATACATATGAGTTTATATTACCATTTTCTAAATTATTTGTTTTAAGTATTTTTAAGAGAATTATTGATTAAATATTAGAAATTAATATATTTTTCATATATATCTCAAATATTTATGTGAGCTTTGTAATGTAGGGATATTTGAAGCTTTCAACCAAAGAGTATTCAAAAGCTTCCCGAATGTTTTCTCCATCTTTTCAAAATTTAAAGGAGATAATCCAAGCTTATTTCAAGGAGAGGATTATGGAAATATGGAGAGAATATCTCATCCCATATTTGTTGGATAATTTGAAGGGATAAGTTGAGAGAAAAGTGGGTATGTTGGAGAATTTGGAGGGATAAGTTGAGAGGAAAGTGGATTGTAATTATGAATAGTTTTTCTTGAATTCATGTATAAATAAGAGGGCTCTCTCCTCATTTTGGAAGAGGCCTCTCTAGTCGTATGGAAGTAGAGAAATAGTTTGTCTTTTGAGAGTTAGTCATAGAGTGGATTTTTTATTGTTATGTAATGGATATGATGCTTTAATGCAAATCATTTTACTCTCTCTCATGTTAATTTGGGTTTCTTTCTTATGGATTGTTAATATAGATTTTCAGTGATTTCTTTCTTATGAATTGTTAACATAGATTTTCAGTGATTTCTTTCTTATGAATTCTTAGTATAGATTTTTCGTGAGCTCACATCTATTTATCGTTTGTCATTTGTTACATGCTTTTTTTATAGGTTATATTGGGCCTTTGTTTAATTTCAGTCTTTTTTTACCAAGTTTAATTTATGCAATTTCATGCTTTCTGAGGTTAGATTTTTTTCATACAAATTCCTGTTTTCATGAAGTATATTCAATTTTAGTTGTAGAATAGGTTAGTATCACTTCGATCCTGCATATATGTTGCTTGCACTTCTAAGTTTACGGTCTCTCCGGGTTGACAATTAAATCGTTGGATATGTTATAAATTGTATAATATTTTTTCACCAACATTTTGGCGTCGATACCGCGGAGGTGCTAAAAAGGGATCAAAGTTTAGATAGGTAGATAGTTCATTTTTTTATTACATAGCAAGGAGGAGGGGAAATGATTAGACGCAAAGATGACTTCATTACGGAATTTTCGTGATGTAACAGCCAGACGCATCCACTTTAGTGGGTCACCCCAAAGCCTTGTTGTTTCCGCAAGCGTGTTTATTTTTCTGCAAAGTGTTTTCTTTTTCTGCAAGAGTGTTCTTTCATTTTCTGCAAATGCGGGTTTGTTTTTACGCAAATTTTACCTTTTCTTTTTTTTCGTGTAAAGTTTGGATTGCTTTCATTTTTGGGCTAGCCTTTATTTCATACTAACTTGCTTTTAACTTTGTATATGTTCATTTTTTGTTTTGTAATGATTTTTGTGCACTTTTTTTTTTGTTTCTGCACTCGTTTTGTACTAATTCATTTCGTACTATTTTTTTTTGCATTTATCAAGTACTCATTTTTTATTTTTTATTTTTTAGCATTTGATTTGATTTCAGTAAAATGATTTTAGGATGAGCATAATCCTAGAGTAGTTCACTCAGATCCTCGCAAAAGCTGGGATCTCCTCTTCTCAAGAAGAGGAGATCTTAATAGGAGCCAAAGATGTACTTACTCCTCCTGACACAAACAGGGAAGAATTGACATTCGAAGAATCATGCATATCAGATGAGGAACACATATTCGAACTGGATATTGAAAGGGAGGAAGAAGGAATCTCGGGTGATCAAGCAAACGAAAGCTGCATCGAACAATGGTTCCAAGTAAGTATTAGGTTAGATCAGTTTTGTTTTTGTTTTTACTTTGTTAATTTACATTTACAATACCTAATTTCGCATATTTTTTAATATATTAAATTTCATTTTGTAAAATTATATTTAAACATTTTTTTACTTCTTTTACATATATGGTTTCACTGGAAATTTCACTACACGTAAATGGTTGTAAATTCCAATTAAAGTAAAGTACGTAGGTTTTAGTTTTTTTCAATTTAAAATTAGCATATAGGATGCTTTGTTTTAATTTGCTTTAATGTTTCTATTTGTTAAAAAAAATTATTTCTAATAATCTTAATTACTATTTTTTAATTTTGTTAGGAATAAAAAAATCTAATTTGCATCTAGGAATACTTTAAAAATATTAAAATTAAAAATATATCATGTTTCTTTTTCAGTTTTCTAGTTTTAATTTTAATTAATAATATATATATTATTATTATTACATTAACAAAACCTGCAACTATAAACATTAAACATTAATATATATATATATATGGAAACTTTTAAAACAAATAATAAACATTATATATATATATATATATATATATATATATTTTAAAACAATGCAATTTCTAAACATTTATATTAATAAAAAGAAAAAATACGTTAAAAAAATATAAAATAAATAGAACAAACAGATTGTTTACCCTCCATGTTGAAACCTGCAAAAATAGTAGTAAATATTTTACACTTCAACCTTTCTTTTACGCTTCAGCATTTTATGTGCAACCTACAAACATAAATAGGCTTTCATGCGCAACCTGCAAACATAAAATTAATTCTTTTCCACACTTGCGCTCGAATGAATTTCAGTTGACTATGTAAAAACCCTTTATATTCGGCTGCAATAGTATCTCATCCAGGTTCGAGTCACACCAACAACACCTGCCTAGCCTGGAAACTAAACCTGCAAACATAAAAATTTAAAAAAAAATATAAACACGATTAAACGATCGACCTGTCCACAAATTAGAGATTCTAGATCGCTAGTAAGTATGCCTGTGATTAGAATAGATCAGAAGCCTGTTAGATTATAAACAGACGTTCCAGACCATTCACGATTTCATTTTTAGCTATCATAGGTTGTCGATGAAATGGTCCTGCGCGTAATAGAAGAAATAAATATATCGTGCCTTATCTTCTCCTGGCTTCTCGCCGTGATTTGCTCCTGAGATCCTTTACATTCCATTTTATTAATTGTTAGCCAAGCAGATGGCTAACAGCCAGTTGTATCTTTAGTTGAATTCATTAACTCATTCAATCCAACAAATGGACTGAAGGAATGCGAATTTCCTGCCAGTAGTTATGGGATTGGGATATCTTGGCTCAATAAAGAAGACGACTCATCCTCTCCATGGCGGATTTGACTGTTGCTAATTCTCATATGATATTCCATTGTCAATAAATTATCGACCTTATCTCTATTTTTCCTTCCTTTCAGTTGCGTTGTCCATAGGATGTTATGGTATGAGATTTGCAGGATGTATCTTCGTTTTCCAAGAGGCACTTATCCAACACCTGACATCGATCAGATCCTTGTTAAACTGAATTCTTGTTACTCCACATGCTACCTGTACTGCGCGTATCTTTGTGATCCGATACAATACATCAAATTCTGTTTTTTCATTATACTCTATCCAATACAACCGGCGTGCTAATCAAACAGAGTTTGACACCATTTTTCAGATCGAAGGGAGGACATTCAGCCACTTTGGTACTATGATCCATGATGCCACGATTTATTTGATTCTTGGGAAGTCCTGGGAAAATAGATCTCAAGCAGGTTGTCGATTAAATCCTCATGCTCTTGCAAGATAATTATTCCAAAATCGTTGCTAAAAATATTTTTATGTTTTGTTTTTTTTGGGGTTTGGTTGTTATACCTATTTCTCTTGGGCGGGCAATGTTTGCTTCAATTCCACGGCTTCCAATTACTCGAGCCACATTAATGCAATGATCTTTATGCTTTCAATATGGGATGTTATGTCATCTGGGATACAGCAAAAGGAGTGGATCAATTCCATCAGTCGCCCCATTGTAGAGCATCCTAGAAATGAACATCAAAAACCACTTATACTATGAAACGAGAACTTTATACTAAGAACGAGAACTCTAGCCATAAAAATGATGTTTTTTGCATAAAAAAACTCCAAAAACACCCCCCAAATAGAAAAGTGCTGATACTAGTATACACGTTTTTTTTTTCCGGGGTAAAAAATAGAGCCATGACATAAACATGACATACTGTTGTTTACAAAAACTTTGAAATCAACCCCTAAATTGGAAAAAGATTTTTTTCTTCAAGAGATAAATTATAACTTTTTTAAAACTTGTATATTAAACAAAAACAAATATTTCATAAATAATTTAATCACTCTAAGCATTTAAAATAAAACAAATTATGCTGTGATTCATAATGAAATCATATATTATTGCCTACAAGAACAAATTATTCATATAAATGATAAAAAACTCCTTTAGAGTTTCAATTACAAACACCATACTATTAAAATACATCTAAAATGTTTCATGTGAAATTATTCAAACTCATCCATGGATTCTCACACCCCATCAAAATCTATATTTTCTGCAGATGAACGACTCGATATAATAAAAATAATAATTAAACCCCTAACCCCGTGACCCCCCATTACATTACATTAAAAAAAAAAATTAAACAACCCCTCACCCCTAACCCCATAAACCCCCCAACAACACTACATTTACAAAATTAAAAACACTGCCCCCTAACCCCCTAAATCCCCCAATAACATTATATTAAAAAAATGACATAATGTAATGTAATGTCATAATGTACTCTCATGAATCGACTCATTATACAAACAACAATACCTTGTTATACTAATCCATTATTGAATGACGTCATATTCATGTAAATAAAGCAAAATTTGATAAGATACTCTATCCATTATATAATGTCATGAATGGAATTATTATTCAATTCATTATATGACCTCATATACTAACAATAATCATAACCTAAGAGCAAACGTTACTTGCTTCCCTTGACTTTGGACCAATGTATGCTTTTCCCTCATACAAACATGGATCTAATGTGTTCACTTACTCTTTAATCCTATGAAAAGTTAGAGCACCATCCAGAGTTCTCTGAGGTTTTTTTAGACATTCTTAACCGATGCTTTCATTACATTTAAGTACACACTGAAATCGGTGTCTTCCAATATTATTTTTTATTTTTTATTTTTTTAATAGTCTTCTACCATGTGGTGATGCATTATTAGTTTCATTTGTCTAGCACCTTTACATATTTTATTTAAATACATAAAAATAATGAATAACAAAAACAATGAATAGCTTAAAGTTTTATGCCCTTCTATAAAACCATTCACATATAAAATAACAAAATAAATACAATATAATAAATAAAACAACAAAATAAATATAATATAATAAAATATAACAAATGTTTCTAACACTTTCTAATTTTTTATGAGAAAATAAGGTGAGAGCTTCATAGTCTTTGATTTGTTTCTATAAGTTTATCTTATTTTAAGTATTTAAATTAAATTTTAAAATAATAAATGGTAAATATTTAAGTTTAAAAATAGTAAATTTAAAGTAAAGCCGTTTAAAATTTGTCTAAGTTATGCCAATAATTCAAAATGGGATATATTGGAATATACTTATGGTTTGATATCGTTCTCTACGATTATTTTATTGTACATATTTAAGCTTATAAATAAACTTAAAATAAAGGAAGATCTACTTGTTTTATAAAATTTATTTAAGATAAGACAATAACTCAAAATGAATTATATTGCAATATATACTACAATTAGATTTTTTACCCACTTATATATATTGGTCAGGATTTCCTAAGGCTTATAAGATGGTTATTCGACTGATATAGTGAACTTGAACAAATAATTTAATTATTAGTGATCCAACCTAGCCAATAATCATACTACAGTGGGTTTTCACTCCTGTCCCCTGGATTTCACCTTATGATTCTTCGTTACCTGCGTGACGTAGTTGGAGAGATCATAAAGAAATAATAGGGGCCTTTAGCCAGCCAGTTGTTGTTGCCCAACCGAAGGGGCCTCTTGACTGATTGTTCTCCGCACTCATGCTTTTTTAAGTTGAACGTTCCAAGGTTCAAGACATATAGATATATTTGCCTAGTCGAGCCAGAAGACAGGCCGCGTCAGCCCGGGGTAGCCTCGCTACTTACGAGCCGGGAGATTTACATTGGAGAACAATGGAATGAATACAAAAGATTCCAGAATGGTGCATCTTATTAACGCATTTTAATTCCTTGTTTCTATATGAAAAAATAAAATCCAAATTGCATAAAGATTGAATCGTCAATTTGGAGAGATAGATACAAATGGGAGGAAATCCGCCATGTGCTCGGAGCGAACCGAATTCTCATTAATGAATGATTAGTGTCCCAAGTCGATCCCCTGTCTGTCTTTGTAATAATGAGCTCTGCTACGCTCTCCTCTTCTTATTTGTTTATTCGTTTTCAAGTTTCTTTGTGCCCGTGCCAGTCCGATAGCCAAGTTTTTTCAGTGCCCGTCATAGAGCATAGTGCTTCCTTCGTTCTCGTGCCAGTCATCGATCTTTGTGTTGCATTTGGATCTGTGCTCCCTTGTTCGTGGGACTGATGATCTAATAAGAGTGTTGCGGGAGGAGGGAGGATGGAGCGGAGCTCCGCTCCATCCTCCCTCAATTGGCCAATTGCATGATTCAAGAGAACAAGAAGGTTCGGTTGGGCATACATACAAGGTGGGCACAAAAAGAATTTTGATCGGGGAAGCATAACATATGGGATCCAAACACAGGTCAGGTTGCACTCGACTATGACCGCTTGGAAATTCTATTATCCCAGAAGCAAAGGAGGTGTTAGGACGACGTGGAACATGATGACGTGCAGTTGGATCCCTTAGAACAGGAATGAGGACCTATCCGTGAACATGAGTCCGTTGAAGATACATGACACTTGGCTGCATGAGTACGGTGAAGAGACATCGGAATTACATAAAGCATTTGGAAGTTCGGGTGGTTATTGAGTGGGGTGTTAGCTCGGCCCAAACGAATTTGCTTTCCTTATCCCATTCATTCCATACCGGTCGGCCACATCAGTATGAGTTTAATGGGCCATAGATCATTGCTCCCCTCTCTTTGCCGATGTAAGCATTTTGTTTTGTCTGAGAAAATGTCCCACAAACCAAGTTCATTCCAACATAACCGGTGGAACCAACACATCATTTGAAGTATTTCCAAGAGAAAAAAAAGAGCATTTCCAACAGTAATTCGACCGGCGTCATCATATATTAATACATATTTAGCCTTTATGAAAGGAGAGGAAGTTAGGGCAAACGTATGGCGGTTTTTCATATACGATATTATAGACTGGCTTTATCCCAGAACGAAAAGCTAAGTGTCGCTTATGCTTCCACATAACTAGAGAATCCCTTCCACCAGGGGAGAGTCTAGTCTGATAGGTTCGAGGGAGGATGGAGTGGAGCTCCACTTCGTTGGCGGCCAAAGAACCGCCCTCACTGGTGGTGTGATTCTGAGAATCGCGCCACCAGTGAGGGCAGTTCTTTGGCCGCCAACGGAGCGGAGCTCCGCTCCATCCTCCCAGCATTACCAGGATCATTCCCAACATCCATAGAAGCACCAATCGAACCAAGTTCATTCCAACATAACCGGTGGAACCAACACATCATTTGAAGTATTTCCAAGAGAAAAAAAAGAGCATTTCCAGTAGCAATTTGACCGGCATCATCATATATTAATACATATTTATCCTTTATGAAAGGAGAGGAAGTTAGGGCAAACGTATGGCAGTTTTTCATATACGATATTATAGACTCGCTTTATCCCAGAACGAAAATATATTTTATCACATTTATCTTTATAAGAAAATAAACATTTATATTATATATTTTTAAACACTACAAAATAAAATAAAAAATAAACAAAAAACAAATTCTTAATAAAAGCCTAAATTTTAATAATTTAATCATGCACAAAAATTTTCATTTAATAATAAAAATACTTTTTACTTGATAATAAACTTTTTATAGCTTATTAATAATTCTTTTTAACTTATTTTTGTTTTAATAATTCTTCTCTTACCCTTATTAAAAAACTCTTAACCTAAACTATAAACCATTAGTAAATAATTATTATTAAACTAAATGATTATAATTTTTTTAACTTATTAAGACATATAAAATAAAACAAAACATATAATGAAATGAAAATTTCTCAACTCACGGTCCACACACTAACCTCAAACCTAAAAACCGACCCAACATTTATCTTTCCTCACCTCACTACTATTAATTTATTGAAACCTTGGGTCAAAAAAAGCAAGGCAAACACCTTCATCATATCTCCTGATGATGGCTGAACTATTATGCGCGAAACGTCGAGAAATTCAAACAATCACCACAGTGTTCCACATTTCAAATAATGAACATGGCATCATGGAAAAGAACATAAAAACACAATTTAAAATATGTAATTGTAATAAAAACCATGGCTTTGCTCTATTTACTAAATTTTGTGACAATAATGAACATTGCATCATTCGTAAGAAGCCATTATGTATATTCACAAAAATAAACCCATTGAATAAGTAGAATTAGCCATTTGCATTAATTGGGTAAATATAATTAGACATGAATAGAGATCATGAAATAAGTTGAATAAATGCAATTGTAATAAAAAAACATGGTTTTTCTCAATTTACTATATTTTGTTACAATAATGAACATGGCATCATAAGCACGAACCCATTATGTCTATTCTATTCACAAAAATAAACACTTTGAATAAGTTGAATTGGTCATTTGCATTCACTGGGTAAAAATAATTCGACATGAATAGAGATCATGAAAAAGTTGAATAAATGCATTGAATAAGTTGAATTGGTTATTTGCATTCATTTATATTGACCAATTCAATTTAATGTAGTATCGATGCATTTTTTTAATGTACTTTTTTTAAATTTTAATGAAACACTTGTGCAGAAGATGTTAAAAGAGCTTCAACCCCTATTAAGAGGGATGTTTGTAGAGGAGCACTTTGGGCATCTTGAAGACATAGAAGACCTAATGGAAGAGAACATTGATGTCCATGAAGAAATCCAGGTTTAGAAAATTCCAATTTCGATGAAGAATTTGGCTTGCATGATATTGCATGATAGTTTCATGCCTTGAATAAAATGTTAACTTTGACAATTTTTTGATAAGATATATTGGTAATGTTTTGACTTTCACACATTTTTTTAGAAATAAAATTTCTATATAGAATGTTTTTAATATGTTATTTTACATATATATGGTATAGTTTTTCTTGAATTCATGTGAATGGTCACTTTTTGGAAAATAATATAAAAGTGTATCATTTTTATACAAAAAATATCTGTAAATCCGTTAAATATGGCTTTAACTGTATTTATTTTCTCGAATTTTTTACAATTTTGTCAATAAAAATGTCTTGTTTTGTCCATAAAAATGTCTTATTTTAAAAAAAAAAATGCAAAATGTATATGTTTTTCATTATAACTTGCTTCTAAATGTATGATATTTTGTTAAGTTTCTAAAAAAACACTTGAAAATAGAAATTAAAAATATTTTACGACAAAGTTTATTCAAATGCCCAAAAAAATGCCTCAAAATGAAAATGTGTGATACTGGTATCAACCCTTTTTGAAACGAAGGTAATAATAGCTACTAAAATTAGGAGAGAGAAAAACGAGAACTGTGTCGAGTTCTCGTTTCATAGTATAAGTGGTTCAAAGTGCGGATTGAATCTCAAACTTATAAACACTTCTAGCAATGGAAGGGTAAATTTGTTACCTAAACCCTCCTGAAGAATATGGGCGTCGATTTTATGGGATATGATCATATAAAAGGTCAGACAATTACAATGATGGCATGGTGCTGCGCATCCAACCTAAGGCGTGGGTAAGCCTCCACTAAATCTCCTAATGATGAGTATGGATTGATATATGCATGGATGGATAAATGGATCGTTGGATACTAACATATGACCCTACAATTGGAAACTCTCTGCTTGATGAATCCTCTCCATTTATAGTTGATTGAGTGCAAAGGAGGTTGTAAGCCTACAAAATTACAAGCAGAACTTACAAGTGGTATTAAGGCAAGACATGCATGGAATAATCGCAGTTGGATGAAGACAACATGGAGATACATAGGCAGAATATCCAGGTGTATTTCAACAGAAGGTATCATTTGAATTTTTTTCAAGTTAATGAAAACTATATGGACTACACTCATAGCACAATCTGCTTATCTAGATATTTTTGTATCTTCTACAAGCATGTAGTTAAAGAATCTTATGCTCATAATCATTAGACAAAACTGTGTGCATTCACGATTTTGTTTTTATGATCATCGGTTTCCAGCTTGCTTTATGCTTTGACTTTCATTTTGATAGCCTGACGGTGAATCAACTATGGTTTCCACACCTTTCAATTTGCTGCCTCATTTTCATTTTCATAACCCCAAGGTAGCAATGCAATCTCTATTGTTTAGTTGATGGAAAAATATCATTTAGCTGCGCCATATAACCAATCACGGCCACACATTGCATATAATATAGACTTGAATTCTCCATTTCCTTTTTCTTTAAATTCATTGAATTCGAAGTCACGGGCCGACTCAGCTATACAATTCGAGATCACAGGTTCGATTCTTGCTCTGTTCGAGGACCAATATTTTATAATTTCACAGTTTTGCCAAGCAAATCCATGGAGCTTTAGGATTTGCGATGGGTACCAAAACCAATTAAATTGGCCTTTTCTCTTTGATAATGGTGCTCCATCTACCCTTGACTTTATTACTTGAATGATCATTATCAAATGTTATCCGTACGTCTCTCTCTTGTCGTAGATAGATCGCTTGGCCTCACAACACTGTAACCACATTATTAATAATTATGAACATGTATATTAATGAATTGATGAGTCGGTTTACCAACGTTTTGACATATATTATCATTTACCATACATATTAAATAAGGCGATTACCAGATGTAATGCAAACAATGTGTGATATGATCAATAATAGTTTTTCTCATATTTTGAAATTGTTGGGACATATTAGATTGCTTTATACTACTTTTCACGGGTCTTTGTTATTATGGAGAATTGCACCTTTTGAGAACGCTAATGCATGCAGCATATGGACCGTAAGACTACCACCATTTACCAGATAGCATATCTTTGAGAATATTTCCCATTCATCATACTCCGATTTTGAGGTGAGTCAAAATGGTGATCCTTGATTATGATACAGATTTTGTTTTTCTTAGCAACTAAAAAATATCAAAATTCCAACTATATAAGCTTCATTTCCATTTTCCATTTTGAAAAGCTTGAAATTAGCGAGGTTGGGTTCACCAGACTAATAATCATTTCATTTAATTTTTTTTGAATGACATGACTCCAAAAGAATCTGAAAAACCCTAGGCAAATTCTAGTTCGCCAGACTAGCCCTCATTTTCTTTTTGAATTTCCGTTCACATGACCAGGTTCAGTAATATTGGACGAGGTTTCAGTTTACATGGTCATGTGTGAATCTGATTGTCCATATTCAATGCACCTTGAGAAGAAACAGAGATGAAAGAGAAATAAAAATGAGTGATGGTACTTCTCTGCTCTCAACGAGATATAAAGGAGATAGAATACTCTCGATTAGTAATAAAGAGCACGTCCATTCAGGTTTTCACTATGACAGTAAATGTATAATGTAAGTATATATGGTGATATACATATTTTAAAGAAGTGGATATACACAAACTCTTGTCATTTGCACCTTATTATTGTAGAGTTTAAGAAGGCAACAAAATAAATATCTATTGATCTATCAAGGGGAATGTTGTAGTGGCATAAACAACATTTGTTAGCTGCTGGTTGAAGGGCTAGTCTTAGGTCGTATATGAATCTCACTTTCGGATTGAATAGAGCATATTTATTTTATATAGTAACAATCAATATTGTTTTCTGCCTGTTTTTATTATAAAAATCCTAGATTAGAAAACAACTCGAACCTAACACAACAGGATTTGACCCTGAACTCTGACGGCAGAATCCGACGAAATCTGACGTATCGTACGGATGTGTCGGACAGCAATGATGAAAAGTACTAATCCTTTTGAATTATTAGTTAGCACCGTCGAATTTCAGACGGCGTAGGCGTAGGTTTTTCGACGGCAATGTCATCAGAAAATGTGATAGCTATATCGTCGAATTTCCGACACTAGTGCGTAGGTTTTTCGATTGATATGTCGTAGGAAATTCGATGGCCTTGTCGTATGAAATTCGACGGCCTTGCGTAGGTTTTTCGACGGATATGTCGTAGGAAATTCAGCGGCATTGTCATAGGAAATTCGACGGCCTTGTCGTAGGAAATTCTTCTAACTATTATAAGAATAACAATTTAGATAAAAATTTGTCCTTATAATGGCTTAGAACATTATATTTCTAGTTTTAGAACATTAGAAAAAATTGTTTGGTTTTGACTTCTTAAATGACCATTGACAAAAAATATTGGGTCATAGACCTTAAATTGTAACTCTCAATTTTGTCACACATAGCAGTCCCATAGATAATTCTCATAGCCAAAAGTACTTAATCTTCAAGAAAAATAAACCTTGAAAATAATTGTAAATCAACAAACCTTGTGGCCCAACTATGTGCCTATGTGTGTGGTGAGGTTGATTCCTTGATGATGTGATGCAGTATGCACTAATGTGTTAGATCACACTATAATAAACTTAATATTCTTATGACCATGACAAAGGAAATTTAGGTGCTTAACTTTTTCTTTGTTACATAATAGTGTGTTTCTGTTTACACCACTTTTTGTTTGTATCATCGCCATCATCATCACTTTTTTTATCATCATCATAGTCATCATCATCATTATTATCATCAATATCATCATCAAGATCATCATTAGCATCATCATCATCATCATCCCATCATCATCATCATCATCATCATCATCATCACCATCTCCATCATCATCATCATCATCATCATCGACATCATCATTAGCATCATCATCATCATCCTCATCATCACTGTTATTATCATCATCATAGTCGTCGTCATTATCGCCATCATCATCATCATGATTATCATCAATATCATCATCAACATCATCATTAGCATCATCGTCATCGTCATCGTCATCCTCGTCATCGTCGTCATCATCATCACCATAATCATCATCATCATCATCATCATCATCATCATCATCATCATCGACATCATCATTAGCATCATCATCATCGTCGTCGCCCTTGTCACCATCATCCTTATCCTTGTCACCATCCTCGTCCTCATCATCACTGTTATCATCATCATCATAGTCATCGTCATCATCGTCGTCATCATCGTCGTCATCATCATCATCATTATCATTATTATCATCAGTATCATCATCAATATCATCATTAGCATCATCCTCGTCATCACCCTCATCGTCGTCATCATCATCATCATCATCATCATCATCATCATTAGCATCATCATTGGCATCCTCGTCGCCATCATCATCATCATCATCATTAGCATCATCATTGGCATCCTCGTCACCATCATCATCATCCTCGTCTCCATCATCCTCATCCTCATCGCCATCATCATCATCCTCATCGCCATCATCCTCATCCTCATCACTATTATTATCATCATCATAGTCATAGTCATCATCATCGTCATCATCATCATTATTATCATCAATATCATCATCAACATCATCATTAGCATCATCATAATCATCATCCTCATCATCGCCATCATCATCATCATCATCATCGCCATCATCGTCGTCGTCATCATCACCATCATCATTAGCATCATCCTCATCATCATCATCATCATCATCATCATCGTCATCATCATCATCATCATTGACATCATCATCGTCATTATCCTCATCATCATCATCATCCTCATCATCATCATCATGTCCATCATCACCACCATCATCATCATCAACATCATCCTCCTCCTCATCATCATCCTCATCACCATCATCATTAGCATCATCATCATCATCACCATGACCATCATCATCATCATTATCGACATCATCATCATCATCATCATCATCATCGACATCATCATCATCGTCATCGTCATCATTGACCTGTGATCATTATCACCACCATCATCATCACCATTATTCTCAGCATCATCATCATCGTCACCATCATCATCATCATCATCATTATCAACATCATCGACATCATCATCACCATCATCACCATTAGCATCATCATCATCAACATCACCATCATCATCATCATCATCATCATCATCATCATCATCTTGTCCATCATCATCACCATCATCGTCATCATCATCATCATCCTTGTCCTCATAATCCTCATCATCATCATCACTGTTTTTATCATCATCATAGTCATCGTTGTCATCATCATCATCATCATCATTAGCATCATCATTACCATCATCAACATCATCATTAGCATCATCGTCATCATCATGCCATCATCGTCATCATCATCATCACCATCATCATCATCATCATCGACATCATCATTAGCATCATCGTCGTCGTCGTCATCATTCTTGTCGCCATCATCCTCATCCTCGTCACCATCATCATTCCTCGTCGTCATCATCATCATCCTCATCCTCATCATCACTATACCTCTATGTCGAAACCGTTTTCCATGTTGATGCAAGCCACTACCATCTTTATTGTCTTACCAAAAGGCATGATAATGAGGAATAAGACCTAAAATTATGGAATTCACCTTCAAAGAATTCCTTGCAATCACATTGGTAAGGAGTGATAAGAAGATCACAACAATCTAACCTGTCAAATCTCAGTTGATAGTGTTAACCAGCGTAGATCCAAATCCTAGGCTCTATCAAGCGCCGAGATGGATCAAATCTCTCGAGGTGCAAACCACTTCTTAGGTATCCATTGATTTGATTCAAACCAAAAGATAAATCTTTTTATTTAAGGTCCACATATAATATTTTTATTATTAATATTTAATATTATTTATGGCTAACATATAATATTTTTTATTATTTTTTATTTTGTTAGGAACCAACATTACAACATTTCCATATGCAAGGCCCTCCTACAACCATGGGTTGTTTAGGAGGCCTTGCATATGGTCTTAAAACCATTTGCAAGGTCCTCCTAAACCATGTACAATAAAACCATGGGTTATTTAGGAGGCCTTGCACATGGTTTAAAAACCATGTGCAAGGCCCTCCTAAACCATGTACAATAAAACCATGGGTTATTTAGGAGGCCTTGCACATGGTTTAAAAACCATGTGCAAGGCCCTCCTAAACCATGTACAATAAAACCATGGGTTGTTTGAAAGGCTTTGCAAATTGTTTTAAAACCATGTGCAAGGCCAACATTTTTTGTGGATAATTCAATTTGTTATTTTTTATTATTTTGTTAGGTAGGAACATTACAACATCTCCCCCATATTGTGTTTTTTTTATGATCCACATATTTTTTTTACGGATAATTAAATTTTTACTTTTTTATTGTTTTGTTAGGTAGGAAGATTACAACATCTCCCCCATATTAGATTGTTTTTGTGGCCGATATTTATTTTGGCCTATAATTAGAAAATTTATTTTTTATAAATAAAAATAACATTACATAACGTTACAAGATCTCCCCCATACTGGGCTGTAAAGCGCCTCTCGGCGCAATTAAAGACTTATATGGTAAATTTAATATAAGACTTACTTATAGTTGTCTCTTACTCTTTGAGTCTTTACACATTTAATACTTTATGGTGGTCTCTGCGCCTTGACCCAATTTGTATTATAAGGTCAGGATGTGGATGCATAATAATCCTTAGTTATGACTATGAGATGAGGATTTATAGGGAAGAGGATGTAAAGACAAGTAATTTTTATATGTATTTTGGTGGCGCTGAGGACAAATGTTGTGAGAAACCACAAATGTTTGGAAGGACAGAGGGAGATTACATCACGATCATGCCACTCATCAAATTGAAGACTATTCTTGAGCTAGCAATTGTTTTTTTTTATAATTCGATTAATAACCACTCTTTCTCCATATCGTGTGCCCAATGACATCTCTCTATATTAGCAATGCATAAATCGACCTCTACACAGTTTGTGATCCTAGCTACATGCCATTATTTGTTTTTGCATGACATCGAGTGTTGTTTATAGTTGTCATGAGTCCATGATATTTATGCAATAAATGAAGTCTTGTAGAGGAGGACTCATCAAACCGACCTTTTGAGTTTTATTTTGACGAAAATGATTTACAGAATTGGAAGTCAGTAGGTGAAGATCGCGGGGAACAACTCGAGCTGCGGCGAGTATCGTAGCAAAGATTAAAAGTTCAATTTTTTATTTTGTTTTTATAAAGGTTCATGGATGTGGCAGTCGATGGTGGGTACCTAAGTCACTTGGTTCGAATTCGTGTTTGAGTTCGACGACCTTGAAGTTCGACAAAAAATATACAATAAAAATTTTGGTGATATAAATCGGCATTAAATTCGAAAGACTATAAAACATAAGAATAAAAAATATACATGATTTTTTTTAATGAAATTCAATATATTTATTAAACACATGAAAATGACCAAATTGACCCACACCCAAGATGGACCATATGGACCAAATTTGGAGAAAAAAAATGAAACGAAATACATATTTTAATATATTATTTCATTAATTTATCCATTTTCTCCTTCCACCGTGTTTTTCAAATTTGGTCACCCACCAACTCAAACTCAAAACTGTATTTGCCAGTTGTTGCTTTATTCTACGGCGAGCAATACATGGTATGCAGCACAACATTTAATGCACTGGCGGCTGCGCTGCATACCGTGGGATGCCAGGCATTATGAGATCCGACGGTATGCAGCGCAGCCGCCAGTGCATTAAATGTTGCACTGCATACCATGTATTGTTCGCCTTTATTCTACAGTAGAGTGACCAAGAGGACCGTACACTCAGAGTTGGAAGCTCAGGAATAGGGTGCAGCCTTTAGGAGATAGAGGCAGCATCTAAGGAGGGCATACTAAGTACAGGAGGAGCGATTTGACTGTAGAAGGGACCAAGAACAATACATCTCGCCTTGCCATCAATTAATGTTGTCCAAATCGCTGCAAAAAGGGGCAGATTTATATTGTTGTTGAAGTGTTGTAGATTGTGGGTAGAGTTGTGGCCATCAACAAGGGATTGTGACCCTTTGAGTAGGGTCGTTTTAGCAACACGAGGAATGCCAGCATCTTGACTATCAACAAGTCTGAAAATGCTCTCTAAATTTGACTTTTACCTACTATTTGTACTGTTGTTGCACCAAATAAAACTTACATCTATTCTATAATTTACCATGGGGTAATTTCCTTGGCATTAATGCAAATGGTTATTTTTTGTATGCATATTTCATGAGAAATTTCTATATTGTATGAGATCTGAAACCTAACTATCCACCAAACACCAAAACAATACAAAAAAATCAGGCCATTACCCAACAGTAATTCAACAGAGGTGTCAAACCATTGTTACCAAAGTGTTTGACGAATATCCCAACCCAAAAATTCATAAGCAGTCATTTTAAAAATCAGTCCACGTCTACTTGGGGACATTACAATTGTAGTTCTTCATTGTGATGGATGTATTCTTCTTGTGGTGGCAACATGTATCCTTGGAGGGCTGTGTATCCCTTTTTGGGAGGCTGTATCTTCATACAGTGACTGCATTCTCTGGTGGAAATATTGCTATCACTATGGGAGGTCACAGAGGTGAAGCTACTAGTAAAATATCAGTACATAGGTTGATTTCAAGGGAAAACCATCTAACTCATTACTATTGAACATATTCCTTTTGGTCTGCCTTTTTTGGTGGTTGTCCACAACATTTCTGGGCACACAGAGGTTGCTACAGCCAAGAAAAAGGAGCTACAAATGTTGACTGTCATCTACAGGCAAATTGTTTAAATATTTTGTTTGCCATCAATATATTGCAGCTATTGTTATAGCTGATTTGATGTCTTATTTCAATTTCAAACATTGCTACTGATGTTACAGCCATAGTGGACTTACTATTGTTTAATATATTGTGGTCAGCTTTCCTTTCTGGGCATAAAATACAAGTAAAAATCAGTTGTGTTTACATATTGCATGGCATGTACGTATTGAATAAGATCTGAAACACCATTCACAAACCATCCCAAAACCAACTACCAGGGTGGGCAAATCAGTTTTGAAATATTCAAGTAGTGTCATTACATAGTGGCCTAAGTGTTTGATGAAAGTCCTAAACCAGACTACACAAGCAGTTAGCACAAAAATCATATCAGGCCTAGTCAGGGACTTTACACTCCCAGCAAGGTTGGTTTGACTATAAATTTTGATATCAAATGATAATCTATTTTAATTTTGTTAATTAAAAAATACAAGTCTCTAGTGATAATGGAAATAACTCCCAAGAAGTACAGGAATATAATTTTATTAACTCATCTTTATTGTAACACCCCAAAGATTAATTAGGAATAGTGAGATTATTATAAGCATAATTAGCTCTTATGAGTATATTAATAAATTAGATATTTATTAAATTAAACTGAAGAGGGGAAAAGTTAAACAACAACATTAAAAAGTAATTGTTAAGTTAATAAAGTATAATTAGGAGAGTTAAGAGAATGGAGGCCACTTGGCACCTATGCAAAGTAATGCTAAATTAATGGCATAAAAGAGGGATTTGAAGAAAGAATGGGGGTTCATGCATAGTTTAGGAGGTCTAGTGGTAGGGGTTCATGCATTATTGTATGTGGATGGCATCATAATTAACCATAGTACAAAATGCCTCATGGTGATGTATTGTGCTGGCTTATGTTTGTTTTCATGATCATAGGTACAAGCGGCATTCATTTGTGCATTCTATATGATACATGTGGATTTTTTTGTTGCATGCAGATTTCATGATCACGAGTCATATAGAGTGAAGTTCAAATAGAGTTTGAATTGGAAACAGAGTAGACTGGATTCCTTACTGTTTACTAGTTATAGAAATGTGCTATTTGTTATATAATAATATTGAGAAAGGGCCACCAAACTGTTGGGAGAAGAAAGGAAAATGGATGAAGATAAATTTAGGCCATCTAAAAGCAATTATAACAAAGAGGCTTTTGTGCAAGAACAAGTTGAAGATGGTTTCTTTTTACTTAAAAGATTGCTATGTTGGTCTGCTTTCCAAACCCAAAAATATATGATTTGTCAGTAGCAGACATTTACATTAAAATATAGATGAAGGCATGTCAATTCTCTTTGAATTGCTATGGTAAATCTATTAAATGACGAGCTGTTCAAACTTCAAATCGCTGAGACAGCTGCCAATAGGGCCAAATCATAATTAATCTCTCTATATGTGTGTTAGCTGTGAGCTTCACAGAGAAACTGTGTTGCAAATGGATTTTATCCCATCACCTTGTTGCTATTTGTTGTCATATTTCATTATTTATATTATGATCTTGGAATCTTAATGGCTGTGAAGCCAGCATTTTGCAAGCAAATGCAAAGCATAGATTTTGTTAAATGTTGGAGTACCATTGGGCACTGTCATATCTGGTTGATGTTTTTAGTAATAGCTTATGGCCAATTTCATTTATTTTTCCAGATCCAAGTGCACTTGATGGTTCATTGTTTTCTTCTTGCATTTTATTTACTGGCCTTGGAGATATGGAGCATATTCTTACTTTTTCAGAGTGTTGATATGCAAACAAGCTACAATGTGAATTGGTGAAATTTCTTAGAGCATTGAAAGAACATTACTTTACTTCTCAAAGCATTAAAAGAACACCATACTTGGTGAAATTTCATGAAGCATATGAAGATAATTCAAATGTATATATAGTAATGGAGTAAGTTCCAAGTCCAGTTACCTCTTATTTACATGTTTTCTGGCTAAGCCATAGTATATAAAGATGTTTTTCTCCTACCTAAGTTAAGAGCATTATTTTAACCATGCAGTGAATGTTGTGTTCCAAAATGATGGATGAGCACAGTTTATGCTCTTTTATTTTTGTTTTCAACCTTATCAATTTTGGTAATTGTTATTTTGATGCCACCTTACATAGAAAAGGTTTGACATTGTCATGATGAAAGACTGTGTGAGATGAGTTTAAAGGATTGATTGCTAAAAATGACTTTAAAAAACATAGCATTATAAATAAACTGTTAATGGGTTTTAATGAAATCAGCTGCAAGGTCGCCGCTGTAACTAAAGCAAGGCTAATGATAAAATATCTATGATGCTTGTGGTTTGTGGGTGGTGATTACACTGATTACTAACAATGATTTCGAGTCTCGATTTTCATGTTGTCATATTGGTTAAACTTAATACAGACAACAAAGTGCCTATAGTCATTCGCAAGTGTGGCTTGGAGAGCTCAAGCTTAATGCAATTGTCAAGGTTGATTCTCCTTTACCCCAGTATATTTATGATGTCAATTGCATTAGAAATTTTGAAGCTGAGAAAATTATGCAAATAAGTTCAGACAAGAAGTCATTCAGAAATATGCCTCTGCCAACTCAAGATTTTGCATGTGATGTCCATGGGAATCAGTACCAGTAGCCAATGGTGGTCTTGAATTCAACTCCTGGGAGGTCATATATGTTTTGCACACTCAAGGGCCTAACGGTTAAGAACATGTGTTTCCTCTTTGGAGGTCACAGGTTCAAACCCTAAGGGGGATAGGGTTTGTACACCTCCTCTATAGAATTTAGCAGTCAAATTGTTGTGCACAGGAATTCCCTGTTCCACAAACAAGGGGATGTTGTACACCAATTTGGTGTCTTGCTAGGCTATGACTTTAAAGTTAGATTATTATTATACTGCCTAAATACATTGGTTACTCTGGCTTTGGAAGCTTGAGTTCAGTGTGGTTCTCTTTTTAAGCTCATTTTTTCTTTACCCTATTATATTTTTTATAAGAGTTGCATGAAAAAATTTTGACGCTGAGAAATTTAGGTACTTAAGTTTATTATTTAGATAAAATGTCATTCTAAAATATACTTGGAGAAATCAAGTTTATTGTAATTGAATTTTTAATGCTGAAGGATTTCTCTTATCTGACTGCTCAAAGTAATATGGGGTTATGATAAAACTTGGATGATTCATTTTTATTTTTTTAATTAACTGAATGAATATGTTGCTTCCTGCTTTGATTTTGCACGAAGGAAAGTATTCACAAGATGATGCAAAAGTTGTTGTCGTTCAAATTTTAAATGTTGTATCTTTTTGTTTTCTTTAGGGTGTGGTTCATCAAGATCTCAAGCCATAGGTATCCCCTTACTAATATTTTTTTATAGTCCTTATTGCAAAAACTATAATATGAAACTATAATGGGATTCGTGATATGTAAAGTAGTGTTGATATTTTGTGATGAATATTAATATTTTAGTCAGTTTCAAATTTTTTTAGTGGAAAGGTTGTGGCCTTAGCTCACCTTCAACTGCTTGATAGTTTTCATTTTAAAAATTATTTTCACGTGTACGCATACTGACTTAGAAAACAAACATGTAATGATGGAACAAAATTTAAGAGATTTCAAAACAGAATCTTGATTTGCAAGCATGCCCATGGCTGGCCTTAACCAAATTATATCTTAATTGTGCAATTCACAGTACAACATATTTTCTTCCTTGTTACATTTCATGATTTGAGTTAATTGCTTCCTAAAAAGATTTGAATTTTGGCTTGAGGATTATTTCCCCTATCCTATGGAGACAACAACCGTACATTGACTCCATATCAATAGAATTTTGGTGAAAAGTATATAAGCTGTGTGACAGCTTTGCAATACAACACGTATATATTAATTGTGCATACAAACTATTTGGAAAAGACTCCTAGAATAAATTGTTACAGAGATTTGATAGTTGCAAGCTTGTCGGGAAGTGGGTTGCATTATGGTTTTTTATTAGTGGACTACATGCACAGTATATTCACTTTCATCAAGTATGTTTGTTTAAGCCTCCAGTCATCTTTATCATCCTCAGAATTGGTCCTATTTAAGGTTGACGTGCAAATGTTAACCCAACATTGGCAAAATACAAAATATGGATAAAATTCCGATTGAAATTAACAGAAAATTATGTCTCATTTTGGTGTTGTCTTTGATGTTGTATGAGCTTCACTAACATGTAGAAAATGGAGATGTTTCACATAATAACCTGCATATTTTTTCAGTTGATTATGCTAATGGCTCTGTTTAAACTTTAAACACAACCGAGTACTAGCAGGCTTGAGGTGTTTATCACACAAATAGTTTTTATATCTTGCGCCCTTCTTCCCCTCATTGGATGCAAGTGAATGCACCTTTGAGGTATTTTGGAGTCCCATTTGTGAGAAGTTATCTTTCTCTTGAAGGATGGATGCAACAAACACATCCAAAGTATGCATTTTTTTAGGAGGTTCCAAGAGCCAATTTAGTAGAATGGGAAGTAGAAACAAAGATATTATAATCAAGACCCAATTTGGAGAGAATAGAGAGTATCATTTGCTATCTATCCTTCTCTATATTACACACATTGAGTTACAAGACAACTGATTTGAACTTGGTGAAAAACTCTTGAAAAAATTCAAAATCACTTCGTCTCAAGATCATGAGTTCCACCTCCAATTGATGGCTCCTCATTTCATCTTGTGTTCTGAAGAAATGCACAACATACTCTAAAATTCATTTGGAGTATTCTTGGCTTTAATGTGGTATAGTATATTTGGACAAATAGTATAGCAAAGCAGCCTGAATCATTCATCTATTCTATTCAATTATTTAAATTTTTTAATTGCTAAGGTTCCACCTTTGTATCCATTGTGAACCCGTAGAGCCTCGTCTTCCTCGAGAGAATCTCTACTCTTGATTTCCATTCATAATAATTGAAGGGTTTAGAATTTGTTTGGGAGATAGGAAATCCATGGTTACAAAGAGCTCTTTGAGGGTTGCAAAATCCTTTCTTCAACCTACAAATATCTTGATCCTTGACAAACAATTCCTAAAACACTGACTAGTTTAGCATCCATATAGATCTAATACCATGTAAAACTTGAGCATATATAGACCAAGGCACAAATACTAGAGAGATGAGATTTAAAAGGGGATCAATAACCAATAATTGATGTAACACATGTATTAGCATCAATCATCACACAAAACGATTAGAACAAATAAAAAGAAGAAATGATGTATTTCATTAATCTTCAATGAATGAAGTAGATAGTATAAATAATCGCTCTAGACTTAGATTCGAATTAGGTATTTATGAACCCTAATTAGGTTTAACTGGAGTGACTATATCCTCATGATAGCATGCACACTTGCTAGGTTTAGTTAACTACCCCATCGCTACACTAAGTGAACCCTAAGTAAACTAGGAGACACTCTAATTGTAGTTCCAACTATATTCAAGCTCAAGTGACTAAGTATAGGAACATGCATGTGATTCAGGCACTCCAAAGACTCATCTAGCACACATGAGGCTAATTAGATCCTTGGAAGTGAACTAATATATGCATTAAATTCACATTGAATTGACATGAACTAAACTAAACTAAACTAAACTGAGCAAAGTTGCATTGGAAGAGGGCACCATTTAGGCCATGCATGTCAGTATTAGGTCCCTTATATTTTTAATTGGTTTATGAGCAAGGGTTTAATAAAAGGGTTTTATTTTCTCTTATTCAGATCATGGTGAACCCAAGAGACAAGCTCACGTTGATATGGAAATCAGTGAATTTGCAATTCTGAAAACCATACAAAATGAGCAATTATATTAATATACAATTTTTTTTATTAATATACAGTACCTCGTCGGTTATCCGACATTCAATGCCTAGCAGTTGTTGTCGAATTTCATGTCAATTCGACAACGCTAATGTGGCTCTAATGGTAGATTATCATCGCATTTTCAACATCTTGGGGCCCTCGTCCGACAACCTTGTCATAGGAAATTCGATGGCCTTGCTATAGCAAATTCGATGGCCTTGCCATAGGAAATTTGACGTCCTTGTCGTAGGAAATTTGACAACCTTGTCGTAGGAAATTTGACGACATTGGCTTGTCGTCAAATATCTGACATTATGCCACCGACGACAAAAAAAATTGAGGTTGTCGAATACCCAACAGGTTATTGTCGAATTTCAGACATGGCAGCCGTCGGATTTTGGGCTCAAATTATGTTGTGTAACCCAGTAATTTCCAAATTGTAGTGACAACAAAGATTTTCCATAAGTTATTTTGTGCTTGTTGGCTGTCAAAATATAAGAAAATCAATAGCTGGAATATTAAATGTTTGAAAGGGCGCAACTAGCATTGAGTTTTCCTTGTGCCTGCTGCCACCTATATTAATGAATGAATACCATCACGATCTCATCAAATTGATAATCGTCCACTAATTAAAAAAAAATTTGACAATATGGAAGCCCGATACAAAAAAGTCTAAATCATAGTCTGTTTTATCTTCTTTAAAATCGAAGGCAGCTGCTGTCGCAGCCAAGCCTTCTTCTTGATTTTTATTTTTGCACAGTGTGACCTGGCATATTTTCGGTTTGGGGGAGGTAGGTGTTTGTTTCAATTTTATTATGATGTCCATATAAACCGTGACTGCAAATGATTATGCAATAACAAATTATGAATTATCAAGTTGCATTTCTATCATATTTGACATTCTTTGTAATTCAGGTACTCATTTATCTAATTAACCAATTTTCATATCTGTTTAAAAAGTGAAGGATCATTCAGACCTCCAATTGCATGTTCATTCAGATGGGTATTCTCATGGTCATTCAAAACTGTCAAACCAATAGCTTATTTCGCACACTCCTCTCTATTCCAGATCATTAAGATAGTCTGCTTTTAGAGGGGTCGACCACTGAAAGGGTCGACCCTCTCTCTCTGTTGCTCAATCATTACATAAAGATGCATTAATATTTGTAAAAGGAGGATATAAAAATTCTTATTTTTGTTCCAAATTCTTTTTATTGCAAAACAATTAAAAATGTTAGAAAAAAACACATTGACATAATAAAACTTATATTAATATCTAGATAAATAAACTTACAAGATTAAAATAAACACATAAAAATTTGTTTTTTTAAATAGAACAAATTTAAAAATATATATATACAAAAATGCTTTAGAAATAATAATAAATGGGTTATGATCACAATACAAAAATAAAATTAAAAAATAAAAACATATAAATAAATAAAAAGTATTAGATAACAAACAAAATCATAAAATTGTCTAAATCAAATTTTAGGTTTCTTGCGCTAACTTGTTTTCGCAAGTCACCAAAAAAAAACAGGTTTTGACAAGAGAGGTTGCTTAATATGCGTTGTTACTTTCAGGTGTTAACACCATTATTTACCAAAGGGGTGAAAGACCATGGTGGGGAAGAAAAATAATGGTTGTTTGGATACTTTGGTTAAAGGATATATAGTAAAAATGAGACTATAGGCCAAAAGGCGATTAAGTCACCGAAGATCCTAAGCCGCAATGGAAGAAAGAATAAAATTGATGGCTGATATTCTCTCCGCTCCTCAGAGATGCAAGGAAGATAAAGGTTTGACCGAGCGTTTATCGGGCGCACAGATCAGTGGCCATTAGGTTGTTTCGGGCAGATCTATGGCCCATATCCAATCCGCTTCGTGAAATTGCATCTTGGTTAAAACGATACAATCCGACGAAATCGGGTATATACTACTCGATCCAATGGCGGAGAGGTGAAGTCAGATAGCATCTACGGTTAAGATTGATTCCGGAACCAGAACCTGCACGACCGATAAACCTAAATCGCCCAACGGAATGAGTTATCCGCCGATCGATCTAACGGTGGAAAATCAAAGTGAATCTAATCAACGGCTATTATGATTTCCGGAGAGTGAACTAGCGCGGTGGATAATTCCGAAGTGCTCAGCGGTATTTGGTACGTGGCATATGATCCGACGGTGGAGAGTTGAAGGAGTATCACATCAATGGCTGAGGATGATTCCGGGGATCAAAGCTGCACGACGGTTAAAGTGACGGAGCCCAGCGGAATTCGTTACGTGTCACCCGATCCAACGGCTCATGATAAAAGGCGATATCATCGACGGTGGGAGATCATTCCAGGATGGAGACCGGCACGTCGTTTATCACCAAGGCGCTTGGCGGAATAGGGTATGTGGCACACGATCCAAATGCCAGAAATTAAAGAGAAATCAGATCTAGGGTCTTAAATGAAGCCGAAAAATAGAAGTGCACGGCAATTAAGAGCGAATGGTGGTTGCGGAAAATAAATGTTGTCCACGTGGCGAATTGTGTGGTCCTATAAAAGCCGGGTTGACCTCTCCAATGATTATTTTATTTGCTCAGGACCCGGCGAAAAGGACCTGGCGATTTGGGAGCTTCCATTTGTCAGTACCAGGCACGTTCCGAACACGCGCCTCCACAGTAAGCCAGGTAGGACTTTAAACCTGTAACTCCTTCGTCCAATTACCATTATAAATTAAGAAATGGACCAAGGGAGAGAGGTTCGTGTGTCTGGTCGGGTCGCGGATGACAGAGAGGAATTTTTAGTAGACAGACACAGGGGCGTCTGTGACCCTTTCCTATCCACAGGGAGCGTGTCCGGCAGCAAAGAGAAATTGTGGTCTTATTATTCACAGGGGAATGACGTTCTGAATGTATGCAAGTCTTTTGTTGTACCATTTCGCCCTTGAGAAAACCCTCCACTTCCCTGAATTTGTCGAGTGGTGTGCGGTGAACTATTCTCCCTCCCAGAGGATTATTGTGAGTCGGTCCGCGTCGAAAATACTGTGTAAAATTGATGCTTCGGTCGTCAGAGAAAACCTTAGTCTGCCCGAAAATTACCCGGTAAATCGTGAGTCTGTAAATGAATCTGTCCTTGCTGATTTTTTCAAAAATTGCGAAAGTGAAGGTCGCTATCAATTCTTGTCAAGTATCCTGAAGGAAGGTCAGTCCCTTGAAGGTCTTTTCTTGCCGTACCCCTTGCACATTTTTAGGACTGAGGTGCAACTAGTAATGTCTTTGGTCTGTCAAGTGTTAGGTCTAGATGACGATTGTCATATAGGTGATGTTATCCTTGGTTTCTTGTTAAAAATAAATTCTTTAAGCCCTGAGTCCCAGTCAGTCCCCGTGCTTAATTTAGATGAGTACCTTGCCGAAGCGATCCACCTTCAGTTAACTGAATTTCCCAAGGTCCAGTTCTTTAGGTTTCAAACATACTTGCTTAGCATGTTATTATGCTCTAATGTTACTGAATTGAAATTCTTAAGTGATCTATGTTCTTCTGATTTGCCCAAGCAAATCAACATGGTCGAATTTGCCAATTCGATCATGTCTGAAATGTATAGAATGTTATTTGATGAGGACCTGCCCCGTGTCCTGGACGAGATGAGATGCCTAATGCATTCGTCACCCGAAGATCGGGTGGGGGACTGGTTCCTGTACAGAGGTTACACAGTGTTAAGAATATATGGCTTTACTGGTCAGCCTTATAGGCTACCATCCTTCTTGACCCCAAGGATTTTCGCACTAGAGTTCATGAGGCAGAGATTGCTGTCTGAGGAAGAGCACTTTGGTGCTTTCAAAAAATCTTCGAATGTTAAATTTCCATTTAAAATCGGCCCTTTCATTTTTATAGGTAAAGGTGCCCTGGCATTTATAGAAAAGTTGATGGAGAATATGGATTTCATAAAAGATGTAAATATGAACTACGACCCCCACTAGGTGATCTCATTGAGAAAACAGGCAAACAAGAATAAACCATTTGAGCATCAGGATATTGAGGGGCTAGCTGAAATGGCCAATTTGTTGCAGTATACTGATAGGTCAGATTCTGATGAAGAGACACATGCTACACCTGTCACAGTGACCCAAATAACAGAAGGTGCTGGTATTGTGGTCAAGAGGAGTTTGTCTGAAACTGAGAGTATGGATGTAGACGAGGAAAGGCCCCATAAAAGGGCAAAGCTGCTTCAAAGTGGTGAAATTGTAGATGAGGAGGTTTCTGATGGTTCCAAAAGAGGTGCCCTAGTTCCCCTGAAAGCGGTGCAAGTAAGTCAATTCTCTTTTAAAAGTTTGAAGGGTGATGTAGACAGTTCGGAGTTATGCCACGTGTTTAAGACGAAGGACGACCTAAAAGCCAGCTACATGGAGAAGAGGAAACAGTCTATGGAGGAAATGAGAAATTTGCTCCCGAAGGTTAGAAGTTTGTACAGTTCGAAAACCTCTCTGGTCTCTGCTAGAGATGCTGAGAGGAATACTTTTAAAATGGCTATGGTAAGTGACAAGAAAGTGTCTGAAATAGAGATCCGGTTAGACAAAATCAGCACTCCGGATAAAATTCAACTCCACAAACAGACCAGCGATATCATCTACTCAGACTTACTACAAGCCATGGTGAGGATTAATAAATTGCAAGGCTTGATAGACAAATTGGAAATCCAGTTGTAACATGAGAAAGTAGAAAATAAAGCAAATGTTGTTCAGATTAAGAAGCTGCAGACAGACATTGCTAGTTCAGACAGTACACAGGCAGTCAAGAGGTTGTTAGAGGAAAAGGATAATGCGCTCCAGGTCCTGAAGAAGAAACTGAAGATCCCAGGCACTGAACATGTTCAGTCATCTGAGTTGCTAGCCCTCCAAGAAGAAAAGGATAAAGTCCATCAGGAGATGATGGAATACAAAAGAAGAGCCGGAGAGCTACAAGAAGAAAAAGAGAAGTGGGAAGCCGAAAGGGAGGAACTGTTATCCCAAATCTCCTTGATGAAAAAAGATCAGAATGAAGAGAAGGAGATTATGGAAGAGTTGATGAGCCAGACTCCCACCGGCGAAGACCTGTCTATTGTAAATATCCAGAAGCCATTAGATGATTTCTCTACTGATGATTTGTTGGTGCCAATGTCCCAGGTGAGTTTGAAAGAAGAAGCAATCAAAGATTTGAAAGCAGAGAATGAAAAGGTGAAAGCTGAACTGGCCAAGGTTAATGAAAGCAAAAAACAAATACTGTAGGACAGGAATCAATTACAGAAGAAATTTAATGAACTAAAGGAAAAATGCATTGGGAAAGGCCCTCTTTAGGGGTCAAAACACATCATTTGGGATACCTTGTGTATAGATATTACCAAGTTCAGGCACTATTTAAATTTTATTGATGATTTGAATATAATGATAAATCTGGCCCACCAAAGGCTGAAGCTGGTAAACGAACATATGGAGAAAAGACCCCTTGTTACGGCTTAGAACACGTTAAATTTTCTAAATTCACTGTCATATCAGAAGTTGCAGGAATTGGGCATAAAGGATAGAGTGTCAATAGTGATGTGGGCAAAGAAAATCATCCATAAGCATCACTTAATCAAAACGGTCCATGATAAATCAGAAGGATTGATTCTACAGGTTAATAATTTTAAACAGGAGTTTAAAGAACTATTCGAGGATGGATTTCCTTCTTTCTGGGATGGAGAAGGGCGCATGTTCTCACAAGAACATTATCATAACCTGCTTGTTCCATGCCGCATGGATCACACCAAATTCAATGATTTGGAGAAAAAACCTGACAGGGAAGACCATTGTGGATATGCTCACAGAAGACTTCGAGATTCTGCAGAAGTTCGCCATCATCAGGAGCAGATTGCCCAGAAAGTCCTATGAAGCATATATGGAGCTCGAGGTAGCTATTCGGGAAATGATGGAGTGTGACACTATGGTTGCATTATGGTTTTTTATTAGTGGAATACATGCACAGTATATTCACTTTCATCAAGTATGTTTGTTTAAGCCTCCAGTCATCTTTATCAGCCTCAGAATTGGTCCTATTTAAGGTTGACGTGCAAATGTTAACCCAACATTGGCAAAATACAAAATATGGATAAAATTCCCATTGAAATTAAGAGAAAATTCTGTCTCATTTTGGTGTTGTCTTTGATGTTGTATGAGCTTCACTAACATGTAGAAAATGGAGATGTTTCACATAATAACCTGCATATTGTTTCAGTTGATTATGCTAATGGCTCTGTTTAAACTTTAAACACAACCGAGTACTAGCAGGCTTGAGGTGTTTATCACACAAACAGTTTTTATTTCTTGCGCCCTTCTTCCCCTCATTGGATGGAAGTGAATGCACCTTTGAGGTATTTTGGAGTCCCATTTGTGAGAAGTTATCTTTCTCTTGAAGGATGGATGCAACAAACACATCCAAAGTATGCATTTTTTTAGGAGGTTCCAAGAGCCAATTTAGTAGAATGGGAAGTAGAAACAAAGATATTATAATCAAGACCCAATTTGGAGAGAATAGAGAGTATAATTTGCTATCTCTCCTTCTTTATCTTACACACATTGAGTTACAAGACAACTGATTTGAACTTGGTGAAAAACTCTTGAAAAAATTCAAAATCACTTCGTCTCAAGATCATGAGTTCCACCTCCAATTGATGGCTCCTCATTTCATCTTGTGTTCCGAAGAAATGCACAACATACTCTAAAATTCATTTGGAGTATTCTTGGCTTTAATGTGGTATAGTATATTTGGACAAATAGTATAGCAAAGTAGCCTGGATCATTCATCTATTCTATTCAATTATTTAAATTTTTTAATTGCTAAGGTTCCACCTTTGTATCCATTGTGAACCCGTAGAGCCTCATCTTCCTTGAGAGAATCTCTACTCTTGATTTCCATTCATAATAATTGAAGGGTTTAGAATCTGTTTGGGAGATAGGAAATCCATGGTTACAAAGAGCTCTTTGAGGGTTGCAAAATCCTTTCTTCAACCTACAAATATCTTGATCCTTGACAAACAATTCCTAAAACACTGACTAGTTTAGCATCCATATAGATCTAATACCATGTAAAACTTGAGCATATATAGATCAAGGCACAAATACTAGAGAGATGAGATTTATAGGGGATCAATAACCAATAATTGATGTAACACATGTATTAGCATCAATCATCACACAAAACGATTAGAACAAATAAAAAGAAGAAATGATGTATTTCATTAATCTTCAATGAATGAAGTAGATAGTATAAATAATCACCCTAGACTTAGGTTCGAATTAGGTATTTATGAACCCTAATTAGGTTTAACTGGAGTGACTATATCCTCATGATAGCATGCACACTTGCTAGGGTGAGTTAACTACCCCATCGCTACACTAAGTGAACCCTAAGTAAACTAGGAGACACTCTAATTGTAGTTCCAACTACATTCAAGCTCAAGTGACTAAGTATAGGGACATGCATGTGATTCAGGCACTCCAAAGACTCATCTAGCACACATGAGGCTAATTAGATCCTTGGAAGTGAACTAATATATGCATTAAATTCACATTGAATTGACATGAACTAAACTAAACTAAACTAAACTGAGCAAAGTTGCATTGGAAGAGGGCACCATTTAGGCCATGCATGTTAGTATTAGGTCCCTTATATTTTTAATTGGTTTATGAGAAAGGGTTTAATAAAAGGGTTTTATTTTCTCTTATTCAGACCATGGTGAACCCAAGAGACAAGCTCACGTTGATATGGAAATTAGTGAATTTGCAATTCTGAAAACTATACAAAATGAGCAATTATATTAATATACAATTTTTTTATTAATATACAGTACCTCGTCGGTTATCCGACATTCAATGCCTAGCAGTTGTTGTCGGATTTCATGTCAATTCGACAACGCTAATGTGGCTCTGATGGTAGATTATCGTCGCATTTTCGACATCTTGGGGCCCTCGTTCGACAACCTTGTCATAGGAAATTCGACGGCCTTGCCGTAGCAAATTCGATGGCCTTGCCATAGGAAATTCGACGGCCTTGTCGTTGGAAATCTGACAACCTTGTCGTAGGAAATTTGATGACATTGGCTTGTCGTCAAATATCTAACGTTATGCCACCGACAACAAAAAAAATTGAGGTTGTCGAATACCCAACAGGTTATTGTCGAATTTCAGACATGGCAGCCGTCGGATTTTGGGCTCAAATTATGTTGTGTAACCCAATAATTTCCAAATTGTAGTGACAACAAATATTTTCCATAAGTTATTTTGTGCTTGTTGGCTGCCAAAATATAAGAAAATCAATCGCTGGAATATTAAATGTTTGAAAGGGCGCAACTAGCATTGAGTTTTCCTTGTTCCTGCTGCCACCTATATTAATGAATGAATACCATCACGATCTCATCAAATTGATAATCATCCACTAATTAAAATAAATTTTGACAATCTGGAAGCCCGATACAAAAAAGTCTAAATCATAGTTTGTTTTATCTTCTTTAAAATCGAAGGCAGCTGCTGTCGCAGCCAAGCCTTCTTCTTGATTTTTATTTTTGCACAGTGGGACCTGGCATATTTTCGGTTTGGAGGAGGTAGGTGTTTGTTTCAATTTTGTTATGATGTCCATATAAACCGTGCCTGCGAATGATTATGCAATAACAAATTATGAATTATCAAGTTGCATTTCTATCATATTTGACATTCTTTGTAATTCAGGTACTCATTTATCTAATTAACCAATTTTCATATCTGTTTAAAAAGTGAAGGATCATTTAGACCTCCAATTGCATGTTCATTCAGATGGGTATTCTCATGGTCATTCAAAACTGTCAAACCAATAGCTTATTTCGCACACTCCTCTCTATTCCAGATCATTAAGATAGTCTGCTTTTAGAGGGATCGACCACTGAAAGGGTCGACCCTCTCTCTCTCTGTTGCTCAATCATTACATAAAGATGCATTAATATTTGTAAAAGGAGGATATAAAAATTCTTATTTTTGTTCCAAATTCTTTTTATTGCAAAACAATTAAAAATGTTAGAAAAAAAAACACATTGACATAATAAAACTTATATTAATATCTAGATAAATAAACTTACAAGATTAAAATAAACACATAAAAATTTGTTTTTTTAAATAGATCAAATTTAAAAAATATATATACAAAAATGCTTTAGAAATAATAATAAATGGGTTATGATCACAATACAAAAATAAAATTAAAAACTAAAAACATATAAATAAATAAAAAGTATTAGATAACAAACAAAATCATAAAATTGTCTAAATCAAATTTTAGGTTTCTTGCGCTAACTTGTTTTCGCAAGTCACAAAAAAAAAACAGGTTTTGACAAGAGAGGTTGCTTAATATGCGTTGTTACTTTCAGGTGTTAACACCATTATTTACCAAAGGGGTGGAAGACCATGGTGGGGAAGAAAAATAATGGTTGTTTGGATACTTTGGTTAAAGGATATATAGTAAAAATGAGACTATAGCCAAAAGGCGATTAAGTCACCGAAGATCCTAAGCCGCAATGGAAGAAAGAAGAAAATCGATGGCTGATATTCTCTCCGCTCCTCAGAGATGCAAGGAAGATAAAGGTTTGAGCGGGCGTTTATCGGGCGCACAGATCAGCGGCCATCAGGTTGTTTCGGGCAGATCTACGGCCCATATCCAATCCGCTTCGTGAAATTGCATCTTGGTTAAAACGATACAATCCGACGAAATCAAGTATATACTACTCGATCCAATGGCAGAGAGGTGAAGTCAGATAGCATCTACGGTTAAGATTGATTCTGGAACCAGAACCTGCACGACCGATAAACCTAAAGCGCCCAGCGGAATGAGTTATCTGGCGATCGATCTAACGGTGGAAAATCAAAGTGAATCTAATCAATGGCTATTATGATTTCCGGAGAGTGAACTAGCGCGGTGGATAATTCTGAAGTGCTCAGCGGAATTTGGTACGTGGCATATGATCCGACGGTGGAGAGTTGAAGGTGTATCACATCAATGGCTGAGGATGATTCCGGGGATCAAAGCTGCACGACGGTTAAAGTGACGGAGCCCAGCGGAATTCGTTACGTGTCACCCGATCCAACGGCTCATGATAAAAGGCGATATCATCGACGGTGGGAGATCATTCCGGGATGGAGACCGGCACGTCGTTTATCACCAAGGCGCTTGGCGGAATAGGGTACGTGGCACACGATCCAAAGGCCAGAAATTAAAGAGAAATCAGATCTAGGGTCTTAAATGAAGCCGAAAAATAGAAGTGCATGGCAGTTAAGAGCGAATGGTGGTTTCGGAAAATAAATGTTGTCCACGTGGCGAATTGTGTGGTCCTATAAAAGCCGGTTTGACCTCTCCAATGATTATTTTATTTGCTCGGGACCCGGCGAAAAGGACCTGGCGATTTGGGAGCTTCCATTTGTCAATACCAGGCACGTTCCGAACATGCGCCTCATCCTTGTTGATGCTCTGTATTAATGGGTTGTTTCTTCATCTCTTCTGTTCCACCTGAATCAATTTGAATGACTGTGATGATATGATTACCTTGCCTTTGATGAATATCATGTATATGTCTTTGTGGTATCTTTATATTGTATATGAATCCATGCCCAATGGTTATGCGATTGTTTCAGCCAAATATATAAATCTGTGAATGTTATTTTAAATCTGGTCTTGTTAAATCTTTATTGAGAGATCCCTCTCTGGAAGAAAATAGCAGTTTCTTCCTAAAGTGGTTTTGTTGTTACCTTGGAGTATGCCTTTTACAACCTAGGTACATTCTGAGTGCTAACATCAGGTATAAAAGAATTTTATTTATTCTGTTTAACTTTTGTTAAGCACATATTTTCATTTTTTTTCAATGCGCTCATAAGTTTGTTGCAGGGAAATGCTAACATTTTGCAAGTTTAAAGACGAACGAATGGCATGTAGAAATCATTTCCAGAATCGCAAAACCTTTTCAAAAAAAATTTCCATTGAAATCTTAAAGGAGGTGAGTTTCCGTTGTGTATGTCATGACATTTGTCGTTACACAGAAACTTTTCAGAAACCAATTACGCCATGACATGATTACTTACCTTTTTTTCCTTCCAAGCTTATTTGCCATCCATGTTAGAGTCTATTTTTTCACTGGCTTATACATCATGAATTCCCGCATGTCTACCTTTCTGAGTCGCACACATTTTCATCATTTTTAGTTTATCTTTTTCCGTATGAATAAAACCATTCATCTCCCTTTCCATGACTACATTGCTTTGTTATCCTTGTCATAAAAACTGTTTGACCGTGAGACCTTTTATCTATAGTCCTACCATTCATTTTGTACAACTTATGTTGATTGATGTGGGATTCCTTAAGGCCCACCTTTCAACAAGTCTTGCCCCATCAACCTCAGCACCTTATCTGGGATAGAGACTAGAGTTCATTTTTAGTACCTTGAGGCTTGCATGCCTTAATGGCAAGTTCTCTCGCTAACAATCATGGGAATACATCAATGTCCCTTGATCGTTAGATCTTGCAAGTAGCTCGACATCGGCTCATTTATTCTCACTTTGCATGATTTACTTAGGTACCTTGGCACTCATTGACATCAATGGTGAGATTGACTCGCATTGGTTAACGACATTCATCAATGGTCGGTAATCCAATGACTTCTTTACATGATCGACACCGACACATTTATTCGCATGGTAAGAATTGTACCATCAAGTTTTGTAGCAGGTGAAGACTATATACCTTTCATGACACCATCAGTGTTTTATAGCATACTTCCAGCCATATGAAGTACCACCACAGTTCCACTTCTAGCTTTCCTCTTCTACTTCATCCAACCAAGAAGCAGTTCAAGTTCCTTCACTTCACATTCTATGATTCAGCAGTAGCATCCACATTCCTATTACATAGTTTATAAACTTTTTGGGTAAGTGAAGGTATGTTCTTTTCTAATCATTAATCATGCAATTCCTTGAATGCTAGAAATAAATAAATTTGGAAATTCCCTCACTATATTCCCTTTCTCATTTTCATACACATAATACATCTTCAGTTGGGGGAGGAATTATTCATTACCATTTTACATATTCATCATCTTATTTACCATTAACCAACATGTCTTTCCCAAACTACGCTTTGCAAACATTGCTATATATATTGGCATGATTTATAATATGAAGAAAGGATTTCTAATATACATTGATGGTTCATCATTTCTAATGCATGCATACTTTTAAATCCTATGTATTGCAACAAAAATACAAGTTAAATGAGCGAATGTTGTTAACACAAGAACCAACATTTATTATATTTATGGTTGTCACACAAGAACCAACCATAAGGAAAATTGTTGCCACTCATGCATTTCAAATCATGGAATGATTTATTGTTACATACCATCATCATGTAAATCCCAGCTACAAAGCTAAAAGTTTTAAAGAGAATCAATGCATAGTTGCATGAGGACATGCAACAAGTTAAGTTGAGGGGAATGTTGGGTCACAAAAATACCACATTTTATTCATCTTTCATATATCATTTGTCACCTTATTCATATTTTATCCTTCCATAAAACCATTAATATCCACCACTTTCATAATACATATGAGTTTATATTACCATTTTCCAAATTATTTGTTTTAAGTATTTTTAAGAGAATTCTTCATTAAATATTAGAAATTAATATATTTTTCATATATATCTCAAATATTTGTGTGAGCTTTGTAATGTACATATATTTGAAGATTTCAACCGAGTATTCAAAACCTTCCCAAATGTTTTCTCCATCTTTTCAATATTTAAAGGAGATAATCCAAGGTAATTTCAAGGAAAGGATTATGGAAATATGGAGAGAATATCTCATCCCATATTTGTTGGAGAATTTGAAGGGATACGTTGAGAGAAAAGTGGGCTTGTTGAAAAATTTGGAGGGATAAGTTGAGAGGAAAGTGGATTGTAATTATGAGTAGTTTATCTTGAATTCATGTATAAATAAGAGGGCTCTCTCCTCATTTTGGAAGAGGCCTCTCTAGTGGTGTGGAAGTAGAGAAATAGTTTATGTCTTTTGAGAGTTAGTCATAGAGTGGATTTTTTATTGTTATGTAATGCAGATGATGCTTTAATGCAAATCATTTTACTCTCTCTCATGTTAATTTGGGTTTCTTTCTTATGAATTGTTGATATAGATTTTCAGTGATTTCTTTCTTATGAATTGTTAACATAGATTTTCAGTGATTTCTTTCTTATGAATTGTTACTATAGATTTGTCGTGAGCTCACATCTATTTATCATTTGTCATTTGTTTCGTGCTTTTTGTTATAGATTATAATTTCTTTGTTTAATTTCAGTCTTTTTTTACCAAGTTTAATTTATGCAATTTCATGCTTTCTGAGGTTAGATTTATTTTCATACAATTTTCTGTTTTCATAAACTAGATTCAATTTCAGTTGTAGGATAGGTTAGTATCACTTTGATCCTTCATATATGTTGCTTGCGCTTCTAAGTTTACGATCTCTCCAAGTTGACAATTAAATCGTTGGATATGTTATAAATTGTTTAATATTTTTTTCACCGATAGCTGTGCTAAGAGAAATAATGGACTGCTTCTTGCTAAACCATGAGATCATGGTGGTTCCCAGATAATAACATCCACCTGAGGTGCTCTTCCTGTCTGAGGAACTTCCTTCCCAATCTGCATATGTATAATCATATAATTTGTAGTCATGATCTCCAACATAGTATAATCCAAAGTCTATCGTACCTTTCAGGTACCTTATCACATGCTTTGCAGCGATCAGGTGAACACGTCTAGGTTAGCTAGATACTGACTCTGGGTGTTCATGGAAAAGCATATATCTGGCCTAGTATTCATCAGATACATCAATGACCCAATAATCTATCTATACTGAGTTACATCCACTAACTCTGATGATTCATCAGACAATAACTTTAGGTTGGTATCCATGGGTGTGGCCATGGCTTTACAATCTAACATATCAAATATTTTAAAGATTTCCACAGCATATTTTCCCTGGTTGAGAAAGATTCCTTCTGACCTCTACCATACTTCCAGGCCCATAAAATAGTGCATCAATCCAAGATCTTTCATCTTGGATTCTTCAACGAACTTCTTCTTGCATTCTACAATCTGTTTCTCATTTCCTGTCAGAAACGAGTCATCCACATATAGTAATAGTATGATAGGTTCATCATCCATAACCTTAAAGTAAAGGTTATGTTCGGCCTTACTTTTGGTAAAGCCCAATATTTTCAAGAAGTTATCTATCCTTCCATACCAAGCTCTAGCAGCTTTCTTCGGTCCATATAGAGCCTTCTTCAACTTACAGATGTGAGTCCATATGTCTTCGAATTCAAATCCATGTGGTTGTTCAATTTATACGTCTTCCTCAATTACACCATTCAAGAAGGTTGTATTTACATCCATCTGGTGTAAACTCGACTTCATCATGGATGCAAGTTCCATGATGATTCTTATGGAAGTGTACCTTGCTACTGGCGCAAATGTCTCTTCATAATCAACTCCCTCTTTCTAAGAGAATCCTCTAGCCACAAACCTTGCTTTGTATTTTTCAATACTTCCACCAGCTGCATGCTTTATCTTGTAGATCCACTTTGAAGATACCACACTCTTGCCTTCAGGTTTGGGAACTATATCCCAAACATCATTCTTCATTATTGATTGTTATTCTTCTGCCATTGCTTCTACCCAGTCTTTCTTCGGGTATAGATTCTTCATAACGGGTAGTCTCTTGATCTACAAATCACACATCAAAGCTACATAATTGGAGAATGGCTTTGATCTCTTCCTTACTCTTGTGGAGCCTTCTAGAGCTCCATACTTCTCTACTTCTTGTATGATTTCTCTTACCCAAGAAGGTTTTCTCTTTTGTGATATATTCATAGTAAGAGGTTCTTGAGATTCTATCATATCATGGTCCTCTGAAGTCTCATTTTCAGGGGAGAGTGTAGCTTCTTCATTTTCGGGAGGTACATATTCGTCATATACTTCTTCATGTTGTCACTTTCTGGATATCTTGAGAGTTTCTTCTTCTTCAAATGTTACATCCCTACTGATCTCCATGTGATGGAATCCTAGAATGTATATTCTAAATACTTTGGAGACTTCACAGTACCCAACAAATATTCCCTTCTTTCCGGAAGGGTCCAACTTGGTTCTCTTTTCTTTTGGAATGTGAATTTATACTGGACAACCAAATATTTTGAGATGGCTTACTTCAGGCTTCTTTCCTGTGAACATTTCTTCAGGAGTCTTGAATCCAAGGGCAGTATGAGATAATCTATTATGTACATAAATAAATGTTCTTGTTGCTTCAACCCATATATGCATGGGAATATCTTGATCATGTATCATTGTCTTCACTTCTTCCATAATGGTCATGTTCTTTCTTTCCGCAACACCATTCTGTTGAGGATTATAGGGAGTGGTTAGTTCCCTCTTGATTCCAACTTCTTTACAAAAGGATTCAAATTATTTTGAAATATCTTCTCCACCATTATCTCTTCTGAGTGTCTTGATTCTCCTTTTCAACTGATTTTCTATCAAGGCTTTGAATTCCTTGAATTTTCTGAATACCTCATCCTTTGTTTTCAAGAAATATATCCAAGTCTTTCTTGAATAGTCATCAATAAATGTAACATAATATTCAAAACCACTCAAATATGTGGAGGGAATTGGCCCACATACATATGAATGAATTACTTCCAACGTACCTTTGGTCTTTGTTTCACTCTTTGAAAATGGATTCTTGATATTCTTTCCTCTTGCACATCCTTTGCAGGTGCCTTCGTGGTCGATATTCAAATATGGTAAACTTGTTACTACTTTGCTCACATGGGGTAGTGATTTGTAGTTGATGTGATCAAGCCTCCTATGCCATAGTTCACTTGGGATAGTGATCTCATGAACAAGGGATGTTTCCAAATGTCCCTGAGTTTACATAATCCTCCTTCTTCTTCACCAATGACAACGGTATATTTAATTGATTTTACTTTGGGCCACATAAGTACTTGACCATCTATAAATGCAACCCTCTATCCTTTCTTATCTAATGCTGAGATACAAATTAAGTTCTTGTTCAAACCTGGTACTTATAAGATGACCTTCATCCTCATGGGAGTTCCAGAATTAAGCTTATAGCTTGATTCACCAATACCTTTGATATGATATTGATAGTCATCTCCTAAAGAACTTTCTAAGGAGATTTTTTCTCTTCAAGTCTGACAGAGTTTTATTTTGTCCTGTCATGTTCTTTGAAGCTCCATTATCAATAAGCCATGTATTTTATCCAGGTATGACAGACCCAGAGAGTGCAGAGAATAATACATATTCTTTTGCATATTTTTCTTTTGTTAGTTTTCTTTGAGGTCCTTCTTCCTCTTCTTCTTCATCTTCAACTAGGTGTGCATGATGTCTTTTGTTGTTCTTCTTGTATTCTTCTTTCTTCAATGGACAGGTTCTGGCAAGGTGTCCTATCTTGTGACAATCGAAACATTGAAATCTGGAATAGACTTTCCTTTGATTATTTCCTCTTGTCCTTTGGAACTTATTAGGAGGTCGGGACTCCTTGTTGCTTTCCTTCTTGAAGTTAGATTGACTTATTCCTCTTTTAGTATGGATGGCTAGGGATTGATCATCTTCTTTAAGTAGAGCTTCTATATTCTCTACTCTAGCCTCCTCTTGGATGCAGTCTTCCCATACAATGTCAAACTTCATGCTTTCCTTTCCGGCACACATAGTCTAGATGAAATAATCCCAAGGTTTGGTGAGACCATTGAGAGCAGTCATTACTAGTTCATCTTCATCAAGGGAGTCTCCAATGGCTTATAGTTGCTCCTTGAACTGGGAGACCCTTGTGAAATAGTCGTGAATGGATTCTTCTTTGTTCATCTTGGTACTTTTCAATTAAGCTCTCAAATTCATATTTCTTTTGATGTTACTTCCTTGATAAATTCTAGATAGGGCATCATACATTTCCTTAGGACTATCTTTGGATGACACTTGAGGAATCAAGCCATCTTTGATAGAATCAACAATGATTATCATATCCCTAATTAGGCCCTTCTTGTGCTTCTCCTTAGCTTCATCTTCTTTTGGTTCTGCAACTGCTTCTTTAATGCACTTATCAAGATAATTCTCTCTAAGAATGAGACCAATCCTATATTTCCATGCTCAGAAGTTTTATATGCCTTCTATCTTGTCCTCAAGCTTAGTGCTTAGGTCCATCTTATCTAGGCGGTCACTAAAAATGAAATTTCTCAAAATGCAAAACTGACCTTACCAAGAGATGTGCTTGAATGAGACAAGTTGATAGGTACACTTGATGTAGCGTCCCCGACCCTTAGATCAGCGAAGAGGACGCTACCATGGCGTTAACCATCCGGGAAACAGCCCCATGAACATGTATGTACATAAAATGCTGAAACAAAATGCTTTGAACAAGAATATGCATACATGATTATTTATCAAACAGCGGAAGCAAACACGTGTTCATACAAGCATTCAACATGTTCATCATATTCATTAACAGTAAATATAGTTGCAAAAGTAAAATAGACAAGATTACTTATCTTATGAAGAACTCGTTCCGTAACCAACTACGTCGCTGCAACGTTCCACCCAACCATAGGCTAGCGTGCTCCTTAATCTCTTAGCAACGCTGCCACCCCCGAGTTGGGCATGATCCCCCAAGGAATAAGGAACAAGCAGGATTACACATAGCCAAGGATACACAAAACATAGCCAAGCCAACACAGTTGGGTTTATCAGGCCATCAACAAGATAGCCAAGCCAACATGGTCAGGTTTATCAGGCCAACAAGGATCTGGGAAAGGCTAAATGCTAAGTTGGGAGCCCATTACAGAACTAGGAACACCTACACTAGAACTAGCCTGACTTCTAAGACACCCACACACACCCAACACAAGGAATCAGTCCCTTCTCTGCTACACAGTCCCTCAGGCCCTGACTTACCTTCCAGTGCTATTTAGGGGTTATGGAGAAGAAACACAACCCTCTAGATCTGTCTGTGTAGTTTCCAATCACACCAGGTTTATCAATAAAACCAAGCCCCCATCCCTACTCCAACATAGTCCGAAGACCAACCACTGCATACACGCAGTCAAACAAGCGATTCACAGCTTGGGTTGAAGGAAAACAACTCCTGAGCTGTTCTTGGCCCTATCGTGGTCAAAACGACTCCAAACAACCTACAAAAGCCCCCAAAATGTAACAGAAAACACAGCCAATAAACGTGGGGAAAAAAACGGTCCATTCTCAACAATGAAACCACTAGGAATACTTACACAGTCCGAAATTGGAAGAGAGAAGCTAGGTTTTCAACTGAGCAGGGGAAAACATACACATAAGCCACAAATCGGTAAGGAAAACTTACACATAGTCCCTGAGCGTAAAAATGGATCCCCACAGGAAAAATCATGGGTGATAGTGACTGAATGGCCCCCAGCTTGTTGTGTGAGTAACAACAATGTAGAACCCAGTGCGTGAGAGAAGGTTTACACCAGATCCCAAATGTGGATGGAAACAAACCAGATTCCTCTCTGTGGAAAATGTGAATGACAGTGGAGACGGCTCCTTCTCCTAGCTATGTGAGACCAAAACAGGAAAGAATTCCTCTGCATGAGACACAGGGCATTTTGCCTGCGTGAGAAATGAGTGGAACTACCATCCCTGCGTGAGGATGAACCGGCAATGGAGAGAATGGCATAGTGGAGAGAATGGGGAGTGTTTTTAGCACCGTCGTGGAGAGAGTGGAGAGTCTTCCTGGAGTGATGGCGGTGGTGGTTTTCCTTTCCAACATGAGGTTCAACCTGCTGGTGGAGTGTGCGTGTGGGCAAGGCTGGCTGACAGTCCTGCCACACTCCACTCCCTAGCCATAACTTCCCCAACTAACAGCATAGCTTTTAATGGTGGTAGTTGGATAAGACAAGGAAAGATGGGCAAATCAAACAGGGTGGTGACACATGGATTTTTCCCCCATTGGTTCAAGGTTTGACATCCTCCCCCTCCCCCCCCCCTTATCCTTATGAGAATCATGCCCCTTCTCAATTTAGTTGCCGCAAACATAGCTAGTTGGGTTATTTAATTAAAGATGCATATTTACATGATGCCAAAACTTAATATATACCATGTACCACGATAGACCATCGGCAACGATTCCGTTCGCCGAAACATAACGCAACTAAATAGATGGTGGGGCTATTGCCTTTAGCTCCACACCACGATTCATTACAATATATACATCATGTACATTTAATGCAATGGGGTCAAAACCCGAGGTGTTACATTCCCCTCCTCCTTCAATAACACTGTCTGCAGTGCTTTACAAAATTTGAACAAAATGCTACACTGGTACCGCCTCAGTGTTCCGCAGAATTGAACAAAAATGGATGTGCCAATCGCATGGAATCCTCTAGATCCCACATAGCCTCTTCAGGTCCGTAGTGCTCCCATTGCACCTTTACCTGCCGTATGGCCCGGTTGCAAAGCATTGTGACCTTCCTCGGGTTCCACCTGAATCACATCCCAATTTATCACATGGTTAGGATCATGTACATATCTCTTAAGAAAATAAACATGAAAAACATTATGAGCTCTAGTGCTAGTAGGCAATGCAAGTCTATATGCAACTGGCCCTATTTTTTCAAGCACTTCAAACGGCCCACAATATCTTGGTGACAGCTTGGCACAACTTCCAAGCTTCAAGGAACTCTTCTTTGCCCTCACTATGAGGTAAACATGATCCCCAACACTGAACTCTCTGTCCACCTTATGCTTATCTGGATAGTTTTTCTGTCTGTCCTGTGCTGCTTTCAGATTCTGCCTGATCTTTACAACCTCTTGCTCCATTTCCTTGAGAAATTCTGGACCAAGCACAACTCTGTTCACTGGATTATCGCAAGTCACAGGTGTCCTACACCTTCTTCCATACAAAGCTTCATACAGACTGATCCCCAAGGATGCCTGCTATCCATTGTTATAAGCAAACTCTACCAAGTGTAAGTAATCTTCCCACTTGGTGGGTTTGTCCATCACATACATGTGAAGCATGTCTTCAAGCACCTGATTAACTCTCTCTGTCTACCCATCTGTCTAAGGATGGTATGAAGTGTTGAAGTTTAGCTTTGTACCCAAATATACAAACAACCCCTTCCAAAAATTGGAAGTGAACTTGACATCTCTGTCAGAGACTATTGCCTTCGGCAATCCATGCAATTTGAAAATTTCCTTCATGAAGATCTTTGCAATGTCATCCGTCTTATGTGTAGACTTAACTGGTATAAAATGCGCTGCCTTAGTCAACTTGTCTACCACAACCATGATGGAATCATGCTGTCTCCAAGTCATCGACAATCCTATAATAAAATCCATGGAAATAATTTCCCATTTCCATTATGGAACTGGCAAAGGCTGCAACAAACCTGCAGGGTGTTAATGCTCAACCTTTACCTATTGACATTTCATACACCTTGAAATGTATTCAGCCATGTCCTTTTTCATTCCTGGCCAGAAGTACTGCTTTCTGGCTATAGCAATTGTCTTCTGATATCCTAGGTGACCAGAATACGGAGCTTGATGGATTTCATCCATAACAACTCTCCTCAAACCTGCTACATTCAGAATATAAACTCTACCTTTATAAGTGAGAAGTCCATATTCTTCCAATTTATATCCCTCATACCTCTTCTCAATACTTTGCTGCTGCAATTTGTCTTTTACCTGCTCATACAATTCGTCTCCAACAACATGACTAACAATTTGCTGCCTCAAATCTGATTGGAAAATACTAAGAGATGCCACATGCATTTCCTGTACCTTCCTACTTAGTGCATCAGCTACCTTGTTTTCTTTTACTTTTATGTGCTTGATTTCGAAATCAAACTCACATAAAAATTCCAGCCATCTTGCTTGCCTAGCATTCAGAGTAGGATGATCAAACAAATACTTCCGACCACAATGGTCTGTTCTAAGCTCAAATCTTCTACCCATCAAATAATGCCTCCACATCTTGAGGGCATGTACTATGGCCGCAAGCTCTAGCTCATGAGTGGCATAGTTCTTCTCATGCTCTTTCAGCTTTCTTGACTCATAACATATCACGTGGTTGTCCTGCATAAGGAATCCTCCAAGCCCTTGTTTGCATGCATCGGTACACACCACAAAGTCTTTCTATGGATCTGCAACCTTCAATACTGGTGCACTAGTGAGAACATTCTTCAACCGCTGGAAGCTTTCTCCACACCTCGATGTCCATTCGAACTTCACCCCCTTCGTTTGCAAAGAAGTGATGGCATGTGCAACTTTGGAGAATCCCTCAATGAACCTTCGGTAGTATCCTGCAAGTCCCATAAAAGATATTACATCTGTCACATTTCTTGGAGTAGGCCAATTCATAATGGTTTCAATATTTTCAGGGTCCACAGATATACCCTCCTCTGAGATAATGTGACCCAAATATTGAATTCTATCTCTATAGAATCCACACTTGCTCAATTTTGCATACAGCTGATGCTCTCTGAGCAATTGCAATGTCAAACTCAAATGCTCTTCATGCTCTTTCTCACTCTTAGAATAGACAAGAATGTCATCAAGGAAAACAAGAACAAACTTGTCCAAATATCTATTGAAGACACTATTCATAAGGCACATAAATGTAGCTGGTGCATTTGTGAGACCAAAGGGTACCACTACAAACTCATAATGTCCATACCTTGTCCTGAAGGCTATCTTATGAATGTCTTCATCCTTGATTCTCACCTGATGATAACCAGACCTCAAGTCAATCTTGGAAAATACCATTGCTCCCCTCATTTGATCAAAGAGGTCATCAATCCTAGGCAAAGGATATTTATTCTTCATAGTGACCTTGTTCAACTGTTTGTAATCAACACACAACTTGAGTGTACCATCTTTCTTCTTTACAAACAGAACTGGTGCTCCCCAAGGAGACACACTCGGCCAGATATACTTCTTTTCCAACAACTCTTGCAATTGCATCTTTAATTCTACCATCTTTGGTGTACTCATCCTGTAGGGTGCCTTGGACACTGGTGCTACTCCTGGCACAAGGTCAATAGTGAAATCAATGTCCCTCTTTGGAGGAAGCCCTGGAATCTCATCAGGAAACACGTCCCTAAATTCCTGTAACACCTGATAGTCCTCCAACCTAGGAGTTTCATCTCCTGATGTCTCCAAAATATGAGCTGCATACAACTGGAAACCCTTCCTACAGAACTTCTTTAGCAGCATTGCTAAAACCTGTCGTACTAAAATATCCTTTGGAATACCTTTCACAACTACTAGGTTCCCTTCTTCATTCATGCATTCGAAATTCTTATTGTAACAGTCAAGATTCACCCTGTGAGCTTCTAACCAATCCATTCCAATGAGAACATCATAGGAACCAAGTGGTAGAACATTCAGATATATACAAGTGACCAATGGACATTTCTCTACCACTTCATTGACCTTTCTCTTAGTTCCAGTGTCTAGCTGGACTAACCAAGACTTCCTATGCTTTACTTTCTTAAAAGCACAAATCTCCACTACTCTAGGAGTAATGTAACTGTGCGTAGAACCATGGTTAATCAAAATAGAAACAGATTGCTCAACAATCTTACCTACAACTTCAACCACATTTGACTGGTGATCTGCCTAACGGTCCTCCAATGCTGCATAAATCCTAGGGACTGCCCTTGCTACCTGACCCACTGTTTCTACTTATTGAATGTTATGAGTCGGTCTTGCACTCTCATTATCGAGTGGACAATTTCTGTGCATGTGGGGTCCTCCACATTTCCAACATTGGAGTGGTCCTCTATTTTGTTGTGGATCTTTAGGCTTTTCTCCTGTCACTCCAACTAGCTTACTCGCAGCTTGGGATGGCTGCTTCTGCTGATTCCTGAAGTTAGAAGGTTTGAAACCTTTCTTTCTTTGGTCAAACTTCTCATTCTTCTTGTCCTTCCATGCCTTATGGCCGTAGTCTGACTTACCTTTGCTTTGCTCATAGCAATAATTAGCCTTCCTTATTGCTTCTTCAAGAGTTCTAGGTTCATAAAACTCAATTCTATCTTTGTAAGACTGAGGTAATCCACTCAAAAAATGCTGGACCTTCACTTTTTCATCTCTGATGTACCAGACATACCTCAACAGCTCCAAAAACTTATTTGCATATTCTTCCATGGTTTGTTGTCCCAATCTCAGCTCATGGAACTCCTTAATCTTGTCATCATAATACCTGTCAGAGAGGTATTTCTACTTGAAATACTTCTTGAACTGTTTCCACTTAAGTCTCCTTTCACTGATCCTCTTTACTTTCTTGAAGTGCTCCCACCAAATGGATTCTCTTCCATTCAGATTGAATATGGCAACTCTTGCCTTCATGTTTCCCGAATAATCTTGCACTTGAAAGTACTTCTTTATCCCCAGAAGCCAAGCTTCAACCTCTTGTCCAGTCTTTACCTCACCATCAAATGTAGGAGGTTTAGCTTTCTTAAATTCATCCTGAGAGCGATCCCTATGGTGTCTCTTTCTTTTTCTTTTATGAGAAGAAGAACTTGAATCCCCGCTAGATTCTTCAGAGTCAGATGACCCACTAGAAGTCCTTCTCCATCTCCTAGTACTGCTCTTACTGCCTTATGGTCTTGTTGTACCTCGTCCAGAGTCTATCTTTCTCTATAAGTCTGTTAAACTCTGCAACATAGCAGCATTCAACTGATGTTGCTCTTTCTGGGCTTTGATCAAGCTTCTCATGGTAGCTGCAACATCTGACGATGTCTCTTGGAATCTCCTTCCATTAGACTCTATGTCATCATTTCCATTATGGATCTCCCATGGAATCTCGCGCACGCTCGTAAGAATCCCGAGCATCATATATGTCATGGGTTCTCATAACTAAACCACCACTTACTTACCAAACTGCACTACCTGGAGTAATTCTCTTGAAAGTGATTATGATCCTGCAAACGTGTTAGTAACACAACTGTTAGATGCATCATATTGATATAAATCAGAATTACTTACCTTCTCCTGGAAAATTCATGAAATAACAAATTTTCCCAAACACAATATTTTCTTCATCGAAGAACGTCTATCTGAGGGGGGCGACGGGGGTCAAGGGGGCTTGCCCCCTTTGTGGCTTCCCTGCGCCACTGCAAGGCGGGTCGAGGGCAGCGCCCTCATTTTTTTTTTGTAAATCTATGATTTCCATGCAATCTGGCACATAAGATCACTGCCATTTTCTCCTTCTCAACCCTAAAAATCTACTGAAAATCCCACTGAAAAATAGTCGAAATCTGCTTGGAAATCCCATGGAAAACTCAAAATTTCCTTTTCCCAATCAGACCTCATTCCAACTAACAATCCGACTTTCGGCGGTCAAAACAACTAGATTATTCCGATGTATTGGTGGTTGGGTGCACTGTTCATCAGGAGGATAGTCCACTAAACAGCCGCAACGACGAGTGGTGATCCCACTGCGGGTTCCATGGATCATAAACTCATCGACTGTCGGAAGCTCTATCCACTATTGATGGTCAAAGCCTCTAACCTTTGGAAGGATAGTCCAATAGACAGCCGCAACGGTGGACGTTCAATCCACTAACTTCATCCGACGTAGCTCATCGGCAATTGAATTAACTAGGTATTGGCAATGTGTTCAACTAACCATCACTGGTGGCTGACGATTCCAGGACTTAGAGAAATTTTCAAATTTTCCCTTTAGTCTTCCTTTTCGCCGCTTGATCGGCTCAATTCTCTTCCTTTCATTGGCAAAATAGTTCCATCAGGAGCCGCAACAGCGGCCCATCATCTTCGATCTTCTTCCGATTGGTGGCCCAATCTGCTAAGGCATAACCTGATCGATGTTGACAGTCTCTTCTCATTGGAAGGCTAGTGCTCTAGGCTTCCGAAACGGCGGGTGGACGAACCACTTTCTGCTTCCGATGGTCTATATTTTTGTTACTTAGAAACTTTTCTAAATTTCCCTCTCCTCTGGCTTCCGCCACATCGACCGTTGGGTGGCCTTCTCACTAAGTGCTCCACTGCATCAGAAGAACTTATCACTAAGTATTTCGATGAGCCGATGGTTCCAGCACTTCGAACAATTTTGAAGATTGAGGTTTTTTTGTCCAAAATTTTCTAATTGCTGCTGAGCAGAAGGAAACCTGCCACTGTCACTGCATCTACGCGGTCCATTCAGGCCCATGCTGCAACATGAGCTCTGGTACCACAATGTAGCATCCTCGACCCTCCGACCGGCAAAGAGGACGCTACCATGGCGTTAACCATTCGAGCAACCGCCCCATGAACATGTATGTACATAAAATGCTGAAACAAAATGCTTTGAACTAGAACATGCATAGATGATTATTTGTCAAATAGCAGAAGCAAACACGTGTTCATACAAGCATTCAACATGTTCATCATATTCATTAACAGTAAATATAGTTGCAGAAGTAAAATAGATGAGATTACTTATCTTATGAATAACTCGTTCTGCAACCAGCTACATCACTGTAACATTCCACCCAACCATAGGCTACCGTGTTCCTTAATCTCTCAGCAACGTTGCCACCCCCAAGCTGGGCATGATCCCCCAAGGAATAAGGAACAAGCAGGCTTACACATATCCAAGGATACAAAAAACACAGCCAAGCCAACACAGTTGGGTTTATCAGGTCATCAACAAGACAGCCAAGCCAACACAGTTGGGTTTATCAGGCCATCAAGGAGATGGGAAAGGCTAAATGCTAAGCTGGGAGCCCATTATAGAACTAGGAACACCTACACCAGAACTAGCCTGACTTCTAAGACACCCACACACACCCAACACAAGGAATCAGTCCCTTCTCTACTACACAGTCCCTCAGGCCCTGACTTCCCTTCCAGTGCTATTCAGGGGTTGTGGAGAAGAAAGCCAGCCCTCTAGCTCTGTCTGTGTGGTTTCCAATCACACTAGGTTTATCAAGCAAACCAAGCCCCCATCCCTACTCCAACATAGTCCGAATACCAACCACTGCATACACGCAGTCAAACAAGCGATTCACAGCTTGGGTTGAAGGAAAACAACTCCTGAGCTGTTCTTGGCCCTATTGTGGTCAAAATGAATCCAAACAACTTACAGCAGCCCCCAAAATGTAACAACAAACACAGCCAATAAATGTGGGAAAAAAACGGTCCGTTCTCAACAATGAAACCATTGGGAAGACTTACACAATCCGAAATTGGAAGAGAGAAGCCAGGTTCTCAGCTGAGCAGGGGAAAACATACACATAAGCCATAAATCGGTAAGGAAAACTTACACATAGTCCCTGAGCGTAAAAATGGATCCCCATAGGAAAAATCATGGGTGATAGTTACTAAACGGCCCCCAACTTGCTATGTGAGTAACAACAACGTAGAACCCAGTGCATGAGAGAAGATTTACACCAGATCCCAAATGCAGATGGAAACACACCAGATTCCTCTCTGTGGAAAATGTGAATGACAGTGGAGACAACTCCTTCTCCTAGATGCGTGAGACCAAAACATGAAAGAATTCCTCTACATGAGACACAGGGCGTTTTTCCTGCATGAGAAATGAGCGAAACTACTGTCCCTGCGTGAGGATGAACCGGCAATGGAGAGAATGGCGTAGTGGAGAGAATGGGGAGTGTTTTCAGCACCGTCGTGGAGAGAGTGGAGAGTCCGCCTGGAGTGATGGCGGTGGTGGTTTTCCTTGCCAACATGAGGTTCAACCTGCTGGTGGAGTGTGCGTGTGGGCAAGGGCTGACAGTCCTGCCACACTCCACTCCCCAGCCATAACTGCCCCAATTAATAGTATATCTTTTAATGGTGGTAGTTGGATAAGACAAGGAAAGATGGGCAAATCAAACAGGGTGGTGACACATGGATTTTTCCCCCATTGGTTCAAGTTTTGACATCCCCCCCCCCTTATCCTTATGAGAATCATGCCCCTTCTCAATTTAGTTTCCGCGAACATAGTTGGTTGGGTTATTTAATTAAAGATGTATATTTACATGATGCCAAAACTTAATATATACCGTGTACCACGATAGACCATCGGCAACGATTTCGTTCGCCGAAACATAACGCAACTAAATCAATGGTGGGGCTTTTGCCTTTAGCTCCACACCATGATTCATTACAATATATACATCATGTACATTTAATACAACGGGGTCAAAACCTGGGGTGTTACACTTGATTTATGGATATTCCAAGTCTTCACCTTTGAAAATTGATTTGTGAGATTCTGAAGTGCAGTTTCTACAGTTTTCTAGTTCTCTGGTTTTCTGTAGTTTTTTGGTCCAAAGCCAAATAGGGTTTGAATTTCCTAGAGATCTACCCACTCAAAAATTTGGATCCATGGCTCAATAGATGCACTCTAGGGAGGCACAACTTTCTATCTAATCAAATATTCAAAATTCCAACTTTGACAGAAACCCTAATTTCTTGTCAGAGGGAGAGGAGAGAGAGTTTCACCTTGTGAAAGTTGTTCTATTCATGCTAGCTCTAATACCATGTTAAGATTCCATATGATTAGCTAGATATCATTAGTATTCAATTCAATTTCACGGTAATAGCATATGCAAGATCACTGAAAGAAACACAATCACAAGATAGACACAGCTTTATTTTGGGAAACCCTCAAGGGAAGAAAACCCAGCAAAACTTCCTCTATATAGATGTATCAAAAGTACAAAGATAAAACCCCAAACATGTGATCTTCCTCCTTGCATATATATCTATCTCTCTCTCTCTCCTGTGTGCTATACACATGTGAGTGAGTGTGTTCAAATGAGGAACACATCTCCTCTATTTATACTCTTTCTTACACTTGGATTTTCCCCTAACAAGTCGGCCCCAACAAACTTATTGGGCCAACTTCACCTAGGAAGTCACAAAATAATATTATATTATGATGACCAAGGTTTTATCTCATGACTTTATGATGACCAAATACAATAGTAACATCCTGATGGATGAATAAAACATCTCCCATAGGTTACATCAGAAAAATACATTTAGAATATTCTTTGAAGTTACAATATTTCAACAGCTTTTAGGAGTGTTACCAAAGTAAGATATAAAAAAAATATTATGTTGACTTCGGATAGGGTACCAATGGTCAAGAAGTTATAAAAAATAAAAACAATAAAGTTAAGTCATTATAGAAAAAGGGTCAAGGTACCACAATCAAGATGAGCACTAGGAACAATAAGGGAAACACAAGACCAAAAGTCAATAAGAGGGGTCACAACAAAGTGGGAAGACAACCCATTTACCCATAATACCAAGGTGTACTACTCAAGGTGGGGAAACGACCATTTTACCCACAAGACCAAGGCACCAAATTTTATCTTCTCTCTTAAGGTATATAGTCCATAAGTGTTCCATAGAATAACTAGGAGTTTTATCATCACCATATAAGGAAGGCCCAAACTGGATTATGTGATCCTCTTGTCCTCTAGACTACTCCTAAAATGTCAAGCTCTAGTGACATCATCAATGTGTGTCTAATCCCTTGAGAAATAAATTAGCAATAACAATTTAGGAGAAGAGGACACCATACACCATCATCTTGGCCAATTGACCAAGATCCACCTGGTTAACTGGCCAAGTATGTACCTTCGGGAACTACTTGGTTCCAAACCAAGAATATTCCTAGTCCCAGACCAGGAATTCTATGTCTCAACCTGCAATATATGATTGATCCTCGTAACCAAGAAATTGTCTGGTCCGAGACCAGAATAACCTAGAGACATATAGGGACCCTAGCCACATGTTAGGGACTTTTCCATGTCATTAACCTGCTTGGTCCCAGACCAAGAACCCTAGGAGAATGTCAGTGGCCCTAAGGTACCTTCTAGGGACTTACCCGTCCTGGTTAACTGACCAAGAACCCAGGGTGCCATCCTCCCTGAGAATGGGTTTTGCGGTTGCACTATCTTTAACACTTCCTCTCAGCAACACTAAGCTTGTCTCAGATGTACTTAAAATTTGACTGAGACTTAGTCAACACATTGGTCAAATGTCTACTTGAATGAGCATAATGCACCATGTCCTTCACATGGTGATACTTCCTCTTGATGTGTTTCAACCTATCATGGAGAATATGATTTTTTGAGAGAACCAAATAACTCTAATTGTCAGCAAGAATCGTGTTCTTTAGATATCCTCTTAGAAGTTATAACTGACTCCCATTGTTAGTTAAGAACCACTTTCCACACATCATTTTTCATATCATCTTTCCAAACCTATTGTTTGGTTGCCTCTTCGTAAGTAGAGGATTTTGAATCAGTGACGTGGCTTATCTGAGATATCAAACTAGAGAAACCTCAAAACCTATCAAAAGGTTTCTCAAATAGATCAACTGCATTCTCTCTGGAAAAAGGGAAAACTCATGGACTTGATTCACTTCTATGTCTATATCACTCGGAGGATTTCTGAATAACTTTCTCAAGACAGATCGCATCTTTATTTTTCAATCCCATTCTGCTGGGGTTTGAGGAGCACAATTGGCTCCCTCTTGATCGATGAACTGACCAGTTGTTCCACTCTTGTAAGGAACATGCCATCAATAACAAATTCCTGACAAATTCTCTTTTGTTGACTCTATGCTGACACCTAGGAGGATTAACATCTAGCATAAATGATCTTGCATTATATGGAGCCTCTTACTCCCTCTATATATGAACACTCATATCCCTCTAAAACTATGCATTTAACTTTGAGCATAAACAAGATTTGCAAACTTCATCACTTATCATCAAATCAAGTTACACCATCCTCCTATTTTCCTACAAAGTAGATTCAGTTCAATAGTTAGCAATGTCAATTTCACATAATAACACGGTCTTATCATTCATGCATACACTAAGCAACTATCTAGATGCCATCAAGAGCATATCAATCTCATATATGCAACATCTCATAACAATACAAAGAATAAAAAACAAGTTGGTATAGAAATTCCTCCCTCTTTATATTTTCCCTTATGCAGAAGTCACAGTGCGCATCTTGATCTTGTCATCATATTGGACATGTACTTATAAAGAGTGCAATGGCATCATCATCATCATATCATCCTCATGCAATATCATACATTAGCACAGTCTAGGTTAGATCATAACCTTAGACATGATAAATTCATACATGAATGAACTCAAAACTTCTTTGCACTTGCAAACTCATATTACACTGATCAATGCATCATAAAACTCTTTATATAACAAAATGATCAGACTAGAAGGTGTAATGATCATGAAGGCCCATTATTGCTAAAGCTCAAGTCAAGATATAAACACATAAAGAGTTAACTCACCTCAGAAATACATATCTGAGTTAAACCTTATAGGAATGTGTTGAGGCCTGGAAAATCACAGGTAACGATAGTTAGCGATTCTCCCCAGTAAACGTTCCCAACTAGCCCGTTACTGTTTGGTATGGGGAATCCGTCTGGTTTACGGTCTGGCTACCGTAGGTCAAGTAACAAAAATAAAGGGTTTTATCGGTTATGGCCCGGTCCACCAAGCATGTTTTAGTTTTTGTATTTAAGTATGAATGCAAGTGCCTATCTAATACTGCATATTGATAGAGAATACAAGGAGTGGTCACAATGTGATGCACAAGTTCTTACCTCTCGTCTTAACTCTCTCGCATCTAAACCACACACAGCGAAAAAAAAACTAAAACTAACTATCTAACCTATCCCTAGGGAGCAAGATTATTATTCATCAATGAGTAATGTATTTTGTGCATGCATTAAGAAAAATCACAGATAGTTGTTACTTATTTCAAAACACATGAACATTTATAGATATATGAACAACCATATAGCTAATTGTTTATGAACAGCATTCATTACTCACAGTGGAAATTTCATAGAATAAATTAGAGAGCATTCATAACAAGAACATAGGTTCAAAGAGTTAAAACGATCTCACAGTTAATGGATAACGGCTGAAAACGAAATAGTTCACATTCAACAAATCCATAGCACGGCATTTGAAACCTTCCACAAAGCTTTCTCCAACAGGAAACTTGTAATTTCTTTATGCAAAAGGAAATAGTTCTTCTTACATCATACTCTCACAAATATATCTAGTAAAAAGTCCCTTATTCCCTCTAATTCTCCTATATTTATACAAAACAGCAAAACCTTTGGGTTGGCCCCCCCCTGGGTGACCTTTGGGCTCCCCCAACCGTTTAATCTCACAATCTTTGTCCTTTTGTGAGTGCTCATGTTTCATACAATACTTTAGATTTCAGATTGACACTTATGAGTACTTCAGAAAAAGGGACCAGCTCGGTAACTGATGAACCTTTTCCAAGCCTGGGCCTTTGCTGCTATTGATTCTGCTTTGTCTTTTGTATATGTCTTCTTTGAAGCAGAAATCATCAAACTGGGTCTGAAAAATCCTCTAGGTCTGTCTGCAATTAAAACAAAAAACTCATCATCAATCCGGACTACATTCAAGATCATCTAACTTTCAATAAAACATAAACCATACTATCAATAAAACTAAGCATCAAATTGGAAGCCCGGTACCGCGTTTTCATCGTGAAACCCTAACTTGATAAAAAAAATAGAAAACCTCTGTCGCCCAAGAAATATGGTAAAAGCTCACAAAAACAGCAAGAAATCCTTACCGACGGGAAAAACTACACATCGGGCTGACAAACTCCTCACCGGCGGGTGGAAGCATTATAGCATCGGATGATCAGTTCACTAAGCCGCCGCAACGGTGGAAACCATAAAGACTTCGTCTTTCACGGCAAAATAAAACGTTGGTGAAATGAAACACAAAAAACTGTCATACAGGCATCGGAGGTCGGAACCACTATCCATAATGTGTCGGCAGAAAAATTCATTACGCAGCCACCATAGCGGGAGACAGATGGACTAAAAGTTCCACAGCCAACATAAAACATCGACGGTCGGCAACGGGGAACTAGCTAGGAAAGCATCGGCAGATAAACCAACTAAACATCAGAAAGATAGCGTATTACACAGCCGTAGCGGCGGGAAACAATCATCCTACGGCTTCCACAGTCAACAGAAAACGTCGACGATTGGAAACTTTAATAACTAAGGATCGGTGAGTTTAACACTAAGCATATCCGCAATATCGGTAAGATAAACAACAAAGCCTCTGAAACGGTGGCGTCGTTCGAGACTAGAACTCCAACACTCAGCCAAAACATTCCGATAACGAAAATAAAGCACCACAAAGTAAAAAGTTGGTCATAAAAAACCAAGGCATCTGCGAAAAAACAGAACTTACCATCGGGACGTTCATTATTTAGCTTCCGCAACAGCGGCTGCTTAGAGAACTACGGCCTCGATTTACTGTTCAACTGACCTCCGAAAAACCAAATAAAAAAAGGTTAAGTTCCAAAATACTTTCGGCTGGGCAACGATAAAAATAGTTTGCTTCACCTCCAAAACAGTGGCGGCACAAAGAACTAAACCCCAACTCAATATTCAACAAACCTCCAACAGCGATAAAACCAAACCATTCAAAAAAAATGTTAAGTTCCACAGTCAAAAGCATTGGCAGTTTTAGATCACTCTACTTCCGAAATGAATGAAAACAGTTGACCTCACTTCAACTTCAATAATACAAATTTGTAGCAGAGGGAAAACAAAAACAGAGTTCAACAATCCAAACAATCCCAGGCAAAATGAAATCAAAAGTAGGGTCCAATATTTAAAAAAATTGGGAAAAAGTTGCAGCTGCAACAATTGGTGACTACCTGGTGAACTCAGATCTCTGGAAAACTGCTTCTTTGAGCAACAGACTGTTTGACAGTAAAACCAACATGTTGAATTCTTCTAGATGTCTAGATTTCCCAAATGGCAGATGTATGTACTTTTAAGCATTGATGATAGTCCAATTTAGGAAAATGGAAACCAAGATTTCAAAGTCAAGATAACTCTTTTGAGGCCAGGAATATGAGTTTCATTTTTTACCTCTGTCTTCAGGTACCTTCCAGCTTGGACATCACAGGATTGTAACATATGGTAAACAGAAATATTCATTTGTTCCTCATTCCCATGCCACTTTGCACTTTTTGTGCTTTTGGACTTTTGTCCTTTCTTTTGAGTCCTCCTGCATGCCTTTCTTTCTGAATTTTTATTCAGGCTCCTCTATCCATAGTGTCCTTTTGTGTGAGAGATGTATTTAATTTTCGGCTCACGGACGGAGAAGAACTTTGGCAATTTTGTACTCATATGATTTAATACTTTATTTTGATACATATTGCTTTCTCAGGAGATTCTTGACTCTTATTTGCCTTTTGGCTTTCAATTCTTGGCATGGGATCATTTATATATAATATATTGTTTACCTTGCTTCCTTTCCATGGGTCTTTTGCGGTCACTCCTTAGGACATTTTTAAATGTGAGATGGATGGAGCCTCGAAATAGTATTCCAGACCTTTTGATCCTGAGTTATTTTACAAGGATTAAGTAGGACTTCAATGTGTTCATAGCCATTTAGGAAAACTGCTAAACTAGAGGAAATTCTTTCAGATAAATCAATAGTACACAGTATTATAATCAAGGATTTTTGTTAACCAGAATTATGATGTTCTCCATGCAACCAAAAGTTTGCTTCTTTTATTGAAATCAATCAAAATCTAACTAAAACAAACAGAAATAAAATAAATAAAAAATAAACAACAAAATCAATTTATTTATGTGCAAGATAATCAAGAAATAAAAACCAAGAAAAATAAAGTTTGAGAACTAAACCACTAACTGGTCAATTCTCTGCCCACCCCTATAAATTTGGCAGCTTGTAAGTTGAGGGGCTAGGCTTGACTGCAAATTGAAAAAAGGTCTACCCATTATCAAAAACTACATGTATTATTTTACAATCAATCTCATCAACCCATGAAAATAGAAGGAGATCGGGATGGGTGTCTGGTGTACTGCTAGCTTTTTTTGCTTGGTAGTTTCCCGGTTCTAGCTTAATTAGATAATTTCCCAATACATAATTCACTAGTTCATTCTTTTCTTCCAATTGAGTAACATTGTGTTTCATGTAGGGCTCTCTTAATATCTTTATTTGGTTTGGACTTCCCCTATGAGGCAACCACAGATGTGACCAATCTGATGCGAAATACCCATTTAGCCTTGCTGACCAGTCTCGAGTCAAAACAAGTCCATAAACATCAGGTATGTCTGCTACCACAATATCAATGTACTGACATATCTTTTCATTTGCAGATAAGCGAATCAGAACATCTTCCATTTCCCCGACTACTTTCACATTGGTCCTATCTAGCTGAGTAACCTGCCAGGTAGTGGGTTTAGGTTGTCCATTGATCTTTTTTGCAGACTGAAAGTGGCATAACATTGACTGTTGACCCTGAGTCTACTAAAAAATTATGCACCTTATGGTTTAAAATCTCAAAAGTCAAGAGGAATGGTGGGGTTTTAAACCTAGCCTTACCTCCCACACTTGCTTCACCAATTTCTTCTACAGGTTGGTAAACTCTTTGTTTGGTACTTCAAGTGCTTTTAACAATCTTTCTTTCTATTGAGGTACATTACACATTTCAAATAACGAAATATTTTCCTTAGCCCTTTTAATGTCCTCCACAATATCGTACCCCATCTCAGGTGCTTTGATATTTTCCTTGACATTAGGCTTATCAGGCATGTTGATTTGTTTCATATATTGACCGGTAATGGTAAATTCAGGTATTTTATCATCTGTGTTGTTCTTTTGAATTTTCTTTACATTCTCCTGAAGTCACTTAATTTTCGGAAATATGGACTTATCTTTATTTAAAAAACCTCGACTTCTAGTTGTTACATTTATTTCTGATATCTCTTCATGTTTCAAAGAACCTTCATCTTCTATATCAAAAAGTGAGACACGGTCCCATAAAACCATAGCATCATCCTTTTGTTTTTCTGTGGATTTATTACCCTTTTCTTCCTCATCATCAGCTTGTGTTAGTTTAGATTCCAATAGCTGATTCATTACTAATGTCATCGAATTGATACATTGAGGGCAATTTTTTTTAGAATGAGGTTGCTGATGAAAGGTGCAAAAAATATCCATACCCACCTCAGTTAAATTCATTGATGCAGGATTGTGTGGAGGAGGTTTAGATTGATTGTTGTCCTCTCTCCTTTCATAGTAAGGCTTGTATGCTTTATGAGACTCCTTTTCTTTTTCCAAATCTATCACTCCATTATATAGTTTCTGCATCATTTTCAACATTCCTTCAAAAAAAATTTCTCCCGACTGCTCAAGATAATCTTCTATGCTCTCTTTTTCAACTTCTACTCTCTTAGCTTCTTCATAAGTTTCTGACAACGTAGGTTTGACTGTAATCTTGGAAAACATAGCCAATTCAGGCCCCAGATCTGAAGTATAGTATTCACTCAGAACTTTATCATATGGTTTATCAGTTGCAAAAAAATTCTTTAGATAAGCAGCAAACCCTTGAGTGAAACTATGCACTTTTTCTTTTCTTTCTTTCTTTAAAGTGCATGACCCCTTCATTAATGTTGCTTGAGTTTTTTGGACTGCATACTTACTTCTAAATATTCTTTCAAAAGTATCCCAATCTGGGATTGAGTTTGCAGGTAGAGCAAAATACCATGAGGTTGTTGCTCCTTTCAGGGTATGTGGAAACAATCTGCAGACTACATCTTCATGTTCTCCAGCCCTTAGTCCTTCTATGGCCAAGTAAAAGCTTTGCAAATGATCATCTACCAAAATATTTTCGCTTGGGTCAAACTTAGGCAACATTTTCCCAAAATCCTGAGGTAAGTCATGCAAATGGGATGCCATGTTTAAAAGTGACCTAGCCCTCCAAGCAGGTGGTCGATTCGGTGGGTTGGGTGGCTGATTTGCATTCATGTTTTCCATGAGTCTAGGTGGAGAATGAGGTGGTGAGTGAACAAGGGTATGAATAGGTGAACAGTAAGGTGTATCTAGGCCCACTTGATTCAAAGGCTGAAAAACCTCCTGTAAGGTTGTTTCTACCAGTTCTTCAAAATCTCCAACCAACACTGTGTCTTCCAATATAGGGCGGTCTTTCTTCTTATATTCTCTTCTGGGTAAGACAAGAATAATTGGTAATCATCCAATATTCTTCACATATGCCCTAGTATGTCTTCTTAGATCATTAACTACTTCATTATCGATAGAATACAGATGCTCTTTACCCTTCTCTTCAGGAATTGGATTGGGAAACAAACTGCTTTCAAAACTGTCGTCGGTGGAATAATCTCGAGGAAATGGGTTTCCTCAGCCAACCATGCACTAGCGGCCCTCCTTCTAGCGCCAAAAACTGTTGAGACCTGGAAAATCGCAGGTAACAACAGTTAGGAATTCTCCCCAGTAAACATTCCCAACTAGGCCGTTACTGTTTGGTATGGGGAATCCATCCGATTTACGGTCCAACTACCGTAGGTCAAGTAACAAAAATAAATGGTTTTACCGGTTACGGCCCGGTCCACCATGTATGTTTTTAGTTTTTGTATTTAAGTATGAGATGCAAGTGCCTATCTAATACTGCAGATTGATAGAGAATACGAGGAGCGGTCACAATGTGATGCGCAGGTTCTTACCTCTCGTCTTAACTCTCTCGCATCTAAACTACACACAGCAAAAAAAAAACTAAAACTAACTATCTAACCTATCCCTAGGGAGCAATATTATTATTCATCAATGAGCAATGTATTTTGTGCATGCATTAAGAAAAATCATAGATAGTTGTTACTTATTTCAAAACACATGAACATTTATAGATATATGAACAACCAGATAGCTAATTGTTTATGAACAACATTCATTACTCACAGTGGAAATTTCATCGAATAAACTAGAGCACATTCATAACAAGAACATAGGTTCAAATAGTTAGAACGATCTCACAGTTAATGGATAACGCTGAAAATGAAATAGTTCACATTCAACAAATCCATAGCATAGCATTTGAAACCTTCCACAAAGCTTTCTCCAACAGGAAACTTGTAATTTCTTTATGCAAAAATAAATAGTTCTTCTTACATCATACTCTCACAAATCTATCTGGGAAAAAGTTCCTTATTCCCTCTAATTCTCCTATATTTATACAAAACAACAAAACCTTTGGGTTGCCCCCCCCCTGGGTGACCTTTGGGCTCCCCCAACCGTTTAATCTCAAAATATTTGTCCTTTTGTGAGTGCTCATGATTCATACAATACGTTACATTTCACATTGAGACTTATGAGTACTTCATAAAAAGGGACCAACTCAGTAACTGATAAACCTTTTCCAAGCCTGGGCCTTTGCTACTATCGATTCTGCTTTGTCTTTTGTATATGTCTTGTTTGAAGCAGCAATCATCAAACTGGGTCTGAAAAATCCTCTAGGTCTATCTGCAATTAAAATAAAAAAACTCATCATCAATCCGGACTGCATTCAAGATCATCTAATTTTCAATAAAATGTAAACCATACTATCCATAAAACTAAGCATCAAATGTGAAGCCCGGTACTGCATTTTCATCACGAAACCCTAACTTGATAAAAAAAAAGAAAACCTCCATTGCCCAATAAATATGGTAAAAACTCACAAAACCTTCGTTTCCTAAAGACTACGGATTCCGCGGCAAAATAAAACATCGGCGAAATGAAACACAAAAAACTGTTGTACATGCATTGGAGATAGAAACCACTACCCATAATGCGTCGGTAGAAAAATTCATTGTGCAACCACCACAGCGGGAGACAGATGGACTAAAATTTCCATAGTCAACATAAAACATCGGCGGTTGGCAACGGGGAACTAGCTAGGAAAGCATCAGAAAATAAACCAACTAAACATCGGAAAGATAGCGTACTACACAGCTGCAGCGACGGGAAACAATCAGCTTACAGCTTCCGTAGTCAACAAAAAACATCGACGATCAAAAACTTTAATAACTACATATCAGTGAGTTTAACATTAAGCATCTTCGCAGTATCGGTGAGATAAACAACAAAGCCTTCGAAACGACGACGTCGCTCAAGACTAGAACTCCGACACTTAGCCAAAACATTCCGATAGTGAAAATAAAGCACTGCAAAGTAAAAAGTTGGTCAATAAAACCAAGGCATCTACGAAAAAACAAAACTTACCATCGGGAAGTTCATTATTTAGCTTCCACAATGGCGGCTGCGTAGAGAACTACGGCCCCGATTTACTGCTCAACTGACCTCCGAAAAACCAAATAAAAAAAGGTTAAGTTCCGAAAGACTTTCGGTTGGGCAGCAATAAAAATAGTTTGCTTCACCTCCAAAATAGCGACAGCACAAAGAACTAAAACCCCGACTCAATCTTCAACAAACCTCCGACAGCGATAAAACCAAACCATTCGAAAAAATGTTAAGCTCCACAATCAAAAGCATTGGTAGTTTTAGATCATTCTACTTCCGAAATGAATGAAAAAAGTTGACCTCACTTCAACTTCAACAATCCAAATTTGTAGCATAGGGAAAACAAAAACAGAGTTCAGCAATCCAAACAATCCCAGGCAAAATGAAATTAAAAGGTGGGTCCAAAATTTAAAAAATTTGGGAAAAAGTTGCAGCTGCAACAGAATGTTAGTCATACTTGACATACCTCTTTTGTTAGGATTATTAATCCTCCCTTGGTCAAATGTCTATTGGATTAATTATTTCCTAACTTAGGAACCTTAAATTAATTAAATGAGTACACTAGTGCAATTGGGTCCACATGGCCCAATGGGGCCACATGTACCAGTCATTGAAGTGTGGGGGACAATGCTAGAGGTTAACTGCCACTTACTGCATGTGCATGCATCAGTGGGGGTGGCTCCTAGACCAATCCCTACATTTTACAAGCCACTGGGAGTCCCGAAACCAACCTACTTCAGTCAGTTGGTGTTAACACTAGTTACTCTTAGTTAGCCCTCGGTTACAATCAGTTACTTCACATTCAATTAGGCTAGCGCTACTAATGCATGGATAATGGATGGTTGCATGGGGATGAGCGCTTTTCCTACCTACCTCACTCGCAGTTGCACTGAGTTAACTAGTTGTTACTGCATGTTGGAGTTATTGGTCATTGGGGATTTGTCTATTTGGAATCCGATATTGATTGGGAGACCTTGAGTTAGAGATTCAGTTAGATACAGTCTTATCCACTTGGAGGATTCGAATTTATTACTCATGCATTCAAATTCTACATATTTGTCATCTATTGTATGTTGGATATTATGATGATGAATATACTGTAAATTCCTAAGCAATACTTGTCTATTTCCTATGTGGTTTTTCTTGTTGGATTTATATTTTCATTCTCCATTCAATTACTGCAACATAATCAGAACTCTCTGCCTGAAGATCTAAATGGAATTCAAATTCTAACATGGTATCAGAGCCTTCTCAGGCAGGATTCATGCTTTTTTCTCCTCTTCGAACATCAAAAGCAACTGGGTTTCCACAAAAGTCCCCTATGAAAATTTGCTAGCTCTGGATTCATTCAGAGCAACAGAGAGGGCGTGATGGACCCTGAAAACATGTTCATGTCTGGAGGAAAAGCATGATTCTAAAAGTTCTTATGTTTTAGTGTTATTTGCAGTGAAATTGACAGGTGCTACGTAGCTTGAAAGAAGTATTTGCAGTCTCCCTGCCGAAGCAATTATGAGTTGTCAAACTCTTGAGCCAGGGATCCTCACAACTTCCAATTACCTTGATTGGAGGATTGATATGCAGCTGGCCTTGCGCAAGCATGGCTACCAGAGGATCATACATGCATGGGAGGCTAAGCCTCATCATTCGGTAGAGCGGAACAAGTTCCTAAACCGTTGTGATGAAGTATTTGGGTTCTTATGTACTTATATTTCCATAGATCTCATCTTTCATCTAGAAGGACTGAGGACTCCCAGAGAATCCTAGGAGAAGCTTGATATCTTGTTTAACAAACAAGATGAGCTTTGGGGACACATTCTGAAGAATGAGTTGGTATTTTTACATCCCAACAATTTCGAGACTATTGAGAAATTCTTCTCCAAATTCAAGTCTCTAGTGCTACAATGCAGACAGTGTAGGATAGAGCAAAAGGATGAGCAGAATGTCCTTTCAATACTCAACAAACTAGGTCCTAAGTACTCTGTCTATGTCTCTATGTTTCATTCCAAGTAGGAAAGATTTCCTGATTGGAAACTTCCTTCTTTAGATTCATTCTCTGAGTCCTTAATCAAATAACAAGAAAAATCGATTCAAATGGGAGTCATCCAGACTTCCAAAGATCAAGCTCTCTTAGTTACTGACTCTTCCAAAGCGCAAGCAAAGGGGAAATCAAATAAGAAGGAGCCAAAGGCAGCTGATTCGAAGCCTAAACCAAATCAGCAATCCTCCGAAGGGGCCTCCGGCTCTAAGAAGAAGAAATTTGAAAAGAAGTTATGTCTGTATTGTGAAAATGGATACCATCTTGAAGAACATTGTATGAGGAAACAACTTGATGAGATGTCCACTCTTCTCAAGCAGCACAACATTGCTCCTCTAAGAGCAAAGAAGCCTGATGAAGAAGCACCGATAGAAGATGTTGAAAGGTGTCATGCTTTGAAAGCAACTCTCTCTCCATCGTCAGCATAAATTATAGATTCTGGAGCCTCCAACCACATGGTTTCCTCCAAATAATTCTTCTCTACTCTTTCACTATAAAAGGGGCCTAATATTCACATGGGAGATTATTCCCAGATTCCAGCAAAAGGAAGAGGCTCAGTCATAGCGAAGCATGGTGAGTTCAAGAATGTCTTATATGTGCCCTCCCTTGCTGCTAACCTATTATCTGTTTACCAGATGACACATACAGGCTCTCCCAAGAGGGTCACATTCGATTCAGACTCAGTTGAGATTACAGAAAAACTCGTTGGAAAGCTTGTAGTGAAAGGTATTGCAAATCACTCTACCAAAGCTTATGATTTTTCACATTTCTTTCTTGTTTCTCCTCCTACATCTTTATTATCTCATGCTAACAACACCAACCAGATTTGGCATGAGAGATTTGGCCATCTCAATTTCAAATATCTGAAGCAGCGCCACAATGATAACATGGTTGAAGGTTTTCCCTCCATCCAAACTTCTGATGGAGTATGTGTTGGGTGCTTGGTCGGTAAGCATCCAAAAAACAAGTATGATGTTGGGAAGGCTCATAGAGCTGTCTCTACACTTGATTTGATACATAGTGATGTAGTTGGACCTATGCCCACAAACTCCATTAATGGTTGCAGGTATTTTCTGACCTTTATTGATGATTGTTCTAGGTACTGCTGGATCTACTTCATGAAGCTAAAATCCGAATTTTTTGAGACTTTTAAAAGTTTTAAAGCTATGGTTGAGAACAGCTTCAATAAGAAGATCAAGTCAATAAGATCCGATGGAGGAGGAGAATATGTAAAAAGAGATATCCATAATTTCTGTGAATCAGAGGGGATTTGAATGGAACACTTAGTTCCATACACACCACAACAAAATGGTGTGGCTGAGAGGAAGAACAGATCACTGAAAGAGATGGAAACATGCCTTCTCCATGGGAAGCATCTACCTCCTTCTCTTTGGGCTGAAGTAGTAAATTGTGCTTCATATTTTGTAGAATAGGGTGCCCCACAAGTCAGTGGTTTGGGTGACTCCATTCGAAGCATGACATAGTTATAATCCCAATGTCTCTCATCTGAGAGTTTTTGGTTCCAAATCTTGGGCCAAGATACCACTTGACAAGAGAAAGGCCTTCCAAGCCCAAAGTAGCGAATGCATTCTGCTAGGATATGCAAATGATGAAAAATCTTACAAACTAATAGAGGTTGCTACTAGAATATGCTTCATTGAAAGAAGTGTCCAGTTTGAAGAAGATCAGCTGCATGATACTCCTCCAGTAGCACAGGAAGGTATAACTATTTCTCCTCCTATTTTTATGACGATGATGATGTGCTACAGGTTTCAGATTCAGAAGAAGAAGATCACATATAGCATGATCGTGTTATTGAGACTGAATCTCAAGAGATTATAGATCCATATCTAGTACCCATTCCAAATCAGAAGCCTAAACCCAGATGGGCTCAAAAGCTTCTTTATGCAGTTGGAAGTGGTGCTGGAGTTCCAGAAGAAAAAAGAAGAACTAGGTCCCAATATCATAATGATCATGTTGCACTATCTCTCACATAATGGTGCAGCAAAGTTCCAGGTCGGTGCTACTTGATGATGGTGAATGATCAGCAACATGGCCCACAGAAGCAGAGATTTGATCACTCCCTACCTTCACCATCCAGCAGAACCAAACAGAGTCATCAGTGCAGAAGTACATTGAGAGGTCCACTGATGGACCATGTTGCTGCATAGAGCTGCAATTGTTTGCAGCAGTGTTTTTCTCAAGCTATTTTTCTAAGGAGGAAGCTTCTTTATTCTAAAGATAGCTTGCAGATTGCTATTCTCCTACTTAATTTTTAGGGGGGGGGGGTTTCCCATGAGGTTTTCCCATGTTTTATCATTTGTACTAAGCAGTTTTTTATTATTATTATATTCTAGATTGTATTTGGGTGACCTATGGTCTTGTTACCAGGGCCCACAGTTTTCCAACTTAGGATTCAGGAGGGGTGTTAGGATTATTAATCCTCCCTTGGTCAGATGTCTATTACATTAATTATTGCCTAACTTAGGAACCTTAAATTAATTAAATGAGTCCACTAGTGCAATTGGGTCCACATGACCCAATGGGGCCACATGTACCAGTCATTGAAGTGTGGGGGACAATGCTAGAGGTTAACTTGCCACTTACTGCATGTGCATGCATCAATGGGGGAACCTCCTAGACCAATCCCTACATTTTAGGAGCCACTGGGAGTCTCGGTACCAACCTACTTCAGTCAGTTGGTGTTAGCACTAGTTAGTCTTAGTTAGCCCTCAATTACAATGAGTTACTTCATAGTCAGTTAGGCTAGTGCTACTAAGGCATGGATAATGCATGGTTGCATGGGGAGGAGCATTTTTCCTACCTACCTCACTCTCAGTTGCACTGAGTTAACTAGTTGTTGCTGGATGTTGGAGTTATTGGTAATCAAGGAGTCACCTATTTAGACTTCGATATTGATTGGGAGACCTTGAGTTAGAGATTCAGTTAGATACATTCTTATTCACTTGGAGGATTCGAATTCATTACTCATGCATTCAAATTCTACCTATTTGTAATCTATTGTACACCAGATATTATGATGATGAATATACTATAAATTCCTGAGCAATACTTGTCCATTTCCTATGTGGTTTGTCTTGTTGGATTTGTATTTTCATTCTCCATTCAATTGTTGCAACATAATCAGAACTCTCTGCCTGAAGATCTAAATGGCATTCAAATTCTAATATCTTTAAGGAAGCAAGTTCGCAACATACTAATTTCATCATCTCATTTCTGATGGCATATGGAATAGAAGCACCACCAACACATCTATTTATTTCCATCCAACTAATACTTGTATGTGTCCATCCAACTCTGTTTCTACTTGTGGCCAAATGTTCAAACCCTTCTAGCCAACTTGATGAACTTTTGACAAGAAACTTTTGAGATCAAGTTGGTTAGCACTCAAAACCTTACCTTAGGATCTATGTAGACTCTTATAGGATGCAAAACCATATTTAGCTACAAACCCTAAGATCCAATACCATGTTAAATTTTTAGGGTAATTAGGGTTTTTCAACAATTTAACAAACTTGTACAATAATTCAAACCAAGTACTCACAAGGATGAAGTAAAAGTACAACAGTGACAAGGTAAGATAAACAAAATTTTCATCCCTTTCAACTTTAACACTCCCAAAGGTATAGGTGTTAAAGTTGAATCATACAATAACAATATCCAGTAGCTTAAACAAGACAAACAACTAGCATCAATAAAAATCTAACTAAGAAAACAATACTAGTTTAGACCTTCCTTATACTCATATATATATTTTCAAATCAGACTTTGTCTCTTAGGATACAAATCACTAAAGAAACAATGGACAACCTGAGAGAGAGAGAGAGATAGGTTGTTGTATGGTACAATTAGACAAGTATATACCTAAAGGTGCTAGTTAAACATTCCACGGATGAGGATGGAAACTTCAAACCCTTGCTGCAATAAATGACAATCTTTAGGACAGCCATAAATAGCATCACCTTTCAAATATACAGAGGCATCCTTAAACCAACACTTACACCCTTATACTGTAAAAGTACCTTTACAAAAGCAAAGACACCTTCAAACAAAAAGGTAGCAGCCTCAAAGAAGCTGAGAGTGGCAAAGTCATATTCTAAACAGGCTCAGTATATCACGGTAGGTAACAACAGGGATACACCTCACATATTAGACCTAAAGACACTAACAGGTGGACACTAGCATGTATACAAACCATTGAACATACCTTAGAACAGTCACATCCTATCCCTATATGGATCACAATGGTCATAGCCCAACCTTAGAGGTCACGACCCAAATCTAGATGGATTGCAATAGTCATGGCCTATATCTAGTATCCCGCAAAGGTCACGGTCTAGATTTATTAGTCTTAAACAATCACAGCCTATATCTAGAAGCCCAAAAAGGTCACAACCTAAATCTAACATCCCACAAAGGTCACAGTCCAGATATATCATTCCACTAAAGGTCACGACCCAGATCTATCAGTCCATAGAATGTCACATTCCATATCTAGCAGCCCACACAGAAGGTCATATTCTAGCTTAGAAACCCAATAAAAGGTTCACGGTTCAGTCCTGGAAGCCCACAAGGGTTCACAACTAAGTCCTGACAGCCCATAAAGGTTCACAACTGAGCTCAACAAGGTACATGGCACCATATGATAGGCTTACACATGTCACGGCTTAGTACTAACAGCTTCAACAAGTTCAACAAAGAATACGACTTTCCCTAGCAGGCTAACAACAAGCCCCAACATAGATCGACGCTTTCAGATAGGCTGAAGACAGTCACGACAGCCCTAAAAGGATGAGAGAAAGGTGACAACAACTCATAACCAACAGTAGTAAAACCCTAGACGTCAAGCTAAAGAGCAAAAACAAACCTTAGAATAGTCCCTTAAATCAGATCTCCAATACTCTCTTATCAAGGCACACCCAAAATGAAATCTTAGGACTTGAATTTATAACCTTGAAAGGTCTTCTAGAAATATTTTCTTTCTAACCCTACCTTTTAGGAGTGTTTCCAAAATAAGATATAAAATACTATTATGTTGACTTAGGATAGGGTATCAATGGTCAAGACGTTATAAAAAATAAGAACAATAAAGTTAAGTCATCGTAGAAAAATGGCCAAGTTACCACAATCAAGATGGGCGCTAGGACCATTAAGGGAAACATGAGACCACAAGTCAACAAGAGGGGTCACAACAAACTAGGAAGATAACCCGTTTACCTGTAAGTCCAAGGTGTACTAATCAAGGTGGGGAAACAACCATTTTACCCACAAGACCAAGGTGTCAACTTTTATCTTCTCTCTCAAGGTATATAGTCCTCTCTTATCATCACCATATAAGGAAGGTATAAACTTGATGATGTGATCATCTGGTCCTCCAGACTGCTCCTAAAAGGTCAAGTTCTAGTGACATCATCAAGGGGTGTCCAATCCCTTGAAAAACAACCTAGCAATAACCATTTAGGAGAAGAGGACATCATACATCATCATCTTAATCAACTAACTAATATCCACCTGGTTAACTGACCAGGTATGTACCTACAGGAACTGCTTGGTCCCAAACCAAGAATATTTCTGGTCCCAAACCAAGAAGTATTTGTCTCAACTTATAGGATCAACTTGATCCTCATGACCAATAAAATGTCTGGTTCGAGACCAAAATACCCTAGAGATATATAGGGACCCTAGCTAATGTTAGGGACTTTGTTAGGGAATCAACCTGCTTGGTCCCATACCAAGAACCCCAGGGTACTATTGGGGGACCTAGGGTACCTTCTATGGAATTACTCTACCTGGCTAACTAACTAAGAACCCTAGTTAACTAACTAGGGTCCCATGCTCCCTGAGAATGGGTCTCACAGTTTCACTATCTTTAACATAATCCTGGTACAAATACATTCTTATATATATCCCCACACAAAAATTTGCTTCCCATATCTCACATGACAATCATAATTGCATCTATCACCAAGCCCCTCGTTATCTCCTCATTGGAGACATTCTCTATCGAAGAGGTTCTAACTTCCATCCTGCAACAATGTTTATCTCATGGAAAGGTCAAACATGTCCTTGATGATTTCCATGGTGATGCATGCAAAAGCCATTTCTATGGGTTGGCCATTTCCCAAAAAATATTGTGTTGGCTATTTTTGACCATCGACCTTCAATTATTGCATTCATCACATCAAATAATGTGAACATTGCCATCATTTCTCGAGAAAAACTAGAGCTTCCCTGGTTCCCTTACACCCATCATCATTGTCGGGCCCTTATGCAAATTAGGGATTTACTTTATGGAATGAAGGCCCACATATTCCAATGGCTATAAGTATATTTCCATCATGCTCCATTAATATACCAATCACTAGAGAAAATTTGGGGTCTAAAATGGGCGTCTTATGGAAAATAATAAAATAATATTTGTGAATTTTGGAAGAAGAGAAAAAAAACTACTTTTTTCTTCATATTTTCAACATATCTCCCTATGGTTTTACTCAAATTTCGAGTGGGAGCAATTGTTGGATGTGCAATTTAATTTTGCATCCAACGAGTACCCACAATGCATATTTTTTATGGACCCCACCCCACGAAAAATGAGAAATACATATAAAAAATGTGTTACTTTGAAAAGTAACACATTTTTTATATGTATTTCTCATTTTTCGTGGGGTGGGGTCCATCAAAAGTATGCATTGTGGGTACTCATTGGATGTGGAATTGAATTCCACATTCAATGAGTAGTCCCTCTAGAAATTTGAGTAAAACCATAAGGAGATATGTTGAAAATATGAAGAAGAAAAATATTTTTTTTATGACAAATATGCCAAGTCAGCCATTATGGTTGACTCATTTTTGAAATTCTATTGGTTGGATCTTTTTTTTATGAGTCTCATTTTGGTTGGCTCTTTTTCTTATGAGGCCCATTTTAGACCCCAAATTTCGTCTAATGTGGGTTGAGGCAATTGCCACCTTCAATAACACTAGCACCATGGCCACTAGGTTCTTTTTCAAGCATATCGTTGCATGCTCTTGCATGTCAAAACAATTGGTCTCTAATAATGGAACTCATTTTCAAAATGTGATCTTCCAGGAGTTTTCTTTCATATTGGGATTCACCCATGAATTTTCAACCTCTTATTATCTGCAAGCAAATGGACAAGTTGAGGCTATCAACAAAGTTCTCAAACCGGTGCTCCAATGTATAGTGTGACAATAACAAGACCAGATGGAATCATATGCTACTTTACACACTCTAGGGATACAAACATTTAGCTAAAACTACAATGGGATTCACTCCCTTTCATCTAAATTATGATGCCAATTCAATGCTACCCATCAAATGTGAGATACTCACTCTCCAAACTATCGTTTAACTAATCCCTAACACTCATGCGCTTGAGAAATGCATGTTCACTTTGGAACACCTTTATGAAGAATGGATGTCTTACTACAACAAAAGAAGGTCGTGAAGAAATGTTTCAAATGTCATTATGAGTATCAAGTTCTCCCTCGCATATTTAATGAAAGATATATTGTACTCATTTTTTATGCCAAAAAGGATGCCAAACTAAGGTTAATAAGTTCTATCCCCTTTGGAAAGGACCACATATCATCAATCGATGCCTCCCCAAAGGTGCATATTTGTTAAGTTTTCTTGAAGGAGATCTTCTGAACAACCCTATCAGTGGGTTGTACCTGAATAAATTATATGCCTAACCCCATTTTCCCTTTCAAAACATTGTAGATACACCATTTTTATTTATTTGTTGTATCTTTATTATCAAAAATCCCTTTCCTAACTTGTATTAGTCAAACACCTTTTCATTTCCTTTGCAGAAAAATTCAAGTACATATTGTTATGTTGGCTTCATTAATCGACCAAGTCATTGATCAAAGAATCTCTTGGGCTATTAATACCCCGACACATATTCTTCGCCACACATATGGCCCATGTCTTGGTCCATCTACTAATAACCAAGCATAGTATTATATTGTGATTGGATTATTGATCTATGCAATTCACTTCAACATTCACCATCTTTATGTTCATTTGGATTCTCAATTATTTGTAGCACAATTAAATAATGTTTTCCATGTTTGTGATCCATGCCTTGTATAAAATTCCCTACAAGTGCAACTTTTATCTCAACAATTTGAAACCATCATATTCATTCATATCTTTAGAAGTTCAAATGCATCTATCGATCACATCAAAAAAAAAAGTTTTGGATTGGAATTTATTACATTGATTAGTACACCACTCATTAAGGAAATAAAATTTTATATTTTACCATTAATTTATGTCATGACCATCACACATGCATAAATATAAATACAAAAACAACATTACATTTATCCATTTGAAACACAAATATAGAAAACCAAAAAGATAACATGTGTATGTATGTAGGTATGTATATGAATGTCATGTACATCATGCCCCTCATGGGTTGATTAAAAAAAATAGCCTTATAGGGGTATATATAAAAAACCGCCTCCCATAGGAAACCATCATAGTACATATAAAAAATTGGGCTCATGAAACATACATATATACAAATCCCCCCCTCCAAGAGAGGGGGGAGCCATCAGTTCTAGTGGCAGCACTACCTCGTATGGTGGTTCTAATGCCATTATTTATAGTGCAAGTGTTGTTGTTATTGTTGGAACAATTGATATTGGTGGTGCCACTACTACCAATGGAGGTACCACCACTGTTATCGAGGCTAACATTGTTGTCCCTTGGGTAGGCCTTATCTAAGCATTCTCGCATACCATGCATTATTTCCTTAGGAGCATGTGCCTCCTTTTACGCACACCCTTCAGGATGTGGAGGTATGTGGCTACCAATTGATCATTACTATCAACCCACCATTGATCATCAACTCCCTCAAGTGTGATAGAAAATTTTCACTCAAGATTGACATACCCTACATTAGGGTCACACCCTACTAAGGCACCCCCACTAGAACCTATATCTACTTTCCCCTCATGGGGTAAGGATGTATACTACAAGTTTCCTTGAGACTTTGTAGAACTCACAAAATAAAGGGTCTTGCAATTTTCTCTTAGTTACCATGATTTCCTCAAAATATGGTGGATCAATAAGAAAGCGTTCAAAGCTAGAGAGGTATGTAAATATCATACCAAGCATCTAAGGGTTCCCTACTATATCACAATAGCATTGACAAGCAAAATATATAGGGAGGGATAATCTATATAGTTCAAGGAGGCTTAGGATCCACTCCCTTATCAAGTAACTTGGATTAGGAAAATCTTCAATTGGTAATCTATACTATAAACCTCAATGAATCAAGCCAAATACACAACCGCAAGAATCCCTCTGGTGTTGTACATGCCATCATACTTGTTGGATGTGGAATGTGTTTCAAATAGTTTTCAAGAGATAGCATGGTGATGGAAACCAAGTGAATCAACTATCCATATATATTTTTGAATCCTTTGGAAACATAAATTTAGAATTCAATATACAAATATCTATGACTATTTCATGGATCCTTGTATAACTTGATATTTTGTGAGACCACCCAATGCATGTCAGTAAAGACACAATAAGAGATCAATGATATTGGAGACTACTATGTCATTGAGCTCAACATACATCAAAAAAATTTGGGCTACCAAAGGTGTACGCCAATTACCCAAATTCATCCCTGACAAGATTGTTCTTTAGGAAGTAGCATATTTGACCTTTGTGAGTGGTGTAGGAGTAGCCCTTTCCCACAATAAAAAGGCATCGTGCCCCCCTTAACCCTTTTTGTAGAAGCATATGGCATAGAAAAAAAGTGAAATGTGCAAGAGAAAAATCATAGGATCTCCTTTTCTTTCATTTCAGAGAGGAGAGATTCACGAGACATGATCCACTTGATGTGGTGGCCCACCATTGCCATGCCTGCAAATATAAGTGGCCCTATCAAAATCAGGTTTGGAAAGAGGAATAGGTCTATCATAAGATTGCATAATTAAATGAAGTGGCACTAAGAATGGGAAAGGGTAGGAGAGGAGCTTACATAAAGAGAGAATAGTTACAGAGAGAGAGAGAGAGCATTGGTAGCTACATCAGTAGAAGAAGCACAGACAAAGGAAGAAAAAGAGAAACAAACCATTGAAGCATAAGCCCAAGCATAAAAATGAGACAAAACATTGAAGCTCAAAATTCTATGGAACTACAAGAAGCTCAAGAAAACACCGAACAAGACACATCGAATAAAGAAACATAAGAAGCTAAGGCAAAGGAAAGGGAAGAAGTCAGTAAGAAGAAGAATGAGGAGTATGGAAACATAGAACACATGGATCTCAAAACTTCTAATCCGAACAAATATTTTGACTCCCCGTACCATCCATCATTAGTGGGAATATCTCCCTTTATTAGTTGGGTTTGGGAAAATTTACTCCTTCTAAAACCAATGTCACCACATCCTTCAACTCTTCTGTTTTTGAGAAGGAGAAGAGGGGACTGGTGAGACATACCTAAAAGAAACTCAATATACTCAAATTTCCAGAGCTCACAGTCACTACAAAAGCTCTAATGGTAATAGAGACAAAGGCCAGCCTTATATCCATTGCCTATGCAAAATTTTCCTTCTCTCAAGCAAATGAATTCAACATTCATAATATGGTCAAAGAAAGCCATTGGAATTGTGATCAAAATCACTTCAAGAATATTCAAGGATATATTAAAGGAATACATTGAAACTCCTTCTAGAGACATCAACTTGATTAACTCATATATCAGCACCCTCTAAAGAGGTATGGGTTCCATGCTTAAGGAGATGTCTAATTATGGGTCACCTTAAAACAATTAATTTTTAGGTGTATTATGAGTATTTCCTCTCAATGCGGAGTCAGGACAACCTATTTTGATGATAAATATGATGGTTGATTATGACCCATATAATGCAAAGAATCCTTTTGAAAAAGACAAAAATAAAATAATTGAAAGGTCATAACCACTAAGAAAGCAACTTAAATGACCCTATACAATTATGAGGGAGGAGATAAAATATAAATACCTAGAGTTAGGGGATTTCGAAACTTCAACATTTTGTAAACTCTTTTATAAAAGTTTAATAAGGAGAATCCTCCATAGCCAATAATGAAAGATAAATTTTTATTTTGTTATTGTGAGTAGTGAACTATATATATTGCTTGTTATCTACCATAATTGTTGTAAGATTGTATTACTTCCACTATAGAGTTTTCTATGCAGCAACGTATTTGTGTACTTTATTTTCCCATCATGTTTGATATGAGATGATGAATCAAATATTACTAATAGTAATTTAGTGATAGACTTGTCTAAACTCATTTACTATTTATTGTGAAATACTTTCATTTTTATCTTTAGTTCTTGAATAGCTTTTTGTTCCATAAGAGCATATTCTACGAGTAGTCTTGTATTCACTTGTTAATCACACGCTCCTAGCTAGGATAGGTAGAATATATTTGTTTCTAGCACATAAACTAGTAGCATTTTTCATTTGAATTTCATCTTCATCCCCATTTAAGTAGTAATGGTTGTATGGCTAGAATCATGATGGGTTCCCCACTCTAAACGATGTAAATTCTAGTTGGGACTTCACACTGAGTAGAACCCCTATGGTTGAGCTAGGCATTTTTTCCATGTCAACGTTGATATAAGCAACACTCCTCTATAATGTTGACAATATTTTTCAGAGGGAAGATTTACATAGTTGTGGGACTGGGGTTACGCAGACAAATTTCCCCATAGATGTCAATATATGGACATCTAGATATCAATCCAATTGCTTGGGTGTCTCTATATTGATGTTTATGTGCATGTTGATATATCAATGTCCTAAAACATCATTTTAAAGAGTGCAAACACTATATTGTAGCATTTCATTGTTTAAGCAATATTTCAATGCATCATTATATCAATATTTATAGAGAGATGAGAAACCTACACATGTTGATATATCGATATGGTGTAGCATAGGTATAATGACATGTTTCTCACTGAGGATTTAAATATACTAATTTTTACGAAACGTTCTAAAACATGATGTAAATTAAAAATGGGACGATTTGCTTGAAAGTCCTAATTCTGACCAAGTAAATGACAAAACCAAGTCGTATAAATGTCATTTTTTTATCCCACGTGTAGTAGTGATGAAACTAAGAACCTACAGATATAATGGCATATTTTTCCAAAGGGGAAAAATACACTTTAATTGAGACATAAGTATCTTACCTTTAGCCAATTGGAACCATACTTTGCCAATCCATGGGAATAGATTAGAGAGAAGTGACTCTTCCCACTGAAATAACCAACTTGAGATCATTTCCTTGGAACAAAACTTACTCAAGTATGTATTCCTTCAAAAATGATTGTCTTGTCTTGAATACATCTCTTACGCCCCTGGGAAGGTAAGGACTATGTATCTTTTTTCTCTTTTACATTGCTTTGAGATAGATTCTCTCCATGATCATATTAATTTATTGCTTCATTAACTCTATCACAACTTAATTTCTTAAGTGAAAAAGCCCTTCTTAATAATCCCTAATCTACCTCTTCCATCCTCATCCCCACAAAAATTTTCATTAAAAACTCATATCCACCTTTTTCAATAAAAATCCATATCCACTACATATCGTTGATTACAAACTTTTTATATTCTATAACTTGTACTATTTCTTTAATGTTTTAATGTTATATGCATTCCCCAAAAACTCTATCCACCTTTTCCATTAAAAATCCATAACCACAATAGGGGTGGTAGGTGCGGGTTGGGGGCGTGATTTTTTACTCTAGAGGACTCCAGAAGAAAAACTATTCATGGGGACTGGGAGAAAACATAAATATTCAAGCGGAATCCCTTGCTCTTTGGCAAGGCCTCATGCTAGTCTTGAAGAGAAATATATATAAATTTCTCATAGTTGGGGATTCTATGATAGTCATTCAACACCTTGTCTCCAAGCATGCACCAATCGATGGTCCTTTGTATCTTCCCTATCATAATTTTTATCAATGGAATTTGGGATCAGTCCCTTTGTTTCAATTCTCCTCAGTTTCATTTTGTTGCTTTGGTGGAAATGGAATTGGAAAAAGGTAACAAGGCACAGCTTGATCAATTGCTTGACCAGGAAAAGCAAAAGCAAAACAGGGTCATTGATATGCAAGCATTAGTGAAAAGACAGAAGGTTTGAGAGGAATACAGTGTTAGAAATCCGTTGATCAACCATATTCATTAAGATTGTCTGGATGCTCAAGTCACTCAACTGAGGAAAAGACTCTTAAAGGAAAAATTCGAGATTGAATTATGGAAAGGTAAATTTAAGATCTTTGAAAAAAATATCAATTATTTGAAGAGTGTTTGGAAGGGTTCTATTGCAGAGAAGACTTCTTGGAATGAAAAGAATAAACCTAGGTTGGTTTATATTGTTAGCTCGTATTTAGATGTGAAGAATACATATGAGAAGAATGAATAAGAGGATGTATATTCTCCTCAATTTACATCAAAATCATAATAATGCCACAAGCTTTCATAATTTTGGGACTCATACCACTCTTTTGGCGTTTAATAAAGTGGAAATGTATTTTGTTAGTTATGTTGGCCCTAGGAGAAGATAGGAAGAATTCAGTTAGAATTATTCTCAGAATGTGAAGAGTCTGGTCGTGCAACAGAGGAAGCTGTGACGGAGGAAGAAATAAGACAGAAGAAGTAGCAGGAAAAGGAAAGACGCGACAGAAGCATCCTGGAAGGAAGAAGTCCATGATAGAAAGAAAAGCTACGACTAGATCAACCATGATGGAAGGAACCACGATAGAAGGCTTGCAGTGGCTGAAAATGATAGCTTGAGAAATCATGGGTAAGGAGTCGGATAAGAGTCACATGTCCTTTAGGGAATAAAGCATATTTGTATTTTGGGTCGATAGTGCCTATTGACAGTTGTAATGGGAATGTATGAGAATAGGAATGATAGCCTGTCGGCTAACAGAATGAAGTCAACCGATAACGACGTGTAAGAATCTATAAAAGGAAGTACCCAAGATGTGTGCAGGTTGGCTTCCATTACTTCCTAGTCATTCGGTTGGTTGTTTACTTCATAGTTGGTCTTTGTTTGTTAAAAGAGTAAGTTGATCCAGGCTTTGTGCGGATCGATGATAGAGTTGTACAGAAGAGTGAGTCGATCCAAGTTGTGTGCGGATCGACAATAGATTTTTAGAGAAAAGTGAGTCAATCCAGGATGTGTGTGGATCAACTGTAGAGCTGTAGAGAAGAGTGAGTCGATCCAGGCTGTGTGCAGATCAACGGTAGAATTGTAGAGAAGAGTGAGTCGATCCAGGCTATGTGCGGATCGACAGTAGAGTGAAGGGGAGGAGAACTTCACATATCTGAGACTAGAGAGCATGAGAGTAGAGAGAAGTCTATATATATTATAGAAGAATACCTAGAACAGAGTCTAAAAGCTGAGTGCACAGACGAAAGGTGCATATATTTCTCATTCCAGATGAAAAGCGCCTTTGTGGTTTTTCCTAGATGTGTTTCAATGTTAAATTATATGTCAATGTGTATTTGATGAATGTGTTTGTATCGCATGAATGTATGTTGTGAATAAGTGCTTATGTGTTTTCCTATAAATAGTTTTTATATGCATATATTGCATTGTGGCTAGTTGGAATCGCTAATAAGGCATTATATTGAATGGTGTAACCTTTGTCGATGGATAAGTAGAGTAATATCTTGAATGTGCATAATAAGCATAAGCAAGACCTCACCTGCTTTGGTCGAGCGAGTTGGTAAGTTGTTGTGAGAGGAGAAATCCCCACCCAACTGTAGAAACCCGGTTCTGACAATTACCCATAAGAGATATACTGCGTGAAACTACATATGCGTCGCAAGTGCTGCCGATTGAGCCTTGCTCTGTCGAGACGATATCTTAGGATTTATTGCAGTACAAAGAAGGTCTGAACCTGGGTCAAAGGGAGAAACACCAACAAATGGTTTCATTGTCAGGACCATGAATCATTATGGTGAGGGATATGTTTTAGCACCCGACGAAGCTGAAAATTCAAGAGTGGGTGGATTCTAAAGCATTAGAGTTTACACGAGAAAAAAGTGAAGGATCGCGGTTGAATCCGACAAAGTGGTTGGAGAGATACCTCTATACGGATATTCATGAAATTTTCTTTTGTGAGTTTCCTATTTTATTATATGAGTGGTTTTCAAAGCTAGCAACCCAGCGAAAAAAAATTCAAGTGGGAGAACCGACAAAGTGGAACCCTTAGCCGATTCAGTGACTTAAAAGTATTAGTAACCTTGTGTCTAGGGTTGTTGATTTTTGTGTAGACATTATTTTGGAGGGATACATTACTAAGTTTGTTGTCAACACAATAACATCATATAGTGAGGCGGAAAGAAAAATTTTCCAAGGACCAAAAGGAAGATACTTGACATCTTTAAAGACTTGGATAAAGATGTGTGTATGCAAAAAAGTAATCCTAAGAATAGAGTCTGAGGAGTAAATAACTGTATATAAATACCTGGGTTATGTCGTAGAATAACTGCATGAAAAATGGAGCAAAGTAAGTTGTGATGTTCCCTAGTGATAACAGAACTGCACTAGAAGGAGGATGTCTAAGGAGTGGAAAGAGATTTCGGTTGGGGAAAAGAAGAAGAACTATGACAAGAAGAGGAAGTTGTAGTATGACCAGAGGAGAAGATTACGAGTAGACGTCACACTCTGATGAATGTTCTTGCGATGAAGAAGAAGAATATCAGCCTATCCTCAAAAGGGAAGAAGAAGAAGACGCCCTAGACATATAATATGAATAGAACACACCTACAACTCCACATACATCTCCGGAGGAAAGATCCAAAAACTCATCTCCTAGTGGATTTGTAAATACACCTAACAACAATAGTGTAAATAGCGGACAAGGGAGTCCTACTAGCCAAACATTTTGTCCATGACTACCAAGATTCAATATAATGGTTGGAAACGATATTAATCTGCCAATATTTAATGGAAATGGGATAGAAGACCTAGAGCAACATCTGTTTGTATGCAAAGTTATATGGATAGTGTGACAAGTCCAAGATGAAGCAATAAATAAGGTGCATATGATCACAACTCTGAGGGGTCGTGCGCTCGACTATTATATGAATTTTTTTGTGGTTCTGACAAGAATCACACATAAAAAGCTCATCCAAATTCAAGCGGGATTAATAGATCAATTCAGAAAGCCCAAATCTAAATATAAGTGTAGAGATTAAGCAATTTGCTACATATTCTGTGTGGGACTTCAACCAAATATTTAAGACATATGTCAGGCATGTAACACAAGGAATGGTTCATTGCAGCATTGTTGCCGCACATATGAATTCCCTTGATGCAGCAGAAGATTGTGTCGCATACTGAAGCTCTAGAGATATCAATGAAGTTGGAATTATTAGTGATTGGAGAGATTGGTGCAGGAATGATGCAAATTCAGTCACAACTAGCTAACCTTACGCTGCAACTCCAGGACCTTAAAAAAGGGAAGGAAGTCTAAGAAGAAATATGGTGTACCAGATGTAGAACTGAGGGACACCATAAGGATAATTGCTCGGCGTTTATGAACTATGTTGCATCAGGAGCATTGAATCTAATAAATGTGTAAGGGATGCCTTAGTGTAGAATATGCCATACTAGAGGCCATCGGTGGGAAGAGTGTTTGTACTTGCAGAAGATTGTAATTACATCGGCTAGTATGTATTGTAAATTTTGTAAATCTGTAGGCCATGATGAGAAGGATTGCAGAGCTTTCCAGCTATTGCAGGAGAAAACAGTGGATACCTATTTGATGAAGAATGAAGAGCAAATGTAATTTGAGCGAGCACAAGCTCAATATACAACGGCCCAATATCAACAAAATATGTATCCTAAACCCCAAATCAACAAAATCAGTATCCACGGAAACAATACCCTCAACCAAGGGGGGTGGAAACTTTTGAGTTCGAGGACAAAGAGGAGGATTTGGTCACAGAAGAGGCCAAATCACATGTTATAATTGTGGACAACCAAGACATTTTTCTATACAAAGACATGTTCGTATTGTAAATGCTTTAATCATACTGTCTAACTATGTCCACAATTGATTGCAAAGTAGCAAGATAGAAATGTGGGAAATCCAAACCCTCTGTAGAATCCCAATCTGAATCATAACCAAAATATCCAGATGATTTATGTCGAGCCGAGAGAAGAAAATATTATTGTCGTGAAAAGGGGAGGTGTTGCGACTGGAGCAGACCAAAATACACAGCATGACCAACCGCAGGTGCGACCAACAACACAAAAGAAAGTGTCATTCGACGTCCAAAGAGAAAAGGAATTATTTTTCGAAGCACGACCAGAATTCGTCGACATCTTCTCCTACACTACCAAGAAGAGAGATAATGGATATGCCTGAAAGATTCGATCAACTATTCCGAAAGCAACCAACGGGAAAGGTTAGTAAACTTAAAGAATTTTTTTAAAGTTGTTTTTCGCTAATACATGATAAAGATGTTGTCGCATAATTGACAACTCTTATAAAAGAACATCAAGAAGAAGTGTGACCAGACAGAAGAGTAAACTAGGTTGGAAAAAGATTAAAGACTAGTCACGAGTTAAGAATGAATGGATAGATAGGAGATTATGATGTGGATTACATTATCCTAGATTTGGGATCATATGTCAACATTCTAACAAGACAAACATGGGAAAGCATGGGGAAACCACGAATGGATTGGTATCCCATTTAGCTCAGATTAAAAAATCAATCGAAAGTACTACCTATTGGTCGATTGACTCAAGTGCCTATCGAGGTAGGAGGCTTGGGAATGTATGCTGATTTTAAAGTAATCAGCATTTCCCATGACACAACCCCATATCCTGCACTTTTGGGGATCGACTAAGCGATCAATAATCATACCATCATCAATTTTAAGAAAATAATCTTATCATTTGAAGATTTAGAGTTAATAGTGGTCACGCCAATTGATCCGCTAGAAGGTCAGAGATATGTTGAGCCAGTAAATAGTGAAGGACAAGACAACTATCTTGACCATATTTATAACATCGCGTCAATGAGGGACGACTATGTAAATCCAACCGCTGACTAAAATCTTAGTTGGCGAAGTATTAGATCCTATACATCAGATTCCAACGAAGCATTAGAAAACTGCCAGAATCAGATGCGTGAAGTATCCATGAGAAAGTGCACAAGAATTACGTGGTCTGTGCGACAGGCAGGAACTGAGGCAAGTGAGTTACCTACCTATGAAGGTTTACCTAACCTTGCATCTTTTCTAACAGATTTTGAAGAAAAAGTCATAGAAAAACAGTGCTTATCCACCTTGGACTTTGTGTTGAAAGCTACACCCACCAGATGGTGGGTCACACATAAAAAATCTATCTTAGAATGGCCACAATGTCGACGATTGCTGTAGATAAGGTTCGAAGGAGAGATCAATTATGTTGGTAAAAAAAAAACAGGATTGACAAATATTGTTGACCATATTGAGTATTGTTGTGCTACATTTCATCAATTCATACATACGTTAGACATGATACCAAGGAGATGGCATACATCAGTTGAATTGAGAGGAGGAACTATTGAATGGGATGAATTAGCTACTAGCTTCATACACACATTTGAATTTGTTGATGATCATTCGTTGATTGATTTCGCATTGCAAGTAATGAAGATAAAGATATTGGAAGATATCCATGTCGCAATGACAAACATCAATCAACGTGATGCAACAATCCATCACTGGATGGAGTCCTACAACGTGACGGGAGAACCTGATGACGATGACCCACTTGATGTAAACATACCTGATTCTGAAGGTATGCATGCATTGGAAGGATTTGATAATTCTAGCGACCAATTTATGAATCCACTAAAAGTATAAAATAGAATATTGGCACCCCGGAGAATCCAAAATTTACCAATATTGGAGATCACTAGGATGATTAGACTATCGGGAAAATCACATATCTATTGCATGAGTTTCAAGATATGTTCCCTATGAAATTATCAGAGATGAAAGGGATTGTCGGAGACCTTGGAGAAATGAAGATACCTTTAAAGCCTGATGCAAAACCTATCAAGCATCGACCATCCCGATTGAATCCATGGTATTAAGAAAAAGTCAAGGGAGAGTGTAGCTGGAAATTCTCACCTCCTGCGGATAGGAGTTGTTTCCCTAGATCTGAATGGTACAAGTCTAGAACAAATGAGTGATAACAAGAATAAGCACTTTCTTTAGAATTGATAGATATCTGCAATGAGTCTTTTATCTATCCTGCAGTATGATGCATCAGTCCTCTATGGTGCTAGATCTCCACAGATATACCTACATTAAACACATCAAACAACAAACAAGATAAAAAGTACTAGAAAATGATCTATAACTCTATATCAGTGACTAAGGAATCTGATAACAAAATGAGTGATCATGACACAATACATTTTATGGGAAAGAAACCATCATTGCATTAAGATTGTAGAAGAGAGATTACAACCATTTCCTTAGTGTTGAGTGATCATGACACAATACATTTTATGGGAAAGAAACCATCATTGCATTAATATGGGAGAAGAGAGATTACAACCATTTCCTTAGTGTTGTGATTCCTCCTCACAAACCAAGTCTTGTCCTCAAAGCTCCAACTTACCTTCTCTATGCTCACCCTAGATTTGGCCAGAACTTTAGTGCATCAACATAACTTTTCTCTCTCTCAACCATGGAGGATGAGCTAGTATTTATATCCCTTGGGAGGATAGGGATGGTTGAGAAAATGGTGGATGAGGTGAAAGGGAGATCCTACTATGAGGGATCTCGAGTCCAGGTGGTCTACAAGAGTAGGTATGAGGGTACCATGAAGCTTTCCTTCGAGAAGCTTCGTGAATCTTCTCTTTTTCTTTTTAAAACTTGATCACCACTCTTTCACTATGGAGACAGAGCATTACCAGGGTGGAACCGCTTATTGATCAAAGGGTATAGGCAGTGGCACCATTCATTGTCAAGAGACAAGAGGAATTATTGAAGAGGGTAACACTTATTACATAAAGGGAAGAAGCGGTGGTGGAATCAAGTACGAAAAATAAGAGTCATGGCCAGTGTCCAACTTCACATTATGGGGATTGAAGGAAATTGCTGATTTTTTGGGCCTCAACACATGATGGTGATGAGAATTGTGTGTAACAAAATTCCCCCCAAAGCATGAGGCTAGAGGGATACGATAGGTGAACACTTTGTAAGAGCAAGTTATCACTTTGAGGCAAGAAATCACTTGATCAGAGTTCATCATCAACCTGGCTTCTACAATACATCAATACTTTTGACTCATATAGAAATAACCATTCATCATGGTTGCATACCAATACAAGGCAAATCCATGAGAGGGATGAATAAGCATAGCTATTAGAATACAGTGTAGATCCATGTGAAAGGGACTCAAACTTGGACATAGCTACTAGTCATACAATGTATACCTATGTCATATAGGTGCAAATTTGAGCACAACCATGATTCATACAAATGTGGATCCATGATAGGACTCATACAAATACTCCATCGCAACCTAGGGAAAGCAACGAGTGCTTAATAGATACCCAGGATCTTCGTCTCGTCTTCCACAAAGTACGATTCTATCCATGTGATTACAAGGTCTTGTTGTCGAACATGGTAGAAACCACTTGATTACCGGTCAATGATGAGAACCATTAACAAGTGCGAGGGATATCACCATTGATGTCGATGATTCCCAAGGTACCCTAGTACAATCTCCTGAATGTGAATAGATGTCGAACACTCAGTCAAATATTTCGATAAAAGGTCAATGATGTGAACCTATGTAGAAAGGGAGAGAATCTGTCATTGATGCATACAGATCTCAAGGTACTAATTTGTTTCTAAGACTAATTCCTGGATGATGAGCTGAAGTCGATAGGAATAGTCTCGTCAAAGGAGGTCCATGATGAATCCCACATCGATGACACGAAACTCGGAACAAAGTTCTAGAATTTTGAGTATGATGTATCCATAGGACTGACACAAAAGTTTAAACTGCAAATGTAAACTCTCAACATAACTTTCCTTTGAACATCAGGTGGCACGACCGAAGACTTGGTAGCATTAACTTGACCAGGCAGATACCAAAACATAATGCGACGGTGGACAATGCATTCTTTGAAAGGCTCAAAGGAGTGACATGACTCATGAAAGTGGATCGACTTGGAAGCAAGTTGGATACCCAATTGACTTAATGAAGTGCATACAAGTGCCATGTTCAAAGGTGACTAATAACTATCATTGATTGCAAATGAGATAGTTCACTTCCCTTAATTTACCCATCATGATTGATGAGTGCCTCTTTTCGTTTTTATGATTTCAAAGAGGGTAACAAACACTTGTTGTAGCTTATCCTACGATAATTCCATTCTCATATGTTTCACAAACCTGAGAAAGGAGGGGTTCGTTCCCAAAAGAGGGTCTCTCGGTGTTTGATTTAACAAGTCCATTGAAAGTTAACTCAATATTGTTCATGTTTAGAGAGTTTGAACAAAAACAGAAGAAGACTCCACAAGGTCCTTTTTCATATGATTTAGTCTCTAGGGCCCAAAAAAATTTAAATAATGCCCAATAGAACTCTTCTAGCTGAGATCAAATAGAGTGTTCATTTTTCATAATTAGTCAATCTAAACCGAAAAAGAGATAAACTATCGTAAAAAAGATGACCTTTCAAGTACTCTTACGAGCATGAATAAGACAAGTTCACTCAGCAATCTTTTCACATTTAAGGAGTCTGAAAAGAGATTAAAGAAGACTCCATTAGGGTTTCTTTTTGCGATGAAGATATTTAACGAATCTGAAAAGAAGCGAAAGTTGACTTGAAACTTTGGTACCGGGTTTAAAGAGCATGACCAAAATGTCGAAATTAGCGCTCAATGACTTTTTCGTTTTATGGAAGTATGAAAAAGTCAAAAACAAACTTACTCGTAACCAAAAACTTTTAATTTCCTTCCCTTGAAAAAACTTTTAAAGGACCATTAGATCTCCAAAATATTTAAAGAACTAGTTTTTAATGGATATGTAAAAGGGCATTTTATTAAAATTTAATTAAAAGTGTTAAAAATAATAATAAAACATAAAAACATTTCATATAAAAATCAATGAAATAGTAAAAAACATACCATTTCACTTTTTACCAAGTTTGAGAGCTATTTTGGAGCTATTTGTGTGCAAACTTCAGGCAAGGATTCCATAGACATCAACCGCCTGTTTCTCGATCCGTCAGCTCCAGGTAAGAGCCAAACTTATTCCCGGTATTTTTATGGTTTCAATTTATATTTCCACGCAATTTTTTTGAGGTTTTGAGGTTTTTACCCTAGGGTAAAAACTGCTCGCAGGGTAATGCTCTTTCCCTTTGGCGGAAAGGAGGTTCCCGAGAAAAACCACGGTTTTCACGTCGATAAAGGCAGTTCCACTGCTATGTCTAAAAGAGACAGAATCGGTGTCACAGGTTGCTCCAAAATGATGAACGACCAAGCCAAAATAATGTCTTTAAAGTATTTTTAATGGTTGATAATGCATTCTAATACGTTATTTTTATTATTATTTTTGGCAGGTCACTTAGGTCAAAATGGTTGTGTGGAAGGAGAGGCAACATGAGGATGATGATTCCAAGGCTGAAGCAGATGTTGGTTCTATAGCAACTTTACGGGGCTATGGCCTCCTAAAATTCTTCCATGTTCAAAGCATGAGGTCTCATGTGAGACCACCGAAATATATACTAAGAATGTGGAACCCAGAGCAACAATTATTCGAGGTGGGGGACCACATTCTTACCGTGGAAGTATAGGACATCTACTTCATTACAGGATTATCTAGGCATGGGGCACCAATCTCATTGATAGGTTCCCGAGGGGGAGATGTCACGACGCATGAGCTTATAGATCACCACTGTTTTCCAGGCACTCAGATGTCTGAGAAAAAGATCCCAATAAAAGAGGCGATGGATTTTCCTCTCTGGACAGTGCTTTGCACCATGCAGGTGGTTGCAGGGATCCAAGTGTCTCATCAGGATTCTCGTGCACACATGCTCTATGCCTTGGAGGACATGGCGCCTACAGTTTATAATTGGGTCGAGGCTTTACTGAGTGTCTTCAAGGAACAACTGACTAAGTGTCGGCAGGGGGAGTTAAAACTATTTGGTTATGGAACCATCTTGGCATCCTTCTTCTTCAAGCGGGTACCTCATCTAAGGCCACAGGTATCTTTCACCGAGCTGAGAGCTCGAGACCCTTGCATGCTGCGGTGGGTAGAGATCATGGCTCACACTGGTGGCGGCGAGGCCAAGGTCAAGTATGGGAGCGAATTATTTTTGTTGGTTAGATGACCAACTCCTCATGGTTGAGGATTATGTGTACGCTGGTACTAAATTTAGGGGAGACCCTAATATACCCTTACCGGCAGGTGCCCAATGGGGCGATATCAGTAAGAAGAAAACTCAAGATATTGATTATTTTTTCATTTTATGTTTTATAATTTTTATGAATGATAATGAGATCAAAGATTTTCATGCAGATGTAGGAGATGCACGACCTGGGGGTTCATCCCCAATTGACAGGAGAGCGGGGGCTTGCTTAGTATACAAAGGAGACAATGATTTGACTGAGTTGGAGGAGAACCTCAACCGGTTAACTCTTGATATTCCAGATGCTTCCATAGACGACCTCCCTAGGAGGTACCAGAGACATACAGCTGGAGTATCGAATAGATTTAGCCTCCTGCTACGGAGGGTAGTGAGAGCTATCGTGTGTTATCATGAGCATCACTAGTTATCCTACATGATGTAGCCACTGAAAGTTATCTAGCTTCAATATTTTTTTCATTTTGTATATCTCAAAGCCAGTGTGCTTCAGTTGGGGTCTCGAGACCATATTTTTTGTAAAAAACTTATATATACATATACATACTTATTTACGACGTCTTATATGTGTTCAAATGGAGAATGAAATTTATATGATTTTTTATGTCTTTTACTGTTTATTTTATTTACAATGAACCATGTTTTATTTATCAAAAGTTATGTATGGGCAATATACTAGTCCAATATGTAATTGTCCAATGAGTCTGCAACAGTGTTATAAGACCTAGGAATATGTCAATAAGTGATTGATTCAAACGAACTTTCTAACAAATACAAGGCTCTAAAAAATACAGAGTGTAGGGTTTCAGATGGCATAGACGTGGTTCAAATGAAAAACCACTCATTGTGAGTCCATGAAGACCACCAAGTTATCAATGTCCCAAGATGCAGCCTCATTCAACAAACCTATTATCGCTTGATACTCGTCGATGTTATTGGTGGTTGGACCTACGCAGACCGCTCCTGAACTGACTAAATCATGAGCCAGGGAATACAAAATCCAATCAGCTGAAGCAAGGTTCAGGGTATGATGGCAAGCACCATTAGTAAAACCATAAAAATCCATTTGATCTGCATAACCAAAACATGGTATAAACAGTACTGATAAAAACTCAAAACCATATTGAAATACTAAAACCACACCAAAAAGTCAATCAATGTACATATATACAAGGTACTATATCATAAATGACTTCAAGCATAGTACCTTTTCAGGTACAACCCATTGTGAGGTTGCCTGAAATGTATCCCATCGTAATCTACAAGATCGTATGCTCCTTTCTCTAAAACTTTACTAACGATGAAAGGCCCATACCACATGGGTTCTAACTTACCTTTACCAAGCTTGTCATGCTTCTGATCATAAGTAAGAACCATTTCACCTTCATTAAACACACGAGGTTGAACAGAATTATCGTATTGAGCCTTGATGCATTTTTTATGTGCCTTATTAGCCAAGGAAACATCTCTTCGATTCTCATCAAGATTTGTCAAATACAAAAACCATTCTTATTCGGCAAAAGTGTTTGGGAGAATCTTAACTGCGAGCTTGAGTGACGAGATCTCACATTCAATAGGAAGGATAGCTTCCAGTCCATAGACCAACTGAAATGACGTGAAACTAGTTATTGTTTTAATCGAAGTCCTATAAGCCCATAGTGCAGAAAATAGAGTCAAGATCCAGTTGGATTTATGATCTCCAACCATTCTACGCAGCATAGTCTTCACAACTTTGTTAATGGTCTCAACTTAACCATTATCCTATGGATAATAAGGAGTTGAGTTTTCATGACGAAAACCCAGCATAGCACTCGACTTAGCCATCATCTGATTATGGAAATGAGATCCGTGGTCAGTGACTATGGCTTGCGGAACTCCAAACCTAGTTATTACGTGACTAAACAAAAAGAGGGAAGTGGTCCAGTCATCCTCTACATATGTAGGCATTTCCTCAGCCCATTTTGTAAAATAATAAACTACAATGATGTAACCATGCCCCCCAACTTAGGTAGGCTTACAATGCATAAAATTTATCCCCCATTTGGCGAAAGGGCCAACGATAATGACGGGGTGTAAAGGAGTAGGGTGGGTGTGCTTTTTTGGATAAAAAATTTGACATGGTGGGCACTTTTTAACCGCCTCATGACAATATTTGAAGATAGAGGGCCAAAAATACCCAGCGTGAAGGATTTTCTGAGCTATAGCCATCCCAGAAAGATGAACGCCACATGCTCCAAAGTGGCAATCATTCAAAACTTGTCCAGCCTCTTCGTGTGTAAGACATCATCGAAGAACAAATTCAATATCACGACGATATAACATGTCATTTAAAATGAGGTAATATTTTGCATTATGACGGATGTGTCGATGATCATTTCGGGAGATATCAAGCTGAAACCTTTGGGTTTGGAGATAGATGATCAGATCTCCATACCACGTATCGGTTGTGCTAATCAGGAATGAAAATTCATCCAGAAATGAATCATTGGACTTAGATTCCATGAAATCACAGGGAAGGTCACACATTAACTCTGCGAAAACTAAGGACTTCTTGGAAGTAGCCTTAGCAAACTCGAGATCGAATTCCTGCAAGATGATGATCCAAGGAGAATACCTGCCCCCTAGTACTTGATAAGCAAAATGTAATACATAGGGTTTTGATTAGCGAGAACAGTTATTGTGCGTAGGAAAATGTAGTGACGGAATCTTTGCACAGCAATTACCATGGCCAAAGACAGCTTCTCCACATGTGAATAACGAGTTTCAAAGTCAAGTAGACTCTCACTTAGATAGTAAATCACATGCTCTTAGCCATTAAGATCTTCCTGCACTAGAACCATACTGATGGTAGTAGTGGAGGCAACAACATACATCAAAAATTATTTTGAATAATTTGGGGGGTGTAACATCGGTGAATGTGTCAGAGCATGTTTCAAATTATCAAAAGCTCATTGGGCCTGGTCATCCCAAAAGAATGGAGTGTTCTTCTTAAGGAGACGCATATAACCATGCATTTTTTCTACAAATATGCACACAAAACGACGAAGAAAGTTTTCCTTCCCTTGCAAACTTTGAAGTTCAGTGATATTAGTCGGGCAGGTAAGGCCAAAATAGCAGCTATCTTCAAAGGATCTATCCGGATGCCATCTTTGGAAACCATGAATCCAAGAAGATGTCCAATATCAACACAAAAGACACACTTGTGTGGATTAATCCAAATGTGATAATGGCAGCATCGGAGGAAAATGTCCCTAAGATTCCCTAGGTGATCCTTGCACTGATTTGAATGAGTGAGGAGGTTATCTAGATACAATTCCATAATGTATTTAATATCGTGAAAAGCGTAGGACATGGCGCACTGGAATGTAGCTCCAACGTTTTTCAAACCAAAGGGTAACTTTCGATAAGAAAAGGTTCCCCACGGGCAAATGAATGTTGTCTTATGCTGGTTAGCGGGTAAGATTTCTATCTGATTATAGCCAAAAAAGCCATCCATAAATGAGAAGATGGCGCTCCCAGCACAGTTATCAATGATTTGATCGATATGTGGAGTAGGAAATATTTCCTTAGGACAAACCCTATTCAAATCTCAAAAATTGATGCAAATCCTAATAGTGCCCTGCTTCTTAGCTACAGGGACAACATTAGATACCTACTCAATTAGCAGTATAGGATAAATAAAACTTGCTTTCAGAAGTTTCTCGATCTCGGCTTTTATTGCCGCAACCTTCCTAGTCTAGACTTGACGTATTTTTTGCCAGACTGGTCTCACCGTGGGATAAGTCTTAATTTCGTGAACAATGATGGACGGATCAATCCCAGGCATTTCTTCATACATCCAGGTAAAAACATCTCGGAACTATTTGAAAAGAGCTCTATACTTTTTAGTTGAACAGTTTTGGCCTACTTGAACATGTTAAACAGTTCTGAGCTTCACTGATATGTCAATGGGAGTTGTCTGAGTAATGTTACACAAGTTTCCTTCGGAATAAGTGCCTTGTAACAGTAAAAGCGTCTGAGGATTTTTGACAATATCAGAACTTATGAGAGAAACAAAATCAGGGTCTTCCGAATTGGCATTGGGAAGGAAATAGGATCTATGATGATGATCTTCCCATACAAGTTCATCCACATTCATGATCTCCAGAATAGACTCATTAGACAGGAAAGTCTGCGAGAGATAATCTAGAGTGGGGAGAGAGGAATTTGACCAATATGGCAAGTGGTAGGGATCTGATGCCACTAGATGATCATCATTATATTGTACATTGGAAACAGATTGAATAGCATCGTAGAGAGATTCATAAGGGCATAGAGAAGATGTATCGACAACTTCTTTACCTCTAGAACTGTGGTCTGTCGTGGATATCATGTTCACAATTGCCACTTCCATACTAGGAGGGGTTGAGGAAAACACACCCATAAGGGTTGAATCCTTCAACATTCCTACTCCAATTGATTGATAAGGCGAAGGGGATTTCCCGAGCATAGGAATATTGTTTGCAGTGGGGAAGTAACATTTGGTGAACAAAAATTGAGCTGATCGATGGTCACAATCTTCCCTAAATGAGGGAATTGGAGAGTACAAAAAACTCTCGAAGCAACATTCATCATAACATAGAACCAGTTCCTCCTCAATAGCATATTGTAATCTAATGGAGCATCGAATACCTCCACTTGAATGGAAACAGTGTTGCCCCCAAGCTCGACCGATAAGGCCGGTAACAAACCATGAGGTTGTAAATCTCGTCCTTTGAAAGCTTTCAAAGTTATGGATGACTTTGTAAGTTTGGGAGAACCAATGGCTCTCCGGCAAGACACAGACAATACTGAGGCAGAATCCCCTTCATCCAACATGATCCAATGGACCTTTCTCCCAACTACCTTGGTCATGATTTGAAACGTGAGCTCGTGGGGTAATCTAGACTTGTAATTCTCCACATTAAAGTGAATCAAATTAGTGTTATCTGGGTCTAAGGCCCCTAAAGTCGTCAACAGGTTTTTGCACTGCATAGGGAAACTTTTGAGTACCTCCAAGGTAGACATCATGCAAGGTGCTTGAGCCAGATATTCAACAACGTTGTAGAATTGTGTAGCTTGAGCATTTGGATTGAAAACAAACTTCCAAAGAGTACTCTTAGGCAGGCGCAAAATCAAGTCGAGGTTAGGTTTCTCGATCGTAAGAGGACCATTAGACGGAGCTGGAGGATAAGAACTAGTAGAAGTAACTTTTTCGGAAGAAGTAGTTTCATCCTTCTTCTCTACTAGTTTGTCATATGTCTGACTACGACTAGTAAAGCTAACAGTTTTTGTGGACATCATTTGGATCTCTTCAGTAGAATTAGAGGTTCCTTGTGAAGACATATGATCAATCAATTATTGTTGAGACAGAAAAGGATCGGTAAGTACCGCTGGTGTAGGGTTATTTTTCAAAAATTTATTGATTTCTTCACGATGAGGGCACTCTTTCATGAAGTGATCACCACCACACAGTAGGCACGAATACTTAACCTTCCTTTTACCTTTATTTTTCGTTCTTTGATGTCATAGAATTGGGATTCTCCTGTTGGTTTTTGGATTTTTTACCTTTTCCTTTTCCTTTCTTTTTATTACTGGGTGTCTGCGTAGTTTGAATAGCATTCACCTTGGTGGAAACCGTAGGAGCAAGAGTAATAGTAGAAGTACTATGTTGCTTAGTAGGCTTTGCTGCTAGCGGGGGTTGGATTGAACCTACAACCCCATCGACAAGAGTTTATGTAGGTGGCTTGACAAGGTATGTGCTGGGACGAGGATCCTAAGGGGTCAAATCATACAAAGTTCCGGACTGAGAATAAACCAAGTCCAGATACTGAGCCCAGCTAATAGCTTGCTCTTCAGTGACAGCACCGCCCATAGCCACATCACGGGAAATGGGAGGCAACAAGGATTTCATAAACCAATCAGCCAACAATTAGTCTGGGATAGGAGCTTTAATAAGTCTTCGTTGTCTCCTCCACTCATGAATATGATCTGATATATGGGAAGAAATGTTCTGATGAAGTGATGCTAAGAGATTCGCACCAGTGTCGTAATGGATAGGAAGCTAGAAATGAGTAAGAAAAATCGTTTCCAATGAGTTGAAGTCCACAAATGAATGTTGTGGAAGCTTAATGTACCACTTGGCAGTCGTACCAATCAAAGTTCGCTGGAAGAGCCTCAAACTGACTGAATCATCCATCAAGGAGTTAGAAGAACACCATAGATGGAATGTCATAACATGATTTTTTGGATCCTATCCCTGCTTCCCATCCAACTTTGGAATGTCTGATGGTAACTTAACCGAAATTACATGCCACAAAGGTTTATGTTGGATGGGATCGTTGATCAAATTGGACAGATAAGGAAAGTCCAAAGTTTCCAAAAATAGAAGTTGTCGATTAGGTTGAATATACTGGTAATATTGATATGGCATCGGTATACCAGTAGGACCATAAGTCGATTGATATGCTGGTTGTTGGGGTGTTAGATTCGCAGACAATCCTCCCAAAGATCATCCAGATGGCGGTGAGTTTCCAAGAGGAGGGCTCCCACCAGGGGGAGGGGGTCCTCCAGGTGGTGGTCGTCTAGGTGGTGGTCCCCTAGAAGGTGGTCCTCCAGGTGGTGGACCTCCCGATGGTGTTCCTCTAGGTGGTGGTCCTCCAGAAGGTGGTCCTCCAGGTGGTGGTCCTCCAGAAGGTGGACCTCCACCAGGTGGGCCTCCAAAAGGTGGGCCTCCACCTATTGGCCCTCCATAACCTCCAGCATAATTCATGGGTGTCCCTCCAGGCATAGTCATATATGACCAATTAGGTTTCCCCCATGGCATAAACATGTTTATGGGGTAAGGAATTCCAAGATAAACAATCCCTGAAGATGTAGGTTGATAATTCACATTGCTTACAGGTGGTTGGTTTTATGGTTAAGTATAACCCCAAGAAGGTTGATAAACTACAGGTTATACCCATGAGGGTTTCCCTATACTAGAAGGAGGAATAACCATATTGGTGTTCGTGGAAGGAACTACAACTGTTGATTGTCCTATAGTAGGGGTCTATCTTGCACTGGAAGTGACTCCACTAACTAATGAAATAAGTTGAGTTGGGGGTTTCCCCCCAATGGCAAAATATACGAGAGAACCAGAAGCAGACCCAAGATTTGGAACTGCAATAGTAGGGTTGGAGGGTTGACCTGGATTAGGAACCGTTGAACCTCGACCTGATGATGTTAAACTAGGAGCTACTTGAGACGACGAAAGTGGACAGTATCCAGGAGGGGTTGTTACCGAAAAACGGGGTAAAAGAGTAGACACGGGTGCATGATGAGGAAGAGGTGAAACAATGATGTTCACAAGGTTCTCTTAAAAGTTATGTAAATGATTAATAGATGGTTGGATCCTTCTAAACATTTCCTCATTCAATGGAGCCTCCCTAATGGGGTTAACAAAGGAAGTTTTGGTAGTCCCATATTCAGAAATAGCTTGACCTAAAGAAGTTCCCAAAAAGGAGTGTTAGGGCCAAATTCTTCCCCCCGGTATCATCAGACAGGTGGTTGAAGACCCAATTTGAAGAACCGGCTTTACCTTCCATTGGAAAATGAAAGGTGGTATCAGCTGTAGGAGGGTGTTCGACCAATGGATTATCATAAGTAGTGAATTCTTCCCCAACTTCCACAACTGGATTCTCTTCCACATGAGAATCAGGTGTGGCACCTTGTTCTATGGATTCCATTGGACTTTCTCCTACAACAGGAGGAAGATTAGGCGGTAAGCCTTGAACCCTTTAAGATTGTCTCAAAGGTAACTCAGCCAGACTAGTGCTCACTAAAAACCTAACCTAGGGTTTGAAACTAAAATCACACTCAAAACCACTCCTACGCAAGCTAAATGTCACAAGCAAACTTAGGTGATAAGAGGGGCTGATAAAAGTCAGTTCCTCACTAGGATTGGCAAGTCTTCGCAACTCGCGATATGCCGCAAAGTCCAATAGTAAAACGCGACAAGGAGGATTGGGACCATACCCTTTCTTGAATACCCAACTACCTAGATGACACGTGCGTAGTAGCTCCTCGAGTGTTGTTCTCAGTGTATTTCTCCAACAAGACGGCCAAAAGGATTTTCTTAGTTGGTTTAAGGTATCCTAGAGGGGTCTCCCGATATATGCAAGGTATGTTGGAGCTCAAATCCGTGTTAGTGTGTTCTAATGCACAACCGTTCGACAAGAGCCTTTCGACATACTACCGAGTACATGAAGTACATTTTTATATACCTCAAGGGTACGTGAAAGGTCGTTCAATATACCGTTTGGTACATGGAAGAACTACAAGCCCCTGAGATGCAATGCAGGAAATAGAATGACAGCTCCTATGTTTTAAGATGCCGAAACACGTCTTTATCCTATCACTCAAGTTATTAAAAATTTTAACCTAGAGCTAACGTTAATTTTATTTTGAACGATTAGGTGAATGCATGATGTGTGGACAGAAAAGAAAAACCATGCAGCATGATTATGCAAATTTCTCACTTTATCGTTCGAGGTATGCCCTAATTACAGGAGAGAGAGAGTGATTCAATTCCATTTCTCAAACAAAAATCCCAAATAGTCACACTGAACTATCTTTCAAAATGCAAACAAGCAACAAACTTCTAATAAATGATCTTGAAAGCAAAATGAAGTAAGATCTCTTTTCCAAAAAGAAAGGTACTATTACTACTTGGAAAACTAAACTCTTTTTAAAATTCTTCAAATATGAAAAGACCTAACTCAACCTATGACATTTTTGGCAAGAAAAGAGCATATAAAGAAAAAGAAGAACATGAATTACTGAAAGTCTGTGAAACTAATCAAGGATCCAATAGTTCGTCTTGAAATACAACTATGGTCAAATCTCAAATTTGGTCTTAATCAAAAGCAAAAGAAATATTTCATGAACACTAGAAGAAAAAAAATGGAGAAACCAAAAGAAAAACTTTTCTTTTCAGCCAATCTAACAGTAAAAAGAGATCTGACTACATGCTTCCAAGCACTCTTTCGAAAATCAAATCCAAGCATAGTAAGTAGTTGAACAAATGAAAACAACCTAGCTCTTTTAAAACAAGATGAAATAAGACTTTACAACTTTCCAGATCTTGAAATTAACAATCAAACATCAATGATGAAGCTAGAAACACATTCAGGAAAGAAACAAGCTTACACAAAGTTTTGAAAACACAGGGGTATAAAACCCTACCTGGTACCCCTTACAAAAGGTTGGCGACATAACGTTATCGCTTGGGCACCACCTTTTGTCTACTATAACAAAGTGATGGCACCGCCTGTTGTCTACAGAGCATACACAGTGTCACCGCTTAAAGTCCTTGCTGAAGACGCGATGTCTCTTGTAGGTTTCAAAACAAAAAAGGACCGAAACAGAGAAAGTTAAGTATCAGATAACTGGCATCAAACCATGAAAATTACAATAAAATTAAGCATAGCAAGTAAATATGTTTTAGATCTGAGCAGATATGGCTAAACTGAATCCAAATCTCACTACAAACTAACAAATCTGATTAATGAAAAAAAAATTGAAGTTTTGGAATAAAGACAAGGAATGAAAACCAAGAAAGATCAGAAGTTCTAAATTGAAAACCAAGAGAGATCAGAAGATTTGAATGTCTTCCCCAGTATGGTCACCAGATTTGTAGCTGGAAATGTTTAACTCCTGCGGACAAGAGTTGTGTCCCTAGATCTGAATGGTACAGGTCTAGAACAAATGAGTGATAACAAGGATAAGTACTTTCCCTAGAATTGATAGATATCTGGAATGAGTCTTTTATATATCCTGCAGTATGATGCATCGGTCCTCTATGGTGCTAGATCTCCATAGATATACCTGCAATAAACACATCAAACAACAAACAAGATAAAAAGTACGAGAAAATGATTTACAACTCTATATTAGTGACTAGGGAATTTGATAACAAAATGAGTGATCATGACACAATACATTTTATGGAAAAGAAACCATCATTGCATTAAGATGACAGAAGAGATATTACAACCATTGCCTTAGTGTTGTGATGCCTCCTCACAAACCAAGTCTTGTCCTCAAAGCTCCAACTTGCCTTCTCTATGCTCACCCTAGATTTGGCCAGAACTTTAGTGCAGCAACATAACTTTTCTCTCTCTCAACCATGGAGTATGAGCTAGTATTTATATCCCTTGGGAGGATAGGGATGGTTGAGAAAATGGTGGATGAGGTGGAAGCAAGATCCTACTAGGGGGGATCTCGAGTCTAGGTGATCCACATGAGTAGGTATGAGGGTGCCACGAAGCTTTCCTTCGAGAAGCTTCGTGAATCTTCTCTTTTTCCTTTTAAAACTCGAGCACTACTCTTTCACTATGGAGACAGAGCGTTACCAGGGTGGAACCGCTTATTTATAAAAGGGTATAGGTTGTGGCACCTCTCATTATCAAGAGACAAGAGGTGTTACTGAAGAGGTAACGCTTATTACATAAAGGGAAGAAGCGATGGTGGACTCAGGTACGAAAAATAAGAGTCCTAGCCAGTGTCCAAATTCACATTATGGAGATTGAAGGTAACTTATGATGTTTTGGGCCTCAACACATGCTAATGATGATAATTTTGTGTAACACGAAGCTGGACTGAATGTGGATGCAGGTATCATAGAACATGTAGAAGAATCAGAATGGACTAGTCCAATATTATTGCAAGATAAAAAGACTACTGGTGAAGTGCAGATTTGTGTTGAGCTAAGAAAATTGAACGATGATTGTTTACATGACCCATTTCCAACTCCATTTACAGATGAGGTACTGGAGAGTGTCGGGGGTCAAGAAGTTTACTCATTCATTGATGGGTTCTCTAGCTACCATCATACTAGAATCGAAAAGGAAGACCAACATAATACAACATTTGCGGCGGAGTGGGGTTGTTTCCAACACATGGTAATGCCCTTTGGACTCAAGAATGCTCTTGTTATTTTTTCTAGAATAATAGTGGTTTCCTTCAAAGATTTTATTTGTAAATTTCTTGAGGTCTACTTCGATGATTGGACAGGATTTGGGATCATTAAGGACCATATTGAGAGCTTCAGGTAGACGTCGGAATGTTATCGCTAGTTTCAAATTTCATTGAACTTAAAGAAATGTATCTTTTGTGCCCTGTTTGGAATCATGTTGGGGCATGTAGTTTGTCGCAATGGAATCTTGGTCTACCCTGCCAAAATTGTGATTATCGTTGACCTACTACCTACCACAGTGAAGCAATTGAGACCTACATTGGGACATATAGGATGCTACAGAATATGTATTAAAGGATATGCAAAGGTAACTGCTCCGATGGAGTTGTTATTGAAGAAAGGTGTTAAGCTCCAGTGGACAAAAATTTTCCAAGAGAGTCTAGACACTTTAAAGAACAAGATGGTTATTGTGCCCATACTTGTATTTCCAAACTGGAAAAAGGAGTTTCATGTACATGTCGATGCGTCATCTGTCGCGCTCGGCGTGGTACTATCGCAAACCTATGAAGGGTCGATTGATCATCCTATTTCCTTCACCAACAGAAAACTATCATCAGCAAAGAAGAACTATACCACGACAAAAAGATAAGAACTAGCTATGGTATACGCTCTGCGGAAATTTAGACATTACTTGTTGGGTGGACATTTTAAAATGTACATAGATCATTCAGCATTGAAATACTCGGTTAATCATCTAGTGTTGGGGGGGAAGATTTGTCGGTGGCTTTTCCTTTTTTAGGAATTTGACTTTGAATTCATTGTTAAACCTGGTTGACTGAATTCAGGACCAGACCATCTATCAAGGATTGAAAGTGGCGACGAACCTGGTAACCTTGATGATAGTCTCCCTGATTCACAACTATTTGCGATAACAATGTTTGATGACCAGTACTGAGACATCATACAAATTTTTAGTATAGGTTATGCACCAACTGAATTTACTACTACACAAAAGAAACAGTTAGTTGTGTGAGTTGCAGACTTCCAGTTGATCGCTGGACAGTTATATAAAATGGGCCCGGATGAGATTCTTTGTCATTGTGTCTTGGAACACGAGTGACCAATGATACTAAATGAAACGCATGCTGGCATCGTAGGACGAAACTTTGTTGGAAAAGCTACAGTGCGAAATATGTTACAAGCGAGATTGTGGTGACCCACCATGCATGTGGATGCCCAAGAATACTGTCGCAACTATGATGTGTGTTAAAGAATTGGAAAGTCGTTTCGACGAGATGAAATTCCATTAGTACCACAAATAACTCTGCAGTCATTCGATAAATGGGTCATTGATTTTGTGGGCCCTATTAGTCCAACAGGGAAACACACAAGTGCTAGGTATATAATTACTGTGACCGAAAACCTGGCCAGATGGGCCAAAGAAACGCCAGTAAAAGATTGTACTACTACAACTGCTGCTAAATTTTTATTTGAGAATGTTGTGACTAGATTTAGCTGCCCGAAAATTTTGATAAACGACCAAGGCACACACTTTGTCAACTAGTTGATTGAGGAACTAATGGAAGAATTCCAGATCTAGCATAGAAAGACAACACCATATCACACTTAAGTGAATGGTGTTGTCGAAGCAGTTAACAAAATCCTGGAGAATGCGTTGACAAAGATTTGCAATGTCCAAAGAGATGACTGGGATCAGAAAATTTCCACAGTACTATGGGCATATCGCACGACCTGTAAGAAGTTGACTGGTTGAACTCCATTTTTTCTAGTATATATATAAGAAGTTGTGATGCCCATGGAATACATTGTCCCTGGCCTAAGTATTGTTGCGATCACGGAGATGACAAATGTTGGTGCTATCGTGGAAAGACTGTCACAATTGATACATTTGGAAGAAGATCTTTTTTTTGCAGGATATCATAAAAACGTTGAGAAAGAATGACATAAAGTATGGCATGATCACCACACCAAGAACAAGCAATTTTAGGTCGGAGGACTTGTTCTTATGTATGATAGCAAATTCTTCAAGCATCAGGGCAAGCTAAAAACACATTGGTTAGGACCGTATATTGTCATGCATATCATTGACGGAGGCACAATGCAATTGCAGAAGTTGGATGGAACACCTGTCAAAGGACTGGTAAACAGAAGTCGGCTAAAGCCTTATCAATATAGTTATGACTTGGTCGAATGAAAAGAGAGAGAGAGAGAGAGAAAAGAAAACGAAAAAACCTTCTGAATTTTTTTGTTTTAATCGCAGGAAATTAGCTATCACAAAAGCAAAGACCATCGTAGACTACTAGTCTGTCGCATAGAAAGGAAAAATGTTGCAGAATATTTGTCTGTCGTAAGAGGAAAAATGAAGGTGAAGAAACCCTGGCTATCGCACCAAAAGAATTTTGTCGAAGAATGGATATCGGTCGCAGGAAGAGTGATGTTTTCGCAAGATGAATTTGAGTTGCAGAAATGACAATGGGCCATCATTAATTTGAAAATCATGAGCTATTTTGGCGATGTACTTTTTGGGTCACTTCGGTCATTATTGCACCATAACTACCACTAACGTGATCGGATAGTGGTGGTTTCCTTGTAATCATTCGAACGTTCATCCCATGTGACGAAAATGATAGCTACCTTTCCATTGATTGTTCGTGCGTGTGAAGGACTGACTGATTCAATGGGTAGACGTTATCAAACTTCACGCCCAAGTTTCATTTCATTCTGCTGCATTCGAGAAGAGAAATTGTTGTCTACAACTGCAAGAGTCGAACTGAGTTTTCTATAGAGCACGATTATTTCGACTTCCCTTATAAGCACAATTTGAGGATCTGTCATTGAGACTGCATCACCCATGCTAATTATGGAAGACATTGTTGGATATGTTCCACCGTTGGTGGGCTGCACAAGAAACTGAACAAAATTTAGTCATCCCTGAAGTAAGGTTATGCCCCGTCAACCCACCTGGTCGTCAACGAAGAAATGTTCTGGTACCCGCAAGAAGAAAGTTGTCTCAACACTAATGATAGAATATGAAGAAGCAACGGTTGAAATTCAGCTACCAGATGACATTCCACTTAAATCGTTGGACGCATTAGCAGGTAGACCCACCAGAATGCAAACTATCCATTGGTATAATCTGTCGGTTCGAACTAGAGTTCAGATAACGGTGAACAACGATGATAGACTACAACATCGCCATCAACTGTACAAGAAGCACAAGATATATTTGGCAATGATTACTTCATAGAGGAAGATGAGATGGAAGATTTCATCATTGACGAAGAAATAGTTGATGAAAACATTCTTCTTGTGGGGAGGAAGAAGTCAAAGAAAGCAATGTCCAGGCAAGCATCTGGGATTTCATCTTTAGCTTTCTAAGAAGTTTAGGATATAATTGGTGACGTCGATGAGCTTTTCTCTCTCGTCAGTCTTACCGCTCCAAAGTAGTAAATTTTCAAACCAAGAAAGAGGTATGACAACAACAGAAGATGCGAAGAAGATAGAAGAGGCAGAGGCACTGTGTGCCAAGGCCGTCGAACAAATTTCTCAAACTTGGGAAGCATTGATCGACGATGCGGAGTTAGAGAAAGTCGCAGAGCAGCTGCACACTGCTAAGACAGAGGCAACTCAGATGAAAAATGAAATGAAGAAACTACCCTTAGCAGAGAAAATGGCTAAGGCTGTTGAAATGAAGAAACTTCAACAGCGAGTCGCAGTGCTACAGACTCAACATTAGCAAAGGACTGACAAAGTCACAGAGTTGCAAGCTGAAGCCGAAAGAGTTACATGCATTATTCAGCCTATACATCAGAAGGTGTGACAAGCAGCAGAGTCTGCAAGACTTGCAACGTCGAAACACATCAGCTTTGACCTTGTGGAAAACTTGCAGAAGGCAAAAGAGGATGTGGGATGGGAGACAAAAGAAATAGTGAAAACCTTTCAATAATTTCAAAGCAAGGTCATCACAACTGTAGAATTTTTTGAGTAGCGCAGCGTGGCTAGGGACGAGCCACAGGTGAATGTTGGGGGCATGTTGTCGCTAGGAGAAGATAGGCATAATTCAATTGAATTCAGTTAGAAATATGCTCAGAATGTGAAGAGTTTGGTCGTGCGATAGAGGAAGCTGCGACGGAGGAAGAAATAAGACAAAAGAAGTTGCGGGAGAAGAAAAACCGCGATAGAAGCAACCTTTAAGGAAGAAGTTCACAACAAAAAGGAAAGTTGTGACGAGATCAGCCACAATGGAAGGAACCATGATAGAAGACATGCAACGTCCGAAAAGGAAAACTTGAGAGATTGTGGGTACGAAGTCAGTTAAGAGTCACGCGTGCTTTAGGTAATAAAGCATCTTTTATTTGGGCTGATAGTGCCTACTAACAGTTGTAATGGGAATGTATGAGAATATGAATGGCATCCTAGCTAACATAATGAAGTCGACTGATAACAACGTGTAAGAATCTATAAAAGGAAGAACCCAAGCTATGTGTGGGTTGGCTTCCGTTACTTCTTGGTCAGCCGGTTGCTTGTTTACTTCCTAGTTGGTCTGTGTTTATTAGAAGTGTGAGTCGATCCAGTATGTGTGTAGATCGACAATAGAGTCGGAGAAGAGTGAGTTGGTCCAGGTTGTGTGTAGATTGATAGTAGAGTGAAGGGGAGGAAAACTCCACAGATCTAAGAGTAGAGAGCATGAGAGGGGGGAGAAGTCTGTACATATTATAGAAGAATATCTAGAACAGAGTTTGCAAGCTGAGTGCCTAGACGAAATGTGCATATATTTCTCATGCCATATGAAGAGCGCCTTTGTGGTTTTTCTCGGATGGGTTTCCATGTTAAATAGTGTGTCAATGTGTATTTTATGAATGTGTTTGTGTCGCATGAATGTATGTTGTGAATAAGTGTTTATGTATTTGCTTATAAATAGTTATTGTATGCATCTATCACATTGTTGCTAGTTGGAATCGCTAATAAGGAATTATATTGACTGTTGTAACCTTTGTCAATAGATAAGTAGAGTAATATCTTGAATGTACATAATAAGTATAAGAAAGAAACCCACTCACTTCGGTTGAGTGAATTGGTAAGGTGTCGTGAGAGGAGAAATCCCCACCAAACTGCAACAACTTGGTTCTGGAAGTTACCCATAAGAGATATCTCGGGTGAGACTGCGTCTATGCCGTAGGTGCTACCAACTGAGCCTTGCTCTGTCGAGCTGATATTTTGGGATTTGTTGTAGTACAAAGAAGTTCTGAACCTAGGTCAAAGGGAGAAACACCAACAAGTTAGTACTTTTATCAGAATTTATACTAGTCACGACTTTAGTAGTCGATGGAATCTAAACGAATGTAACTCTTTTGTAATAGTTTTTTATCCAAACATATGAATCACAGATAATTTTATTTGGAACATTTTTGTAATAGTAAGACTTTTTGTCCAACCAAAACCTCTTTATATATATATATATAAAACTAGTATCAGTTTGTGTTAAGAAAAATCCATATCAACTACCAACTACATATAGATGATTTCAAATTTTCTAACTCTTTATTGTATATTTTACAAGCTTTTAATATTCTATAACCTATATTACTTCTCTAATATTTTAATATTATATGCATTCCCATCTCTACTCTATTCATACACTATTATTTTCACACATAAAAAGGTAACTGTATACTAATTATAAGTTATGCCATAATTACATACAAATGTAGCATTGTTAAAAAATATTCAGCATATTCACCTGACCATTTAACCATCAGTACTTCCCAACTCGATAATATCATAGGGAATATCAGTCCGATCTCATTAAAAACATACCATTCTATGCTAAGACCTCGGCATTTAACATACTTCCTCATGTGTTGTGAGTCAATCATAGTGCCCCACATTGTATAATCCTTTTATTCCCATCTATACCATATTCAAGCACTTTGTATAATCCACTAATCCAATAACTCATGCTATAGCTCATTCTACTTCTATATGTTTTAGTTGTCAAATGTTGTATGCATTCACATTCTATATTCCTAGATGTTTTTTTTTTCAATTGGAAATATGCCAACACTTGCTATTCCAAAGAATCATGGTATGGCGAGAGAAACATGTCTAGTCAAACCATGACATAGTCAATATGCATTCACATTCTATATTCCTAGATGTTTATTTTTCTTTCAATTGGAAATATGCCAACACTTGCTATTCCAAAGAATCATGGTATGGCTAGAGAAACATATCTAGTCAAACCATGACATAGTCAATATATGGGGGTCTCAACAAGAGCATCATGTCCTTCAACCTATGTGGGGAGGGTAACAATCATTCCTCCCAGCCACGCAAGCTACATCCAATGGACAAAGACCAGATGTTATAGGAGTGAGCTAAACTCTAGACCATTTGCACCATTTTTTTGGCAAAAATTTTGACCAAAATCCGGTGAGGATTGTTGAAATTTCAGTTTTAGTCTCTTCAGATTGCATATTTTGTTCAAATTACATAATGTGGGTGCCCCAACGGTTATTGAGAATGTTGAATCCATTTTTGCAACGAAAATCTCAATTTCAGCAAAAATTTCCTTGAGACAAAATTTCATTAACAAAAATACAAATGATTTAGAGTTTAGCTCACTCCGATGTTACATACATTCACATTCTATATATTTTTTTCCAATTATAAAATGGAATGTGAATGTGAATATATAATGTAACATTCACAATCTATACTCTATTGAGCACAAACTCTGGGCCTGCTGGTAAATTAAATAGTGCGTTTCATATGTGAGAAATATTTACGGTGAGTGTGAATAGGAGAGTAGGAAGAGATTTCAGAGCGATCACATTATTATGTGATGAGACAGATACATATAAAAAATGGAGCTGTCTAACTAGGGGACTTCTTGATTTTTCAGGTTGATTTTATGTTAGAATTGGATGAATTTAATCTACAAAATTTGTAATTTATGTTGTTTGTTGAATGATTTTAAACTCAGAAATGAAATCAGATGGCAAGAAAACCCCACTACATACTCTCTAATGTTTTTAAAGGTTTTGAAAATTCCATGAATCTTCATGACAAAACACTAGTAAAAACTAGCCGGAAAAAATGTCAAAAAGTCCCCTCTTTAGACAGATCGATAAAAAATATTATTATGCCGTGAGAAAGCTCGAACCTATTATAGCTGAGACGATGGGTTCTTCAAACTCGGGAATCAAACACAGAACCGAGAAGAATGTTTGGTCTACGACAGTGGGGCCGGACCGGCATTGAGTCACCGACCGTTCTTGAAAAAACGCGTGGCATGGAAGCACCTTTGAACGACTTTACAGTACGTGGAAACGAAGAAGTCGAAAGAAATTTCTACGCGGCTACGAAAACAGGCGGGCAGTGCCAGGCATTGTCCAATAGCCTTAGCCTTAGGCAGAGGGTGCCTGGTTGTACCCCATGTGCTGCATGGCTACACCTATTATTTCTATATAGCTGTTTCCTACTATTCTATGGCTCCCCTTTCGAGGCGACGTACTTCTTTCCACGTTCACTGTATCGCCTCTTGCCCTTGCTTGTGCACAGTACACCACGTTGCCTGTTGCCTGCCCCGAGAGACGACAGAGGCAGAGATTTTGTTTCTTTGTACTCCGATCTCGCCCCGTTCCATTTCTATAGATAGCCTACACCATTACGTGAGGCGAGGGAGGGAGGGATGCGCTTGCCAGGTTTCTTGATTGCCGTGCACCTAGTGGCACGCTCGGTGTTACAAAGAGATCTCGTATCATTTTCAACAGGCTCGGACGGAGGCTTCACATGCATCTTTGTTCTTCACCCACACACCTGCAAATCATGTCTTAATATCTCCACTCCATTTCGTGTAATCTCTCTCCACGGGCCCCGGGGGCACCTTGTTAGGTTTCTAAGAAGTCAAAGTTTTACTGATACTGATAGTGAACTTTGATTGGTTTGGTTTGTGAATTTTTATCAATTCTGTGACCTAAAAGAAAAGAATCCACCCAAGAAGTGGAGGACTGTGAATATATTGTGTGGCAGTGGCTGTGTCCGTGTGAAGACAGGTAGGGATTGAGATGGTAGGGACCACGGTCAGGCTGCTGGACGGCGCACGCGAGACGCCAAAACACTGCGGCGGATTCCCTTGTTTTGCACGGCAACTGACCAAAGCGCCTCCCCTTTCTTTCCGTCTTTCGTCTTTTGGAAGAGAAGAACGAGTAGTCGTAGTCTTGCACTGCCTATAATATCTATTTCAATGAGTGCCAGAATTTGAATGCTCTCTTGCACCATCTGCCTCTGCCTCTGCCTCTGCCTCTGTCTCTGCCGCTGCCAGGTTTTTGTTGGCGTCAGTTCCGTTTGCAAGGACTGCGGCCTCTCCTCCTACCCAAGGTATCATTGCAATTCCCTGTTCCCTTTTGATTATTAGTTTTACATATACAAGATCCCACCTGGGTTTGGGTTTGGGTTTGGGTTTGCTTGGGTTGAATTGGGGGCCACTGACCCATTAAACCTGTACGAAGTTCCTGCACCCTCACTACCTTCTTTCCTGTGCTTCATTCCCAATGTATTTCTTTATTTATTTAATATGTATGTTTCTCTCTACACCGTTGAGGGTTAGGTCTGGCAAAACAATGAAGCTTTTACATTTGGGCTCGCAGGTTTTGGTACCGTGGAAATACTGACTGAACAGTGCTGTTTGAGCGTGTTTATTTTTATATCTTAAGCAAGGTGAGTGTGTGTTGTCTTCCTATTCTCATACTTAAAACCTCACGGGTTGCGTTTTTTGTTTGTTATTATTTGATACTCAGCTTAATGTCATGTCATGTGAACAGGAAGCTGGCAACAGGAAGATGAATATCTCTCGCTCTTGGTCTGGCTCTGGCTCTGGCTCTGGCTCTGGCTCTTCCGTATCTATATTTGGGTGTGCGTTCGCCATTATGACTAAGCTTCTTGTTTCTAAAGAAGGCTCGTTAAGTCGATGGAATCATGCAGAGAGGTGGCTGAGGCGAAAGAGGCCGGCGGCCCGAAGCGTGCTGGGAAGTAGCAATGTGAGATAAAGATTTGGAGGTGTGGTCATCAAGGCTCTCTATGTTTCTGGGTAGAGAGCAAAAGGGGAATGAAGCATTAGGTTTGCAATGCTGTAGATTTCGGTTCTGTAAATGCAGAGCTGCTTCTACAGCGACCTCTCCGATATTATATATTTATTTATTTTTCCAGCTCGCTGTTAGTTTATGCCGTAGGTGCAGACGAGGTTTGCACATTATGAACAGGGTTAAACGATGTTGCAGCATTCTCGTTTATGGCTTCCTGTTTTTTGTTCTGTAGCTGCTTGCTTGCAGGCTTCATTATTCTACATTTTACTTTGTGCAAACTTCTTCTGTACTTCTTTTTCTTTAAATTTTGAAGTATCTATCCATTATTATGATGATCTACCGTCCTTCTCTTTTCGCATCTGTGTTTGGATTTTTTTATGATAACGTTCTCTTTTCGCATCTGTGTTTGGATTTTTTTATGATAATGATTCGTGTATAGTACCTTGTATTTTGCTGCTAAGATAGATTAACAATTTAACCCCGTCCAGTATTTGTTTACTAAGATGGATTCACAATTTAACCCCGTGGAGTACTTTTTTAGTAACCATTTATTTCATTATGCGAGTATTTAGCTGCATGTACTGTAATCCTGGCCCAATTAAGATATATATGGTCTGGCCAGAAAATAAATAAATAAAAGGCCTATTTCCTGACTAGGCCAGGAAGTGGATTGCATTTAACTCACGTTGTTCATAATATATTGTTTTCTGCCAACGGAATTCATTGAAATCGGTATTCCCTACGAGATACATTTAAATTTAATCTGGCAGGAAGGAGGGAGTTAATGATAGCCTCCATTCCATCTTTTGTGATTTATTTACGGCATTTTAATTGGGAAACTCTGCTTTGAATTATCGACAGAATTCTTATTGGGTGATGGGTTCGAGAACATCGTGCCAGGGCGGGTGCGTAATCGTGATATGATATTGGTTTATGTACTGTACATTTATTTTGTGAGAGAGAGCTAAAGTGTTTTAAAAAATGAATGGCGGATTCATTGGTCGCCTTACACCGTTCCTATAACAAAATTTCAAAACCCATCCCACGCCACGCCACGGCATTTCATTATCCTCTATTGTCTTACTTGCATAGTGTAGCATCTATATTATATTTTCAACCTGGATGGTTATATTTAATAATATAAAGTCGACAAGCGACAAATTGAAGTTCTAAAAGCTGCAAACTGGAATAATTTTTATGCTGCTGTGTTTTAATGTCTATGTCTATGTCTGTTAGATTGATTTAAAATTCAACAATAAGTCAGGTATTTTGCTGGAGTATATATGTATATGTATTTTTGTTGGAGTACTCGGTATAAATGTTATATAGATTGACCTGAAATGAAATTTAATATATGTATATGTTTATAATAGATTGACCTGAAATGGAATTTAATGGTAAGGTATTATACTCAAATATATATACTGGAGTGTATATATATACATGTATGTTTTCTGTGGGGGAGTTTTGCTATCTTCTTTTAAGTATATATGGAGTGAATGATATCTATAATGAACATTGAAGTATATATAAAATAGATTGGCTTAAAATTTAATGTTAAGGTCTTATGCTGAAGTATAAGGTAGATTCAAGTAAGGTGTTTATTATGATAGACAGACGTATTTTCAAAGTAAGAGAATACTTGATATTGGTGGAACACACGTGAAAATGTGTCGTGTTATCCTAAATGGAGGGAACTCACGTGAAAATGTGTGGTATACTAAGTGGAGGGTAAAGATAAAAGCAGAATTGCAAGTCTTGAAAATATTATTATATTCACACTTGCTTTGATGAAAAAAATGAGGGCAACTCTCGGCTTTTTAAAAGGTAGCTTGGACTTGTATTTTAAAAGTAGCCTGCTTTTGGATTAGACGTGGATTTAAATGTCTGATTTGAATTATTTTTTAAAATGTGTGATTAATTGATAAAAATTTGATTAAAAAATATTAGATGATAAATTATATATATTTTTAATTCAAAAATATTCTGTGTTTATAAGATTATATTTTTACAAGATTATATTTTTTTATTATGATGATGTTATGATGATGGTTAAAACATAGTCACATAAATGGAGTATAAATATCAATATATATGATTTTATTTTGAAAAATTATAAAAAATTAATAGTAAGTTGCTTATATATTAAAAAACATATTTTTCAAATTTTAAAATTTTTTAAAATAAGTTACTTTTATATTAAAAAATATATTTTTTTAATTTAAAAAATTTAAAAATAAACGCTCAAATTTTTTATATCACATTTATTTTTGGAGTGAGCTAGCTATGGAGCAATCCTCCCTCCATCGGACGGAGGAGCAAAGTCAACGTTAACTTTGCTCCTCCTCCGTCCGATGAGGGAGGATTGCTCCATAGCTAGCTTACTCCTTTATTTTTTATTAAAAATTACTTAAAACATATTTCAAATTTTAAACCTAACATATTATATAATAATGTGGCATATACCATTCCATCATCTCAATTCCATAATTCCATCACTATAAGATTAAAAGGAATCATCATAATCTCTTGGTTCTTAATTTTAGAATTTAAAATCGCATGCATTTGCTTGTATTTAGAGATGATACCTTGAATTCTATCGGGCATCATTTTCAAAGTGCTTTAGTGTGTAGCTTTTCAATGATTCTAGATTTTTTATAATCTTTTGGCCCAAGGGTTTTATTAGAGTTTTTAATTTTTTTTCAAGAAGAAAAAAGCCTGTCCTTGTTATCTTTATTAAGAATCAAAGGGCATCAATAGCACCGTCCCAAATATGGGTTACATCTCAGAGAGAATACAGCTCATACAATAATAAGTCACATCCAGATGCAGCCAGGGGGAAAGGCAAGACAATAGATTGAGTGTTCCCATCAGTTAACTGTCTCATCATGGAGGGGATCAATCTCATCAAACCCCAACTACCGTGAGCCAAAAGGATCAGATCAGCAATCTAAAAGAGGCCACTCAAGGAGCAGCAAATCAACTAGCCATAAAGGGGAGTAAGCTCCCTGAACAAGACTCAAAAGAGCTGGAAGGTATCATATGAGACCAAATGGTCCTCCATAAATTTTGAGTAACAACCAAAACCCGGAGACAAAGAGAGAGCAGTTTTAGAAAGACGGTCTGCAATTCAATTGTGTTCACGGTAGATGTGGCTAAAAGACAGATCCTGAAAGCTAGTAATTAGCTTTCGTGTTTCTCGGCACCGATGAAAGAGATCTGGTGGGGAAAGTGCAATGGATCCCTTTGCCCAGTTGATGATAGCTGAAGAGTCACCAAATATGTGGGATAAGGGAATCCCCAGCATCTGGGATGAAAGCAGAAGGGCCCATAGGCCAAGTAATTTCGCGTTTGTTATTGGTGCCATTTCCAACCCCCAGCGCAAACTCAAAGGAGTGTGACTCATTTAGGTACAAGCTGTATCCAACACCGGCAACATTTGTTGCAGAAGCTCCATCGAAAAATCCACAGGGGTAGATCATGCAGGGAAGATGCCCAATCTTCCTGACCTTTTTAACTTTGACAGTCTGAGAAGAATACAATTGCATAGAATTAGTGATCTGGTGCACAATGCTAAGAACAGTCAGCTTCTTTCCTTCAAATAAGGATAGGTTCTGTGCTTTCCATATGGCCCACATAATATGGAATGGGACAATACAAAGTGTCGAGTGTCTGGGGAAATTTCCAGTGCAATTTTCCACAAATATAACAAGAGAGTCAGCGTGAGGAGGAGGAGGCAACTGAAACTGTACACATATTTTCCACAAATATCAGAGTTTTTAATTGATTGGTAAAGAATTAAAAGAAAAGAAGAAATGAGAAATTTTAGCCTAAACAAACTCCATAGACAAATCTACATGGAATATTTGCTCAATTTTTGTACTTTCTTTAAATTTATATATAGGAAAGCCTTTCAAAATTATGTATAAGAAAATTCAATATGGGCGCATTATGCTACTATGAGTTAAAGATTAGCTTTGGTTATTGGACCTTAAAAAAAAAGTAAAAAATAAGGAATTAAGTTTACTTTAAAATTTTATTTCTGTTCAAAAAAACTTTAAGAGGAGTGCTCCTAAGTTGTGTGTGGGTGACAGATTTATTTTAATATTTTAATTTATCATGAATGTATATTTTTCTCTGGTATGAACTAATTGCATTATGCCCTTGATAAGGGAAGGATGCAATCTTAAGGAACTTGGTTTTTCCCTGGAAGATAATATTAAGATCCACCCTCTCTCATGTTCAAATCCCCCAATGAGACATTGGGCCGTTGTGGGAAGGCTAGAGGGGTAGGCATCTCGTTGGAGTTTGGGATACAAACTATGTCTGTAGTCTCTGGATGTGCCATTCCTTGCTAAGTCATAAGTTATTAGTATATCTAGCTTACGAACTGTTGGATATACTCTTGGGTTATAATGGCAACCAGTCGGGCTTGAACCTGTGCCCATGCAATCGAGCGACTAGTTACCATTTTCGCATAGTAAAAAAATCCACCCCTCCCTTATGCCCACTCATATCCCATTGAATGGTTGGATGTGACAGAAGCATAAAGGTTGAGGGGGTGGGTGGTTGGATGTGACACAAACATAATAGATGAGAGGGTGGGTGAGGGGATTGACCTTAATATTATCCATTTCCCTTGTGTATGTAAATAAAAAGGAAGAGAAATTCAAATAAAATATTATAAAAATTGATATAAAAGTGACTAAATTAATATAAGATATAAAAACATCTTATTCACAATAAAGTCATAATAGATAACTTCGTTGCTATTTCTTTTAAAAAATTATAAAAGACTAAAATCTTATTATTTTTTAAAAATATATATAATTTGTATTTAGATTTTACACACTTTATATTAATTTTTATTAATAAAAACAAAAAAAACTTATTAATTATTTATCTCAAGCCATTTATTCACAACCATATAGCAAAATTTGAATTTCAAATTTATTACACTAAACCATTAATACCATATTATTTCATACCAAAACCACATCACATGGTTGGTTGTTTGTTTCCTTCACGGAACTATGGCAGCAATGTAAAGCCTCAATTCTAGCGAAATTTGTTCTAAATAAATAGATTTTAACTAAAATAAATATTTTAGAAAAATAAAAATATATTTATTAAATATTAATTATAAAAATATATATTTATTTAAAAATAAAAATTAAAAAATATTTTTAAAAATTATATATATAAAATAATAATTATTATACTTTTGTTTTGTTGTTTAAGTATTTAGTTTAAACATTAAACTTAAAGTAGTTGGAAAGTCTCAATCATTCTCGTTGCAAAGAAACTTTTTCTAGGGAGGTTTCCTTGTTCGTTGTCCTTGCTTTACAATTAAGCACAAATTATAGAGCACATCACTGAAACAAATGGAGGTAGTACATGTTAATGGAGGGATCAATAAGGTGAATGGAATCTTATGTTAACATACAAGGGCTTCAAATGAATGATGGAGAAACTTGATATGGCACTTTGAGTAAATGAATGAATTTTATTAAGTAAAATATTATAAATAGATATAATAGTAATGATTATTTAAAGTCAATTTGTTAAAAGAAAGGTTATACGGCATATGTTAAAATGGAGTGGGTGAGTTTCTCCATATTAAAATTTTGAAGAACCTATTTTACGGAATTTTGCTTGGAAACAAAGTATACAATTATGGTTGGACCAATATTGCTTATATTGAAATCTCACGTTCACTTTTACTCACCACACACAAAATTACTATGATCCTTCAACTTATATCTATATAATTACATAATTATATAATACGAATATAATACATATAATTACATATTTCAAAAGGATGTATTACTATTATAGTGGTAGCTTATTTAAGTCTTATACTTCGGTCGGTAAATATTAATTGCAAAAGATTTTTTTTTGATAAAAAATAAAATAACAAACTTATAAGTCTTAATGCATATCAGATTCAAAAGAATTGTTCTCAATCAATTTTTTAAATTTTTTTTTCTCTAAACAATTAAAGTATGTTATGGTATTAAAAATTACATGGAATTTGTTTTCATGAACTATATTTACAACTGTAGCATCCTTACTCACTGATTCTAGTTATGTGATAGGTGCCCATGGTACAGATTTCCAAATTCTGGCCTACAAAGACGATATGCCTATAGTAATTGTTATCACTCAAAGTGTAGCTGCCATGAAAGGTATCTTATTTGGGATGGTAGAGGTGGGAAGCTAAGTGACACCACAAGGACCTTGCCTACTACAGATACTGAGCAGTTATCACACTAGATGGACTCTTGTCACTGTAGATTGAGCTACATGCAATATCAAGGGGGAAACCCTAATTAACCAATGAAGGCTAATGACCATAATAAGACATGTAAGCCAAATGGATCAAGCAAAAGTAAAGATGCCTTGAATGGTATAAACCCTAAATCTGTGGAAAGACTATGGGATTAAGAGATTAGGGTTTGGTTGAGGAGGTTTTGACAAATGAAAATGTTCTGCCATGAATTTGTCCCAATAGTAAAGGTTTAGATAGTAGATCTAGGAAGACCAAGTGCCTAAGATAAATACCCAAATCATGCCACCTAGGGTTTAGTCAATAAAATGTAAAATGGACACAAACTAGGGTTTGATTAATGAAAAACACTTGTAATTGGTTACTTGATGTAATATTTGATGATTTGACAAGGTTCAAGCAACACCCAGCTGATACATCGCCAAAGATGACTGAAAACCCAAGGAGCGTGATTTGCCTAAAGGAGACTAGTGCTAGATCTATGGGTAAATAGAGTCGGTTTTTGTTCAAACTTGGTTCCTATAGCCTTTCAATGATTTTAGGCTTGGGTTTTGATTTATAAGCTCAAATAATGGTCGGATCTATCAGATCTATAAAACTAGGGTTTTAGCTTTAGATGTAAATGACAAATGGGTAAAAAGATTGGAAACCAATACTAACCTTGTAGATCATACCTAAAAATACTCACGTCCACCAAGCACATCGATGATCCTTCCACTTAGCTACAATTTTGAGCAAGATCCAAAAGGTTCCAAGCAAAACGTGTATCTCAAAGGAGGAAATGCGCCCTCTTGATATGCAAAATCAAATTATCGAAGTCATATTTGGTCAACAAAGGAAAGAGAAACTACACAAGACATCTAAAAGAGAAAATTTCAATGGAAAAAATCACAATTGGTCACTCCCTGATAGATGAAACGATTTTCCCAAGAGGAAATGCAGAAACCCTCAAAATCCCTCTCCAAGGAAGTCACACCTCTGCAACAAAACAATTCGGCCTCCATAGGAAATATATCGAAATCACAAATGATCCATTGAAATGTCTAAGCAAGAGGTGTAACAATCATGTACAAGAACATTCATAAAGTATTTCAAGCAATTTGCAAAATTTTTCTTTATTCCAATATTCTCAGAGCCAAAAGTCTCTTTACAAATGAGAGAGTTTCCAAATATATAGAACTCTCTAATCAAAACCCCTAGCTCCAAAATGATGGAGGGCTAGGATCAAATTAAGATAATATATCAATATCAACAACTAATCAAGTGCCAGATACATAGTACATGGATCACTCTAAGAAGGGGGACGCACTCCCTCAATGACACCCTAACAGGGGCATAAGACATAAAAAGTGAGAGAGTTTCCAAATATATAGAACTCTCTAATCAAAACCCCTAGCTCCAAAATGATGGAGGGCTAGGATCAAATTAAGATAATACATCAAGATCAACAACTAATCAAGTGCCAGATACATAGTACATGGATCACTCTAAGAAGGGGGATGCACTCCCTCAATGACACCCTAACAAGGACATAAGACATAAAAAGTGACTAGGTACATCATAATACATCATGGTGGGGCTAAGAGGTATGGGATGTCTCCACTAGTAACCCACATATAATAGAAACCCGCATATAACATCAAATCATAAGATATAATATAAAGTGACTAAAATCACTAGAACGTGGCCCCTCAATACAATAGAAGACGCCCCCAAGAAGTATGTAGGAAGACATGTGGACCCCACAGATAATGAAGATCATGCTGAAAGCTGTATAATGCATCAACAATAAGCCTCAAACCAATTTCATACAATTTCCTTGCCCCATTAAGCTAAATTGATTTCCTTGCTAGCCACTCTTTAATTAATTTTATGCTTGAAACATCATGTTGAAAGATAAAAATGCATGTAAATCACTGTCGACCACTCCTAGAGATGAAATGAGACAAAAAATGAATCCGAGAACATAGGAATATGGTAATAACAAGTACTGGCACATATGTGTCCCATGTAGCGCCCTAGGAGAACAAAATAAATATCCGTAAATAATAAATATGTCATTTTTACATGGCAATCAGTAGCTGGATGATGAACTGATCATAATATCCAATACATGTGCTCAAAAGTAAAACCTGAGTGTACCAATGGACTCAAAATTTCCTCTCCATAGGCATTGTGATCACAACATAACCACAGATAAACTTGCGGTAGTATCCTGTGTGCCCCAAGGATGCTCTCAGTTGCTTCACATTTGTAGGCGGTGGAAAGCTTAAAATCAGCGCAATCTTTTTTGGGTCAACCAACAATCCTTGCTTGCAAATAATGTGCCCTAACAACATCCCAAAAGGTGCGCAAAAAATACACTTCTTTGAGTTCAGCGCGATCTTATGCTATCGACATCGCTCCAGCATAAGTCGCAGGTTTTCCAGATGGCCCCTGATCAACCCATAAACTGTCCAGTCATCCATATAAACTTGCAAAAAATTTTGAATAAAATCCTTGAATGCGGCGACAACAACCAGGGAAAATATCGCAGGGGCATTCTTCAGCCCAAACGACATCACAATGTATTGAAAACAACCCCATTCAGTAACAAATGTTGTCTTGTGGTGATCCTCTTTTGCAATCCTGATCTAGTGATAGCTAGAAAAGCCATCCGTGAAGGAATACATTTCTTAACCACCTACTCCTTCTAGCACCTCATCAGTGAATGGTGTTGGAAATGGATCATGCACACATGCATCATTCAATTTTCTAAGGTCGACAAAAATCCGAACCTCACCCGTCTTCTTATCTTGGACCGCCATAGGACTGATCCATTCCAATTCTTCAACCGACTCAATTATTCCAGCCTCTAGCATTCTGTCGAGCTTATCCTTGACCCTTTCCTTGTATCGTGGATTTAGGCGATACAACCTCTGCCTTACTGGTTTTGCATCTGGCTTTAGTGAAATCTTCATCTCTCCTAAATCTCCCAGTATTCCCTTCATCTAAGAAAAATTGGTAGGGAACAAATCTTGAAATTCATGCAATAGATCTATGATCTTTGCCATGGTCTTGTTGTCCTAGTAGTCACCAACATTCGCAAACTTTGTGTTCTCCTCCGTACCAATGTTGACCTTTCTGATCTTTAATGGCTAATTCATTGGATCTGTCGATATGTCAGGTACTGCAACATCTCGAATCCCTTCTGTTTCTGGAATTTTGATGTTCCACGGATCATCACCATCCTCGGGTCCTCCAGTTACATTATAACATTCCATCATCGACTGCATCTGACAATGTGGATGTGTATCCATGGGGTACGCAACCAGTAACACCTTCAAGAAAACGTTGCGAATGAACTGCAACACATTATGAACATCTGGATTGGTATCTGCGAAACTAAAGGTGTGAGTGAAGCGAACCGTCAACTCTTCCCAAGTAGTGATCTCTCTACGCAACTCGACCGATATGTACCATGATCATGACATCGCATCCAATGTGTGGACAAAGGTATGGACCCACTCATCCTTTGGGTCACGATGCCCACAAGGTCTGACACTCAATTAGATGATCATCAGGGTTATTCCACCCATCGTACCTTCCAGTGTGGTACCCTTCTGCGTCGCCAAATCGAACTGTCATCAATCTGTGACACTGCGACCATCTAGTGATCAACTTCTTATGGGTCGCCCACCAACGTGCTAGAGTATCCTTCAGCACCTCATCCAATTCCAGTAACTGCTGTGGTTCTAACACCTTATCTTCAAATTCCAATAGAAATTTAGACAACTCAGGCAGTCCTTCATATACTGGTAATCAAGCCACACTTTCAAAGCGATACCTCATGCATTCAATTCTTCCAGTTCTCTAGAGCATCATCAGATTCAGAAGACGCAGAGCTAGATCTGCGCCAACCGAGTTCCCCATCGACAGTTAGATGGATGTAATATTTTGAAATGGTATATGCATGATCCCATCCCTTTACAGTTTCTTCCCTCACTGGTTCAACATATCTGCGCCCTTCAGTTGGATCCATAGGAGCGATGACTCTGAAGTATTGATTTTCAAAGGTCATCATGCGCTTCTTAAAATTAATCACTTCCAAACTGTCATTGACCCATCCAATTCCGAATAATGCGGGATAAGAGCCCCTTCCACCAACAACGTCGATAACGTCAAAATCAACATAAGTCTTCATCCCTTCAATTTCCACCGCAAGGCACAGAACTCGCCCAATCGGCGTTACTCTAGCCTTGTTAGCCAGTCATAGCTGTACAGGGGACCAAACCAACTATGAGATCCCCATCTTTTTCCATGTCTGTCTTGTTAGAATATTGACGTTTGATCCTTGATCCAAGATGACTAAATCTACCTCATAGTCCCCAATCTGAATATTCATGCGCATCTCTTTTCCTGTATTTTTCTTATGTAAAGAGTTCACTGCAGACTCTTTCCGTCCCCTTGTTGGTCAATGCAACAAAATCTCAATCTCGGCAAGAGCATCGGTATCTTTTGCCAGGAAAAACAACTTTCAAAGAAGTTCTACAAGGTACCATGTTGTCACGATGGTCCTGCTACCGAAGTTGAATCAAAAGCAGTGGGCATTTCATGAAAAGGTAACTTACCAGTATTTCTTCATATCACATAATGTGCTTCAAATAATGTGTCTCTTTCAACATTGATACCAAATTGCACCTTCTTCTTCCTAGCTAGCTGAATCTGTGGAAATGGGCCATCTTCTCCTCTCGTTGCACCTCCAAGAGTAATGAAAACAACATCAACATATTGCCATTCTTGGTTCTACTAAAATCGTCACAATAGTTGGTCCCTGATTATGGTTCACGGTGGATTCACAGGTTGATTCACATTTTGATTTGCATTTTGGTTATGATTATGAAGCCGATTATGGTTCTGCAACTGATTTTGATTCTGCAATTGGTTTTGGTTCTGGTTCTGGTTCTACAACCGTGGAACATTTCCTGTTTTCCATCTTGCAATCAACTGTGGACAATTCTCAACGGTGTGATCGACATCGATACAATACGTACACTGTTCTTGCAATTTTGGGAAATCTCTTTGATAGTGTCCCAATACTCCGCAATTATAACATTACACTAGTCCGCGAGCTCGTCCTCCTCCTCGATCAAAGCCTCCACGTCGTCCTCCTCGGAATCCTCCCTACTGTTGATACTGTGGTTGATTGAATTGCTGTTGTGGGGTATTCATTTTCTGTTGAACATACTGCACTGGTTGTTGGGCTATAGGGTAGACCCGGGTTTTATACCATTAACTTCGCTCCAACAAAAGACCCACAGTGTTGGCCCTTTCGGCAACAACCTGCGAACAGGTTGCAGTCTCACCTGAAACAGTTATGGGGTGCCGTAGAATCAGGTTTCTGCAAGCAGAAGAGGGATATTACTGTACCTTTAGCTTCTAACAAATGATAATCATTAAATACAGAGCTTTGATATTACTTATTTAGCTTCGTGATTAGATAAACAAACAGTTCCTTGCTTAACCCTTTACTGGGAATTCACAGTGAAGTTAGTATTTTGCAGTGATCTTACTTATCAGCTATATATTTATCAATGCATAAAAGAACATAACAATAACACAACAAAACCACAACACCCGATATAACGTGGTTCACCCCCAGTTTAGGGGTTACGTCCACAAAACTGTGTTTTATTCAACTCTTTACAAAAACCACAGTTCTGATCTGCGCACTCAGCTGCAGATCCCTTCAAGTCCTCAAAGCCGCGAACACAGCTGCAGGCCTCTACGCACACAGCTGCAGATCTTCTTAATCACCCAAAAACCCTCTGCGCACATAGCTGCAGAGGTCGTCCATGCACACAGCTGGGACTTAACCTTTCTTACAAACGAGCCTTAGCTTCGCATCAATTCATCTTACATCAAAAGCCTAAACTGACTTCTTTACAAGAGTGCTTATTTATAGTGCACTTATTACAAAACCATGGGCTTAAACCATGGGCACCCCGAACCCTAAATCCTGGACTTAAACCATGGGTTTATTACAAAAAAGAAGGTTTTTACTCAACCTCGACACCCCTAAGACTATTTTGAGTTGCAACTCCGCTTACAAACTTCCACAAAAACCGTGAAGTCACCAAAATTAGGGACCGTTAAGGTGCGCGCCCCAACAGGCCCCTAAGACTCACCAGTGTCCCGTCCCGGGACACTCTGCTGCTCGTCTGGTGGGAGAAATTTGCTGGTGAAGATAGTGAACTACTTTTTGAGGCCACGCATGATATTGTCAGCTGCTTGTTCCTTCTCCACGAGCTCCTGTAATGCTGTCGCTGATGCTTCGCTAGCCTTTTCTTGTGCAAATGCGTCGTATTCCTTCAGAACTTTGAGCTGGCTGTCCACAGCAGTACTCAATTCCAAGGCCTCGTTGACCAGGGGCTGCATAGAATCTTCCAACAGTGTTGCTTTTGTTCTGTACGACTCAATCTCCTGCTGGAGTTCCTTGCTCTGTTTTACCTTGAGCATTTTCTGCATAGGAGGGAGGGTCTTAATTTCCACTTTTACTGTGTCCAAATATGCTTGTCGCTGCTTGATGGTTTCTTGCAGCTTTTGTACTTCGGGGTTTTCCTGCAGTGTTTTCCAAGCGTCGACGCTTTCCTCTAGTAGCTTTGCTGCGCTACCCACGATATCTAAGATTTTTGTTGCTGAGGCCTGAATGTCTGCGCGGCGCTGCTCTCTGACCTCTTGTGGGCTATCTGGGATAATGCGAAGTTGAAGCTCCGCAATCTGAGCCTCATGCTCTGCTTTAAGCTTCTCTATTTCACTGCAAGACTGCTGTGTGTAGTCTTTTAGTTTGGCGATTCTTTGCTCCGGTTCTTCCTCATTCTGGATGTCGAATTCAGGAAGACTTCGACACACCTCCTCCAATACTCACGCCAATGTGACCTACTTACGTTCTGCGTCGCTCTTTCTCTGTTCAGATTCCTCCAAATGTGCTGCGAGGTATCATTCTGCTTCCTGGTATTTTCCAACTGTATTTGTGAGTAGTGGTCTTGTGCTTGGATTTCCTTCGCGATAGCTGACTGACAGAGATGTAATTCCATCATGGACATCTTAGTGTAATCTATTCCAACTATCATGCTCATCTCCGCGCGAGATGCTGCGTTGGTTATGATGAGGGTGGCACTTGACACTTGTCCCCAGTGTTCTCTAACCGGCCATTGTCTTGTGTCTGGTTGCGCAGGTACTGGGGCACTACTTGCCGCGGCGCCAGTCGCTGATTTTTCTGCTAACTCCTTCAGCTCCGAGATTCGCTTTGCTACGCCGGTGATGGCATCAAGATGCGTGACTCCAAACTCTGACCATTTCTTGGTGAGAACTTCTGTGGATTTCGACAGAGCCTGATTAAGCTCCTCACTTGTCAAGATGGGGTCTTCGTCGATATTCTTGTCCTTCGACGCTTTCATTTTCTTTCGGGACTGAGTTTTGGTCACTTCTTCGGCCTCTGGTGACTTGCGCTTCTCTGGCCGATTAAGGTCTGAGATAGTTTTGACCGACTCCTCTTCTTCTCCTTCATCTCCGCCATCTCCACCCTGGTCGCTTGCACTTTACTGTGACTCACTTTGCTCTTCGCTTTCCTCTGGGGGGTCCTGCTACTGCGTCTGACTAAGGCCAGTGCCCACATTGGTGACGGGAGGGATTGGAATGCTGGGATTTGTTCCTGCGTCCTTCAACCAGTCAGCCAACCACTGCTGAACTACCGCGAGGATGTCTTCTTTGGTCACCACATATGGCAACTTCCAGCATGCCTTCTTCTGATCTGCGTGGGCGTGGATGAAGACATTGTGCATGTCGGCCCTGAAGGTGGCCACTCCATCATATTGAGAGAATAGCTCATTACTGAGCCGCGGGGTCTTTACAATCTCATATGAGATACTCATGGCGTAAAAGGCGAACACAGTGTTCGTCATCTGCTGGGATGCTTTGTCCTGCGACACCCAGAGCGATGCGTACCTCGCTGCACCTGGCATGCTTGGAGGTACATCAATAAACTGTGCCTCGGTGGGCTCTTTCCACCCGATCAGGGCAATAAGCATGATCAGCCATGAATAGTGAAAGGGTCTACCTTTTTCCTGCGTGTCGCGGGCATCTTTAAGAAATTCCTTAGCGATGTATGCTGCCCAGTTGTAAATGTATCCTTCTGCACAGTTCCCAGCAATACTTACAATCGGGGCAGGTACTTCATATGGTTTGCACTTTCTCATCAACTTGCAGGCTAAGAGCTCTGCAGCGAATTGAATATTGTGATGCTGAATGGCCGAGGTTTGATACCATCGGTTCCCTTTCGTCAGCCCAAAGCGTTCCTTCATGCTATGTGCTAGCTTCACATCTTCATTCTTTCCCAAAAACTCAATGCTAGGGTCAGGCCCGTAATCTGGTGAATGAGTTCTCCATTGATAGCGATTTTCTGGTTTCTGATCCATAAGTACCCATCATGCACTAATGCCAATAATTGTTTGACCACCACGGTTACCTGTGTGCTGCGACCGAAGTGGGGCACATCGAGCATCTTCAACAAACCAGCTTTGTCCAAGCCAGCAGCCCACTGTTTCACTTCTAATAATGTCGCTCCAGTCTCCTGATAGCGGACAGAGTGTAAGTATGTCCCAGGTGCGAACTGTGGAAATTTTCCATGATCATTTGTATCGTGGTCGGCGTACTTGAGCTGGTCTATTTTCCCTGTCATTGTCTCGACCAGCTGCACACCCGGTGGCAGTGAAGGGGTGCGTAATGTGAACTTCTTCGTCCGCCGAGGGAGATGAACTCCTGGTCGAACTGGCGAAAGATATGGTGGACTCTACGGTGCAATGTTCTCATCCTCTTCAAGTGGGACCTCTGCTAAGCCGGACGGATTCATCTCGGGATCCTCCGGTGTTTTCCCTGATTGTTGGTGTCTGTCTTCGTTCCGCTTAGAACGAACTTCAGGTTTAATTTTTTTTTCTAGTAGAGCGTGTCTACATTGGCTGGGTTGATGCTAGGGGAGTCTCTTCGTGGGGTGCAGACACAGGTGGGTGGCTGAAAAGGTGAGGAAGACCCTCCTGCTCAAATTCTCTCACTAACTTCTGAAGCTCGCTATCAGCTGACATGGATGCAATTCTAAAACTCAAGAAATTGTAGAATGCGAATGTCACGGGTGTGGGTGTCTTTGTTAGAATAATCAACCCATAGTATTTACCCACTTAGACATTATTTCATTTATTTTGTCTTATTTGCCTAGTCCATGAGTCCCACCATGTGCAAGTTGTCAATTGCCTATCCATAGAGGTCAAACTTGCCATTATTGACTCATGGAGCGCTTTGGAAAGTCCTGGGAATCAAATCTGCTTTATTCCTGGCCTCCTAGGCGCCCTTCTGCTTTTTCTGCTTTGTTGACTGCTTTTCCAGTTTTTAAAGCACATAAGGAAAGCTAGACTAGGTGAGGTGAACTTGTTTTATTCCCCTTTCATCCTCCACTCTTTCCTCCATGCAAAAGCATGTATGAGCTGCCATTTGACCACTCTTTAGCTTGCCCATGCGCCCTTGCTAATTCGTGGGGTCCTTGATAGATTTGGGATCAGCTTTTTACACCTATGGGGGATTTGCCTATTTTGGGTAAGCCTGCTTTATGCTAGATTTGGATGCTTCCTCATGCATTCGATTTGCTCATGTATTCTATATATTCAGCAGCCTATGTTATTACAGGGTTGGCTATTGTACACTCAGTTAATATAATTTTGTGTTACAGCTCCATATTCAGTCTCCATTGTTGATAATTTGCATGATCAATTGTTAATTGCTGTGAGTGAAATTAATCTACTGCAGGCCTGAATTTCTACAGTCTTCTTATAGAATCCATCCACGACATCTGTCATAACTGTGCATTGATGATACCAAATTTGACATAGATCTTATCCAAACGGCGGTATATTTTCCAAGATCTCAATAATATAGGTAGTAAATACAGGTAGCGTACCGGCGCCGCCGATTTTGATTTCTTCCAACGGTCGTATTTTACGCTTCGACACATCTTTCCTTCTTAGGAACAAGCAATGACTCTGGCTGCGCCAAAATAAGGACAGTCGACATTTCCTGATACCAGCTTCAACTGGGCTTCGAGCTTCAACCCATAGCATAATGTTGTCCACCACCGCAATGATTCCTTTCATTTTTGAGAGCCCTGTCAAAGATAGGGCCTAATATTCATGGAGAATTTGGGTCACCTTGCTTACCATTTCGTCATCCCAATAATCTCCAATGGTAGCATACTTAGGGTTTTATTTTGACCCAATGTTTACGGTCCGCGTCTTCAAGGGCTGAGTCACTTCAGGTGCTTCAACTGCTGGGCCATATACTTCGCAGTGTCCTTCTGAATCAGGAATGTTAATGTTGCACGGATTGTCATCCTCATCAATTACGAGGTTATAACATTCTACTGCATTGGCTTCTTGTTTCTTTCAATCAGGTTGGTATTTTTCTATTTCTTGATCATCAAATACTTTAGTATGGATCAACCTAACAGCTGCGTCCAAGGTAGGAGAAACCTCATTAATAGAAAATGTCAGCACAAAACTATCAACAAGACAATCCCAACTTACAGTACCGTGGCGAAGCTCGACCTCCACATACCAGTTCTTTGCTATAGGTTCCAGGGTGTGCACAAACCTATGTACCCATTCTTCATGAGGTACATGCTTCCATGCCTCGTAGCATTGCTCCAAATGTCCCTGAGGACTAGTCTTACCATTAAAACTGCTTCGTACCTCCTGAGGTTGGTCCCTGAATCTTAAGCAAAGGAAATTCTGGCACGCTTCCCAACTATGAAGGTACTTTTTATGACCATTCCACCAGCTAGCTGCTGTGGCTCTGAATGCTGAATCCAGAGTCTCTATTTTCTGTGAGTCTGGTACCTTCTCTGAGAATTGCACAATAAACTCTTCTGGGTCTGTCGAACCATCAAAAACAGGTAAGGTTCTTGTCTGTGAGCCAAGCCATCTGAGAGACTTGGTAATTCTGGCACATCGATGTCCATGTAGCGCATACAGTCTATTCTACCAATTCTCTAGGCCATCATCTAAATATGTCATGCAGGAACTGTCACACTGCCAATCCATGATACCCTCAGTAGTAGGGTCAACATAATCTTCTTCCTTCACTGTGATATTGTAGATATGGTCCAAAACATCCTGGTCTTCATCTCTTACTGGCTCGGTGTACCTCTCTCCTTGAGAAGGATCCAATGGGACTATGACTCTCAGTCCTTTCCCTTTGAAAGTCATCTGCCTCTTCTTCAGGTTGATTACTGCATCATTATCTATTGCCCATTCAATGCCTAGTAGTGCTGGATAGGGGTTACTGTCATCAATTATTTCAATTACCTCGAAGTCTGCTACGGTAGTGACTCCATCAATATCTACTGATATACTAGGGAGTCTTCCTAGGGGCACAATCTTCTACTAATTGGCTAATCTCAACTGTATAGGGGACCATTCCAGAGTAGGTTTTCCCATTTGTTCCCATGTCTGCTTAGTTAAGACATTTACTTCTGATCCTAGGTCCAAGATGACATCAGTCATGTCATATTCTCCTATCTGAGCATTCAATCTCATTTCCCTACCAGTTCTTCTGACTCTATGAACAGTTTTTTCCTTACCAGAACTTCACTGAGGTTCGCAAGAAGCAATAACTTTCTGCAACTCATTTAAAGCATTCTAATTTCTCAAGAGCTTCATACAACTCTGTAAAAAGGAGGACAATGTACTTTCTTTATCCGTCGAAGCTTCTTGCAGCTGCGGCTGAGGCTGTTGCGTAGGTACTACTGATGTGTTGGGGTCAGCAAAGTCTCTCTTGGCTTCCATAAATGTCTCTTTTTCTCTTTCGACATCAAATGCTAGGATTTTTTCTGGGGCCTTATGAACCCAAGCCTCGGCAGGATGTTTCTCCTTGTTTTGCACTTCCATCGTAGCTCCACTCCTGGTAACAACATTAATGGCTGGGACAGGTCGTTGCTCCACAACAATCAGCTGAATATTCTGAGTAGGGGCACTATTTCTTTCTTGAATCTTCGCTATCAGCTGCAGGCATTGCTCAATCACATGGTCGACAACTCTACAATATTGACATGTCGTAGTTGGATTCCGACAGTCTCTAGCTAGATGTCCTACCTGGTTACAATTATAGCACACAACCTGGCCTCGACCTCTGCCAGCCATACCACCACGACCACGACCTCCAAAAGCTCCACGACCTGATGTACTACCACGGTAACCATATCCATCATTTCCTTGGCCATCATTTTGTACCCGATAAGCATCGTAAGTTCGTTCTCTCATGAGGTCAAAGCTGCGACACTCATCTTCGTTGTGTCCCATTGATTTACATAACTTACAATAAGGGTTCTTAGGGACTTGCACATACCTCTGCAGAAGATAGCAGTCTTCAGGTCGATGCTGGCCAGTTGTCCTACAGATCTCACATTATAGAACACTAGGGTTGAACGGGTTTGGTGCACCAGAATTTAGGAAATTTCTTACCGCAGGACACTGTTCTTTGTTGTGACCCTCTATTCGACATCGTGTACACCAAACCTCTTCGCGAATAGATTTCCCTTTTTTCATATCGCGAAGCTCCAGATCCATCGCTGCCAACTGCGCTTGTATTTGAGCGATACCAGAATTATCTTCGACAGGGGTTGTTTCAAGCTTCATAGCGATTTCCAAAGCCTCCTGCTGATCCGCAACCTTCTGTTGCATGAGTGGAGTCCTGATGTGCGGTAACAGAGCTGCGATGAACCATTCCTTATGCTGCACTAGTCCAATAGTGAAACTGACTTGATCTAGCAGAACTTTGAACCTCTAATCAAAGTCCCACAATTATTCTCCTCACCTCTGCTGGATCTCCTTTAGCTCAGTGATACACTGCGACTCTGATTTAGGCTTCTTAAATTCCTTTATCATTGCTGCTTTTATATCAGCCAAGACATGGTTCTGAGTGCTGGAAAACTTCATGAACCAAACTTCATGAACCAGGTCAGAGCGCGGTCTCTAAAAGAAGTAACCAGCTGCGCTCTTTTTGTATCTTGATCCATAATGTTCTTAGCAGTCCACACTACTTCGTATAAGAACCAGAACTGTTCAGGATCCTTTGATCCAGTTCCTTTGAAAACAGGGAGCTTAATGTCGTCATTCATATGGGCCATCGTGGATCTAGGGGGGGAGGGAGGGGGAATGGTAGTAGGCAGGGGGGAACTTACTGGGGTAGACTGACCTGCGACGGGTTCTCAGGGATAATAGGTCTTCGCTGCGGGGTTACCGGAGTGTTTCCAACAGAAGGGGTTTCTTTGGGCTCTGAGGCTACTGGACTTACGGGGTTAGACTCGGTATTCTGACCTAGGGTATAGGACTCAAAATTTCTCTTGTACCTTTTTCCACTTCGCAGCAAACCACTTTGCTCGTTGAAGGTACTTTCACTTACAAACATAGGTTAGTAATACTAAATCTAACAGTCTGATTCAATGAGCAATATACCTTTTTCATCCAATAGCATTTTAATTCTCAAACTAAATGAATTCAAGTACTTACCCCTTGGTCCTTTGAAGAACTACCGTTCGGCTTCGCTAAAGGACGTACTTGTGTCAATGGCGAACTCCGTCACAAATGCTTCAAGGGTTCGCGTTGTCCAGAAATCAACAGCGCGTGATATCTCGTTGTTCACCCTTTTCAATATATTAATTCTTGCGGGGGTCCAATCAGGAAACTGACCTTCTTGGAAGTTCTTCCTTCTCTCTGTTAACCTGGATAACCACTGGTGCAACTCTATGTGGATACTACCAAAGAAAATTTCATAAACATCAGAAAAAACATACCTTTGTAAAAATTCATTTGCACTACAACGCGGATCTTTGTTCTCTTGTACAACAAAGTTCAGATAAGTCTCTTCAATCCAATCACCGATTTCTTTCATTGAGGGTCTCCAAAACATAGCCCTCAAGGTACGATGTAAACCCCTCTTGAGCAGATACTAAGTTCAACTGACAACGGAACCAATTTGTTGGGCTATAGGGAAGACCCGAGTTTTATACCATTAACTTCGCTCCAACAAAAGACCCACAGTGTTGGCCCTTTCGGCAACAACCTGCGAACAGGTTGCAGTCTCACCCGAAACAGCTATGGGGTGCCGCAGAATCAGGTTTCTACAAGCAGAAGAGGGATATTACTGTACCTTTAGCTTCTAACAAATGATAATCATTAAATACAGAGCTTTGATATTACTTATTTAGCTTCGCGATTAGATAAACAAACAATGCATTGCTTAACCCTTTACTGGGAATTCACAGCGAAGTTAGTATTTTGCAGTGATCTTACTTATCAGTTATATATTTATCAATGCATAAAAGAACATAACAACAACACAACAAACCCACAACACCCGATATAACGTGGTTCATCCCCAGTTTAGGGGCTACGTCCACAGAACTGTGTTTTATTCAAATCTTTACAAAAACCACAGTTCTGATCTATGCACTCAGCTGCAGATCCCTTCAAGTCCTCAAAGCCGCACACACAGTTGCAGATCCCTTCAAGTCCTCAAAGCCGCGCACACAGCTGCAGACCTCTGCACACACAGCTACAGATCTTCTTAATCACCCAAAAACCCTCTGCACACACAGCTGCAGAGGTCATCCACGCACACAGCTGGGACTTAACCTTTCTTACAAACGAGACTTAGCTTCGCATCAATTCATCTTACATCAAAAGCCTAAACTGACTTCTTTACAAGAGTGCTTATTTATAGTGCACTTATTACAAAACCATGGGCTTAAACCATGGGCACCCCGAACCCTAAACCCTGGAGTTAAACCATGGGTTTATTACAAAAAAGAAGGTTTTTACTCAACCCCGACACCCCTAAGACTATTTTGAGTCGCAACTCCGCTTACAAACTTCCACAAAAACTACGGAGTTACCAAAATTAGGGACCGTTAAGGTGCGTGCCCTAACACTGGTTGAATATAATGTGGCTACTTCAGAGCCATCTACATATGATTATACTGCGGTTGTGGCACAAACTGCTTTTGTAATTATGGTTATGGTACAAACTGCATCTGCGGTACAAACTGTGGTTGAGGTGGTGGCTATACCACCTGCGGCTGTGACTGTGGTTGTTGTACCGTTCGATGGTTTTCTCCCTTTACATAGTACATGTCCATTTTTATTTCCTGGAGTATATCATATGTGAAACAAACCTTATCTTCATGCCCAACAGACCGACATAATGTACAATATAAATTCATTGGCTTTGTGACCATCTTCTGCATATATCCACAATATTCATGTCAATTCCAATAAAATTGAAAAATATGACACCATGGCATACTGCCACAACTTAATGGGTTTGGTGCTCTTGACAATAGGTAGTTTCAGAAATCTGGGCAGTTATCCTTGGTATGTCCGTCTGCACGGCATCGAGTACACCACACTTCCTCGCGATGCTCTTTTCTTTTCTTAATATATTGCAACTAGACCTTCAAGTTCGCCAACTGTCTGGATCTGAGTCATGCCAACTGCATTCTCAACAACTGGTGAATATTCTTACTTCATCGCAATATCCAGAGCCTCGCTCTGTGTCACAATATTTTGCTGCATCAATGGTAGTATGATATGAGATAGTAACGCCATGAGGAACCATTCCTTATGCTGAATGTCACTCATTTCAAAGATGACTCTTGCCATTAGCGTATTAAATCTTTGATCAAAATCCCAAATAGTCTCATTTGGATACTGCTTAATCTCGTTTAGTTATGTGATATATTGCGCTTCCGATTTCGGTTTTCTGAATTCTTCAATCAGTCCTTTCCTAACTTTACCCAATTTTTTTGCTGGAGCCCCCATAGGAACTTGAACAAATTTCATGAACCAACGTAGTGCACGACCTTGAAGGGTCATCGCCAATTGTGCTTTCTTGACCTCACCATCCATAGTTTGTTTGACAGTCCACACAAATTCACATAAGAAATAGTATTGCTCGGGATCCTGAGTCCCGTTTCCATGGAATAGGGGTAACTTCGCATCATCTCCCGCCATCCCGGGCCTTCTTCCTATAGTCATTGATCCACTATTATTATAGTTTTCTTGACGCATCAGACACGACGGTTTCGAACTCGTGTTTCTTCCTAAGTATGGCCCAATGCACGGAGGTGTGGGTACAATGTCACTCTAGGTCGGCCTTTCCTCGGGCTCAGGCGTATCCTGGTTGTCTCCTTCATCGCTGTAGGATCGCTTTGTTCTGTGTGGTATTCCTTGGCGGCCTCGCATCTCGGTTACAAAAGGACTCTCTCTTGTCCTCTTCCTCTTCTCTTTTCGAAACCTTGCTCCACCTCTCGTAAGATCACTTCCTTCCTCGGCTTCCCTCATAGTTTCCTCGTAACTTCTATCCATCTACCCTGTATCATTCCATCCAACTCTCATCTCTGCGAACCTTCACACACCAGATTTCTACTATTGGAGGTGCATCTTCAATATGCCTTTTTTGTAGGTGAGCATCTTAATGGACAATCGCAAATACAACAGGAATCTACCCCTTGGTTCGTTGAAAAAATATCTTTCTTCTTCTCTATAAAATTTAGTTGTGTCGACCGAAACTCAGTGATATAGCCTTCCAATATACTGTAAAGCTAGACTTCAATAACCCATGATTCTCTATTGTCTACCTCCTACAACTCCTGGATCAATTCTGGGGACCAGGACATTGGCTTACCTCCTTGTAAATTTGTCTTGTGATAGGTCAATTGCACCAACCACTCGTACAAGATGATCATAATTTCAGAGAATAAGTACTCGTGTGGACCGTCATGCATATACTCTACCAGCCAGCTATCTATCATCATTCTAGAGTTCTAATTTTCTTTCTCAGCAAAATCTCGTATCTTTTGGTCAAACCAATCTTGGACTCCTGGTCTCGTCAGATGCCACAACATGTGCTCCCTCCTCTTCGTACTAAGGTCCCGACAACGGAACCATTTGTTGACACAAAACCAGTCGATAGGGGTTCACTCTCTATCGACACCCAAACCACCACAATCTCCCTGAGCATTAGACTAGACAGGTTTTACCCCGTCTGCCAACACCTGCAAAGAAGATGAAGTCTCACCCGATATGTTTGAGGGAGAGTTTACGAAACCAAGTTTTTGCGGTATGAAGGAGAACCATGTATCTCTTTATTAACTTAGCGCAACATTTATTACACAGATCTAACCATTCAACTTATGCATTGGCATAATTATTTCATCATTCAACATATCTCATTATCATACCGGAATCGTAGCAAAACCATCGATGCACAAACATATCTAATAGTATAACATCATTTAAAGTAGAGAATCATCGCATCATTCGCAGATACACATTGCATTCATATTTGGATCACAAAAAAAGGAAAATAGGAAAACAGGAAAAGACACAATGATTCTACTCAACCTCCATCATGTCATATTAGTCTTCGCAACAAAATACAGAGTCTCCAAAACAGTTCTCCAGTTCACATACGCAGATCAAACAGAAAAATGTGCAATAACTTAACTAAAGTAGTGTCTAAACATATCGAATCGTTCTCCAAGAAGTAGAAGCAAACTTAACACTTGCAATTCTACATCTACTTACAGGCTTGTGCCTTTACAATGATGGTCCACTTAACCAATTTCCTAACTACTTATTAACAAAATCTACAAAAGAATGACCACAATCCACATAATGCGGTCCAAAATGACAAAAAATACATAAAATATTATAGTTCCTACTTGCGCATTGTTTTCCACCTTGTGCAACATCCGCGATGTTGCATAGCTATCTTACCCCAAAACCGCCTTCCAACACACTTTCCTCATCAATTGCACCCTCACTGGATAAATTTGGCTCATGTATCTTTCTTTTACTATTGCTATTCCTTCTTGAGTGTAAAAATAAGGAAACTTCTGCCTTTCTTCTTTGTGCTTCTTTTCTTGCTTTTAGATTCTTTTGCCAAGTTCCTACTTTTAGATATTGTTGCCAAATTTCTTGAGTGAGACAACTCACATGGAATTATCCCTCCTTATATGCACCCCCTTGGGCCACCTAAACCAATTCCAACTCATACAAAAATTATTAGATAATCAAATATTTAAAATTGTGGTCCTACATTACCTTTTCATGTCTTAAATTAATTATGAATGGTACTATAGGACAAATTTGATGATTTTAGTCAAATTATTAGAATGAGAAATTTGGGGACATTACAGTCCTCCCTGCCCAAGATTTATTGTTCTCAAGAAATTTAAGATCTGGAAGAGGAATTATCATTCTCTTTCCCCCAACTTAACACAACCATTTTTTCTTTACCTCATCCTTTATTGACGACTGTTTATCAAGCATAAGCCTTGCAACTGAAATTAACAAACATTGGAATTCCAAATTCCAACTAAAATCAATAAAGTACAACCATGCTATTATGACTCCAAATATGATTATAACCATCCCTTCAAGAGATTTCATTATTCCCCATGCTTCCATCTGATTAGTCCAACTAAAATAACTGAATCCAAAAATGATCCCAAGGTCTTAAATGAACCTAAGAGCTTCTAGGTGTCCTCTACATCCACCTCTGCACTGCATAGTATAAACATAAGGAGCCTCCTGAATACTCCAATACCACCAAGCATGAGAAAAATGAGTCCATCTCTCAAATGGTTTCCCACATGGGAAACTAAACCACTGCTCTACATAGATAGACTCATGAAAATGTGGACTATCTCCCTCTCCTATGTTACCTATCCAACTGCTGCTCCAGTGCTAGCAACTGAAATCGAACAAAGCGATTCTAGGAAACCAGTCCGTGTGTCGGTATCCTCCAAAATTCAATGAAATATGAAATAATCTATCAATTCCTAAATCTCATGGTCTCTACTGCATACCATCCATCATCATTGCTTATTATGATAATCTATCACTCCATGATATGCCAGGATCTATCCACTATATTGGAATTTTGTCACCCTCAATGCACATAAGTAAATCTATGAGCCTCTCCAAAAAAATATGATTCTCCTCATGTGCAAATAGGACTCTAGTCCCATGAATCACATTGCTATCTCATGTTCTACCCAAAATCCTCGAGTGAAACTCCCTTGTACTGCCGTGCATGAGACAAGTGTGGAGTGGCACAAGTAGATTCCACTGCTGCTCACCATGCTGAAGGAGGAACAAGGGCGTTTCTGAGTGATCAAATTCAACTGGATAAGTAGACAGATGTGTCTCTTACTTCTCATGAAGCATAAATAGAAATGGTCCCTCCATCAAATCAACATTTCCTTTCAAATCCTCAGGTGCTAGGAGTGAAGGAAAGTAGGCCAGCTACAACTCTCTACAAAATTCATCCATTGAAACAGTAGATGCATGGTCTCCTTTGTTGTATGGTCCAACAAAAATGTATTGGTGTTATTAGAATTTTAATGGCTATATTAGATATTTAAACAATTATCATTATTTCATCATAACCATAAGCAATAGGATCACTCAAACAAACACAAGTAGAATAACACAAAATAACACAAATATTTTCCTCTAGGAAACCACAAGGGAGAAAACCCAACAACTTTTTTAGTATAGATTTCGTCACCAAGTGCAATGCCAAACCAATGCAAGGTGAACCCAAAAGATAAAAGAAACTACTTCTTCCCTCCAACAAACCTCATCTTCTCTCTCATGTGCACTCACAACAGGATTTGAACCCGAATTCCAACGTCAGAATTCGACGTCATCCGACATTTCACACGGATGTGTCGGACAGCAATCAATCAACAGAATGTCGATAACAAAATATTTATAGCTCCGTCGAATCTCCGACACTCGTGAGTCGGATCTCCGACCCTTGTAGTGTCGGTTATCCGACACTTACGTGTCGGATATTCGACGTCTGTGAACCCAAAAATGTCAGTTATCCGACACCTAAGCATCGGATATTCGACGAGCGGTATAGATTCTTTTATAATAAAAAAAATTAAGGTTTACATGATTTTAAATTTTATGGTCCCATACTTTCAATGGTAACTATGTTCAAGGTGTCGAATATTCGACGCATGTCCATTATAAATATAAATTGTTTTAAACATTTCGACATGTTTGTTGTAGAAGCGATGGATGATTGCGAAATTTTTTTGTTCCTCGACGGACATTTTCAGGAATTGTTTTATTCTTCAATGGGCGGTTGTGGGATTTTTTTTTCATCGATAAACAGTTTGCCGAGAATTTTTTATTCTTCGACTTCTCTTTGTTTGACAAAACCTTGATGCGTGGAACTTGATTTTTTAAGACAACTGGTTATATTCATTAACGAAGTTTATGACAAAATGTCAAATAGATTAAATATTCCGGATCCA